>CAXKVY010000134.1:0-600000 GCA_964058915.1 Tetropium fuscum
CGACGCATTGTGCATTGTATTATGTATTAGATTTCAAATCCATGTGATATAAATCGGAAAACCTAGGCATGCAATCACAAGGAGCGAATGCAAAAAAAAACAATGTAAAACAGCGACGATCGCACGTCGCGACAAATTTAAAATCTCACACCTCTATTCTTTTTGCGCATTTTTAAGTTGTACGAATTGTGGTATTCCCATTTTATGAGTTTCCTATTTCGTTTTTCTAAAAAAAAATTTTGGACAGCAGTTCATTGCGACTAATGGACCGATTCCATGGTCTCCTCGTTGAGCGGACCTTACCCCATTTTTTTTTGTGGGGCCGCATAATAAATCTAGTGTACACATCGCAACACTTAAAATATTGCAGAATCAATAAATTTTTATGTAAATTAAATTAAATTTAAATTTTGTTTCCATTAGTAAACTTATTGTAAAATAATAACATTTTTTTATGATCAGTAACAATGTATACTTATATTTCATTTTTTTTCTCTATCTTGGCCTTGCGCAACGCTCATTCAGCTACTACAAAATATCTAAGAACCTAAACTAACCTGATCTATTGCTCAAATAAAACCATGTAAACCCTTACACAAGCGGGACACACACTCGTTTCACGTTAAGGGATATATCTTAACGACTTTTCATGACAACGGAGAATAGGTATATCTCGGTTACAAGGGTAAATATACAAAAGCTCAGAAGAAGTATGCAATTTCATCCATGTGGTCGAAGTTACTCAATGCTGAAGGCCGCTGTAAAGGTCCATAAAAACATAGACATTGGAAAATACAGTAAGCTCACTGCCTATCTGAAGAGTGAGTGGACAGGGTAAAAGTGAAGAAAGCTGCAGTATTGGAAAGAGCACACGTGGAAAAATGTTTGACAAGGGCTTGCGATAAAGAATATTGATGATTAAGGTAACATCTCTTAACCTTTTAAACATTGTAAATAATTAAACTTTGAAACATTTTAGGGTGCACGAATAATGAGGCCTGTTGTTGCTGTAAAGTGACGAATTTGAAAATCTATGATGTAGTAGACGTTGATGTAGTTGGCGTTTCACGAAAATTCACGGAAGAAGGATTCTATCAATACTGTGGAGACGTGTAGAAAATACATGTCCTTACGTCCGAAGAAGTTATCCAATACAAAATATACTTCACAACCTGTTGGAATCAACACTTTGTCGGAAGTTCCCTCAAAAGTTGCTTCATTTTTTTATATCTGACAATCTTATAGCGGCCATCGCATGAGGCGGACTTTTCCATCGGTGCCATTGGTGAGGCGGACAACAACTTTTCTGGCTAATGAAGGTGCTGACTTTACAACAATTAAACGACATGTTGAGTGGAGAAGTTCCGCTATAGCAGAAAGTTATATTGAGGATTCTCCATCCAATAAGCTTGATATCGCAAGAAAAATCCAAGGTACTCCTGGTACTAGTCGTTCCTTACAAGAGGGGAGATCCATTGTTTCTACAGATTTTTCAAAACTTCGACAAGCACTATGCGTTCTGAAACCGATGATAACTACAATCTTGTTATTAATGGAAACGAAGTGAAATATGAAAAAACAAATAAAGAAATGTGTATTAATATAAATGTTAATGTTAATATTAATAAAAAATAAATAAAATGTAATTGATTTAAGATTGTATTTTTTACTATTCCACTTATAGGCTTCATAATTGTGGATAAAACTTCAATTATAATGTAATTGGGGATAAAATGATTTCATTCTAACAAATGTCAATATGGCAGATATTAAAAAGTAGATCTAACATAGCAAACGACATGACGGAAACATCATTGAAAAAACGGGTGTGAAGTTATCCACATCCACATTTTCAGATAGGACTATAATTGATAAAGCCGTGGGCTCAATTCATATAGGTTCAGCTTTTGATTAAAAATATATGTTTTAGGAATAAGTAGATGCAAACGGAAAACATAAAGGAAATAAACATAATACACCTATAGAACATCTGCTGAATGGATAAAATTAATGTTAACATACATTATTTAAGCCGTGGTACAGATTTTATATTGAATGGGGTTAAAATTATTTAGATAAATAATAGCAATTAAAAATGAAGGTGTAGAGTTTTTATTTAACGATAGATCGATAGAGAATTAAAGAATACATGGTAGAGTACCATTGAATTTATTTGTCAGGCCGTCTAAGGGGATGAAATGGGGTTAAAATTGTTTAAAAAATTAACAGCAAGTCCAAATGAAAATGTAGTTTTTATTTCACGATAGATCGATAGAGAATTAAAGAATACATGGTAGAGTACCATTGCATTTATTTGTCAGGTCGTCTAGGGGGATGAAATGGGGTTAAAGGAAATTTTAACCCCATTTCATCCTTCCAGACGGCCTGACAAATCAAAGCAATGGTGCTTTGCCATATATTCTTTAATTCTCTATCGACCTGTAGTGAAATAAAATCTCTACACCATCATTTGGATTTGCTATTATTTTTTTAAACAAATTTTACCCCATTTCATCTCCCTAGACGGCCTGACAAATAAATGTAATGATACTCTACCATGTACTCTTTAATTCTCTATCGATCTATCGTGAAATAAACACTATACACCTTCATTTGTAATTGCTATTATTTATCTAAATAACCCCATTTAATGTAAAATCTGTATCGCGGCTTAAATAATGTATGTTAACATTAATTCCATCCATTCAGCTAATGTTCTATAGGTGTATTGTATTTATTTCCCTTAGTTTTCATGTACTTAACCCTAAAACATATTTTTAATCGAAAGCTAAACCTACATGAATTGAGACCACGGCTTTATCAATCATAGTCTTATCTGAAAATGTGGATGTGGATAACTTCACACCCGTATTGAAAAATATATCTTCTCCGCTACATCGAGTGTGCGTATAGTTATGGTTGATCGACTTGACGCGATAATACCTAAATACTGAAATTTTATTTGCAATTCTTGCAAACACCGTTACTTATTAACTGCACTAGTTTCTAGAATATCAAGGAAAGCGCTTGGCAATACATAGATAGAACTATCTTACTTCGTGATAGATAGTAATATCAGTTGATATCGAATTACTACAGCGAAGACAATTTTGTTTCGCTTACATAACATTAATGATTTAAAATTGATGGATTAGATAGTGAATCGGAAATACTGGTTACTGAACAATTAAGATAATGCAATCTGCTACTGCATAAAGCATTATTGTACTTCAAGATCACTAGGAAATCAGTTCTCTTCCACAAATAAACAGGCCTTTCTTGAAGTAAATTATACCGCCAGACCATAAAAGACCTCGAATGAAATAATGGACCTCCTCATGAGAAGAATGCCTATATTTACAGACGTTTTTGTTCGACAAAACCATGTGTTTCAGCAGATTATGTCAACGCTTCTTTGCG
Source organism: Tetropium fuscum (assembly GCA_964058915.1). NCBI lineage: Eukaryota > Metazoa > Arthropoda > Insecta > Coleoptera > Cerambycidae > Tetropium > Tetropium fuscum. Next base: position 3,421 of record CAXKVY010000134.1, read on the forward strand.
AACTCGAACAGATGCGATAATATTATAATATGTGGCAGATATCGTACTAAGCAATAATGGATTTATATTCTGCAGCTTATATAAATTTTCTTAACGTACTTATTTTAAACATAAATATTCAGTGGCGTTATCATTTCTGTAGGTGTTCACGTTTTTTCAGTTCATACACACAGTTAAGCGTTTCCTCCATAAATTCCTAAAATTTGTTTTGCAAATGAAATTGGATCAAATGTGAGAGAATAATTATTACGTCCCATTCATGGCGATCGCGGAAAAATCAAAAACTACGACCAGATGGTGATCAACCAGACGGATAATTTTAAATTTTTTTAGTGGATTAATTATATAAATATAAACCAATTATATTCTTGTGTACCATGTATATTCAACAGTGGGAATTAACTGTTTGTGATTAACGGCGATATTTGTAGAATTTTTTTCTATATGAGCATATTATTGCAATATGGTATAAACATAACGATTAAATATATTTTTCTTTGAGTATATTGTCGGACTCACAGGTACTAGGCTGGTGTCGTTATGGCCACTATCGTTACCTTTGCAATTTCTACGGTGCTGTGGTTCAAAATCCTCTACATTGTGATGGTGTGCTTTCACAAAGCCCTTATACGATTAAAACTTTCGATAAACACCTGTCTACATGAAATCCTAGTAAGAAAAATGAAATCTCAGGTAGATGCCTGCCGTTCCATCCATTCTCCTATAACACACAATGATCCTCTGTCGCAAATATACGTTACAAATTTCTAAGTACACACCGACCCACGGCGTTTTTCATTTTACCTGCATTAAGACCTTTTAGTACGTCCATTTAATGTATTCTATTACACCGAAGGCGGATATATCGCTATATCGGACACTTTGTAGGTATTAACCATTACGAAGTATCGTGTGACGACTTGGGCGTTTAACTACGCTATAAAAGCGGCATTATTCGGCGCTCATTAGAGTTTTAGGAGGGGCACTAATCAAATTGTTAATTTTTATTAGGAAGGCATTAGGATTTTAATAGATATTACCTAGGGGAATTTGAAGATATAGCTTTATGCACTTTCTTCTAGATGAGCAAGAGATCCACGAACCATATTAATAGTGTCACTATATGATGATTGCTTATAAACTTTACGAAGTCTACCGACGAGAAGGGATGTGAGTGAATGCTGAAGAAATTAATAACATCAAATCAGTCAGAACCTCATATAAGGTTAAAAATTATAACTACAAGTACACAATTATTTCCAAATGAAAACAGAGCTTAAGTATAGGACAGTAGAGTTAAGTTTTCAATCGTGAGGAACTGAAAATATTTTACAATAGTTTGGAAATCTACACATATACAGACTGTCCAGTTTGTCAGGGCCATCGTGATTATCTCGTTTAATATTCATCGTACAAAAAAATACTTTCACAAAATTTGCCCTAATTCTTATACGCTACAAAATGGTTTAAAGAAATTTAAAATGCATGGCCTACTTTAACAGTTGTGGCGAAAAAACTTGCTGAATATTTCTTAATCTTATAATATCTCCGTTAGTTAAAGAGATACAGAAAAAAATTTCAGACAAGAAATTTTGGCAGAATAGAAAAGTTTATGGTGCTCTATCTCCTTGTAAAGCCTTTCCAAAATATTTTGTTTTAATATTATACATCTGCCTAAGAATTTACTACACATTAAAATATGTCAATAGAAGTTTTAAAAAAATTAATAAAAATACACTTATTACTTGGCAGCATCAATAAATTGCAAATTGCTGTACTGTACAGGATGGTTACAATTAAATTAAACATGTGAGAGTATTTTAAATATCTCTATTTTCATTTATAAGTATGTAATAGTACCTACTTGTTTATTATATTTTAAATTAATATTTCAGATACTGTTTAAATGATGCTACATTTTTCATTTTTAATCTTTTATTTTTTTTCACTATATTTGTTTAAATATGCTAATTTGTAATTTCTAAGCTTGTATTTGTTCTTTATTATAAATAAAACTGTATATGTGCATTCCTCTAATCAATAAAACATGATGCCAATGTTGTATTGACCCCCCCCCCCATCCCTAATCACTCGTTTTACGGTACCAAATTCAAGAAATATATGGCCTACTTCAAACTTAAATATAAGTTTGAAGTAGGCCATATATTTCTCTGAATACCTCTCTGTCTTCTATATCAAAATTCATATTTGCTCACATATATGGAAAGTGGTAGGAGATGGTTTGTGTTTATGCTGTGACACAATGGTATATTAGTACTTTATTCCAAAGTTGGTTCTTTTGGCGTTGAAAGTTGAGTTGACGTTGAAATTGACATTGTTGGCACTGGATTTCTGCTGATAAATAATCTAAATTTGACGTAATCTAAACTCATCCACTGTGCTAAAATCAACTTTCGGTAGATTTTCTGCACTCCCTTTTGGGAACGCACAAAACATAACCACAAAACTAAGCGTAGACAACTACAATATTGCTATTTAGGCGCTCTGACAAATAAGGCAGCCGACTTAATTCCAGCCTGTGGGACGTCACTCAGCCTCAAGGTCAAATGAGTGTTCAAATTGCTATAATAAATAATATTTTTTTATTTAAACAGAGATTTACATTCGAATCAAAGTGGCACGAGGTGAATATCTGTCGCACGAGTTGAAATAGTACGAGTTATGTTTGCAGTATCTGTCGCAGGAGGTGAAGTTAGCTTTCTTATAAACATATTTTGTTTTGAGATTTAAGAATCTTGTGAAAAAGTATCGGAGATTTTCAATTTTTGTTTTGTAAAGGTGTTCAAGAACGATTGAACTGTCAATTTTCAAATTTTCAAAACCATTGACATTTGCCATTGCTCCAGAATCTACATTTCCATGGCGACAAGTCCAATTCTAAAACATTATCCATATCAGTTTGAAAAGTCGGAAAACCGATTATAATAATAGGCCAGGTATGTTTTTTTGAAAAAGAAAAAAAAGTAATGGATATATACAGGGTGGACCAAACTAATGCGTCTAAATCGCGAAAACGTTCTAATCAAGAAGAGAAAAAGGTCATTTTCTAATAGACCCGTATAAAAAATATTACGCAACATTTGAGGAAACGCTCGAATACGTGTCTCCTCAAACAAATACTCCATTGAAGGTAACAATCCCAAAGAAGTAACCAATTTTTCACTTTTGGTACAATTACAGACATAGTGATTACCAACATTGGCAAAAATTAAGATTTTTTTATTATTTTTCAGGTTTAACATGAGATAGCGTACACCCTGTACAATTTATTTTTACTAAATATCTGCAGAAATGTTCGGAAGGTTTCTGCAAATCCAGTGATGTTTAAAAATCCGATTTCTTCCAAGATTTAAGTTTGAAAATTCAAAAAAATACGAAAAAGTGCCAATTTCTATAAATCGTTCCTTAACACAAAAAAAATTGAAAATTGCCGATAAATCCCTAGGCTAGAATTTTATGGGGTAGTTAAAAGTCGTTGTGAAAAAAATCAGAACATTTGTGGAAACGGGACATTACTCAATTTCAACGAATTTTGCACAGGGATTTCACCACCCTGTAAAATACCCTTGGAATGAAGACTTTGAAGATTAAAACATACGCAGTCATAGAGAAAAGATTAGGTTTTCATATGCTGAAAACCGATTGGAAATCCGTCTACTATTTTTAAAGTTACAATAGTATAAATTTGGATAATAATTTTGCATTAGTCCTACCTACTGACGAGTAGTTTATTTTACAATATTTTTCAAAAATATTTAATTTTATTGGTTAATTCAACAATCGAAATAAATAAGTTACTTCTTTTCGCAATACATGTACAAAATGTTTTTAGATGATACATGTATAAAATCCGTAGCAGTATCTTCTACAAACTTATTATCATATGATATGACTAGGTATGAGATGAATATAAAGTTTAATCCCATTCAAGACTAATCGCACCTACGCATCATGATGACGTATTTAGATTTTTTTCCATACCAAAAGAATAAATAAATCCAACAGATGTCCTTCCGGACATAAATCTTGTGGAACTTGCTTTGGGCATATTATTATCTGGTAACTGCTAACGATACACAGTCACTCTATAAGCAAGACTCGATTATGGTAAGAAATGTAATTAATATCCAGTTGTTAATGTAATTTAAACCTAAACGAAGATATACAGTCAAGTTGTATCTACTAAACATATACGGAAACATTTACTATACACTCTGTACACTTTCTCAATGGAATTGTATTGTATTTGCAATTTATAAACTCCAGTAAATAGAAGGTTAAATTAGAAACGCTCGTTTGAAATTTGAAAAAGTTCCAGTAGTTCAGATGTACTGCTAAGTGAATTAGTGCATTTCCTAAATATGCCAACAATATGGAAATGGTCGAGGGGTAAACCGCCAGTTGAAGTAGGTGTACAACCCACTGATAGAAGTATGTGGATGTGGAAGTATGTGGAAGTATGTGAAAGTAGGTGGAAGTATGTGGAAGTGCGTGGAGTTTCATGGAAGTATCTGAAAGGTGTAAATCAAGATATGAATACATTTGTAACAACCTCCGGAAATGGCTGATTTCAAAAACAAAATAGATTGAACAGATTGTGAATTCTGCTTTGGAAGACGCAATTTGCCATACTAGGGAACTTGGAATGAGGAATGGATCTTGGAATAAAGTTAGTGTTTCAAATAAAGTTAGTGTTTCAAATAAAGTTAGTGTTTAAAAAAGCAGAAGTAAACGAAAGGAAAGAAAAGGCAAAAAGGCACAAACTTAACTCAAGAAACTGACGCAAGTTCAGATCTGACGAAGTAGCGAACGAGGAAGACGAAGAATATATCGACATGACCAGATAATGACCATGGCTTAGCTATTGACATAATCGATGACGAAATCGTAGGTAGTGATCCAGGTAGACATACTGACTGATGATGTACTTGAAATTTCGCTTTTAAAAATGCAGGAGAATCTTTGTTATTGAAAGCCTATACAGACAGAGGCTAAGGAGGTAACTTTTATGTTAAGGGGTCATTTGTACGCTTTTTTATCAAGGACAAAATATTTGTTTTCAAAAAAGTTCATTGTGTTGTTAAGCATAGAAAAAACTGAATAAAGATATGGAAGCATCGTATCACTTCTAAATCTAAAAATACCAGGTGTAAAATGCTGAATCAAAAAAAAATTGCGAATTCTCTATTTTAAAGGCTTTGGTAAAAAAAACTACTTCAATAGAATCGGAAGCAAAGGTAATAGGATGCTTGTGTACACGGTATACCAGTCGAAACGACGAAAAATTAACTCAGTCCTCGTCATCTCGACATCAATTTTATGACATCGCATATATTACAGATTTTCAACGCCAAATCCGTCTGTGATACTGTACTGATAGTATACATTGAGTGCTGCAAGAAACAACCTTAAGTGACCTTCAAAGTGAAACTAATGGCTATTTCTGAATGTGAAAATTTCGCCATCGATCGTAACACGGCTTTCACGGACAATGGTGATACCTCAAGTGATACAGACGACGGCGTGGACGCCTAGGAAGCCGACGATGACTGTGGAACATGTGGAACCTGTGGCGAGGACGCTTCTTTCTTGGATTCTTCTGATAACCTCCTATCAGCCGAGCTAGCCCCCTTTCGGGCACACATTCTTTAAAGGACAAAAATATAGATATCAAAGTTGAACATTACTACGCTATATACTACGATGATTCGTGGTGTATCGGCCGTTATGGAGATAATCGATGAATCCATGAGATATATAATTTTATTTCGCCGAAACATATTCAATAAGTACAAAATAAATATATATTATGGTCTGATAATATTACAGGGAATGGCCAAACCATTCTGTTTAACAGTATCGGTGAGAGTCAGAACCATAAATGGTTTCGAAGATATTAAGAGAAAACTAAATTAAGTGGCAGGCTGAATTAAAGTTCGTTTACTTTAGCACAACGTATAAACTTAGCGACTAAAAACAAAAAATAATAAAAAGCTATTTTTTCCTAAAGTTGGAGTGTAATAGTTTTTCGAATTTATTTGGCCGCTGTATTTTTTTTTGTTTTTGCAGTGTTGCAGACGTTCGGGATATAGCATAGAATTTTGAGTATTTTTTATCAAATCTATAATATTTTAGTATCATTGCAAAGCTAATATATATATATATATATATATATATATATATATATATATATATATATATATATATATATATATATATATATATATATATATATATATATATACATATATATATATATATATATATATATATATATATATATATATATATATATATATATATATATATATATATATATATATATATATATATATATATATATATATATATATATATATATATATATTTTGTGAAAAGTAATCTTGGGTTTGTAGCATTTCATTACATAGAAATAAGCAAATAGACGAATAAGAAAGAAAACACACTTACCAGTGCTATGTCTGGACACGCATACGGAAATGTACCACTATACATACGAAAACGAACCACTTAGAAGTTGTACAAGTTCTTTCACCTTTCTTGAGGATCTTCAGAGCAGTATACGATTTATTTCATTGATCATTCATACTTGAATTTAAATTACCAATACACCAACACTTGCAGTGACGTTTTATGACATTAGTTCTTGACGGAACTCATTCTTAGAATACACAAACCTAGTCTACTATTTATATTTGTTCTATTTGAACATATTATATATAAAAGCATTAGGCATACAGTTATCCAGAAGATGTTAAACTTTAAAATGCATTTATTTAAATTTATGCAAATTTAAATAAATGCAATTTATTTGAAAAGTTTTTTTCGACTCGTTTTCTGACTTAGATTTTGCCGTTCGACTTGGTTGATTTAATCGTGAAGAGAGCGATTTTACCGTTAATTGTTTATCGATAATAATGAACAAAAAACCTCAAAATCACTGAATCTCAGCGGGACAACCGAGATTTTCGGTAGGAAAATTCGTTGTTTGACTCGTTTTCAGGCAGAGATTTTGCCGTTCAACTTGTTTTATATAATCGCGTGGAGAGCGATTTTGCCGTTATTTGTGTATCGATAATAATAAACAAAAAACCTCGAAATCTAGGGCTCTCAGCGGGGCAACCGAGTCTTTCGCTTGGAAAAGCCTTTTTTCGACTCGTTTGTTGGCTGAGATTTTGCAGTTCCACTTGTTTGATTTAATCGTGAAGAGTGCGATGTTGTCGTTATTTGTTTATTAATAGTAATAGACAAAACACATAAAAAATCACTGAAACTCAGCTGTGCAACGAGTTTTCGGTTGAATTTTTTTTAACTCGTTTTCTGCATGCAATTTTGCCGTTCGACTTGATTTATTAATATTCGGAAATTTATATATTCGGGAATAGATATTCAAATAAATAAATTTTCCATTAAAAAAACGAATCCGATAACATGTTCCTTAGAACCATTCATCAGCGACAAAAACGGCAAATTTTAAGCTAACTTATTTTTTTTTTAATTATTTTTTTATATATGTGATCTGCTGTCAAATAGCTGTCAACAATGTCACCACACGGACAAAGAAATGGAGCATCAAACTAAATGAGGCGAAATCGATTCATGTCAATTTCACCAACAAGAAATATGACTATACTCCAGTGATTGTCAACCAGCAAACAATCCCACATGCCAACGAAGCAAAGTATCTAGCCATGACCCTAGATGCAAAACTTCGATGGAAAACACATGTGAAGAAGAAACGTCAGCAATTAAACCTCAAATTCAGACAAATGTATTGGCTCCTTGGACGTCACTCTGAGTTGTCAATACACAACAAACTGATTATCTACAAGCAAATTCTTATGGCATCCAACTCTGGGGATGCACAAAGAAATCCAACATTAAATTAATTCAAACGTTCTAGAATAAAGTACTTCAGCCATCGTCAGTACTTCAGAAGCATCGTCAAAGCGCCGTGGTACATTCGCAATGAAGACATCCATCGTGACCTGAATATGCCTATGGTTAAAGATGAGATTAAGAGGTTTGCAGGCAAACATCAGAAGAGGCTAGAAAACCACGAAAACGTCGAAGTGTTATCACTAATCGACAACAACGGACTTATTCGACGGCTAAAGAGACTAAAACCGTTCGAATTGGTGTAGTGATAGTGAAAGTGCCTAGAATTGTAAGCATAATATGTCTATCACATGAACGAAGTGATTAGTGTTATGTGGAGTGTGTCACTGGATACTTATCTACTGAACATCTAAGTCTACTTATTAGGAAAAAATTGTTAGATAGATTTAATCTAGTTACAATGTTCAACGTCCATAGGGCGTATTCTATTAAAAAAAATGTGATCTGCTAACTTCATATGAAGTTAGGGCACCCGATATAAAAAAAATAAAGTGGCAAAATATTTTCTTTCGCGATTAAATACCGGCTTAAAAACGGCCAATGTTCATGTCAGCGAGATCGGTTTGATAGATTACAATAGAAAGTTTCGTATATAGTATGACATACTTAGGTATAGGTACTTAAATATGCTTTTCGTGCTCAATATTAAAAGATAATATAGTAGGTATGTACCTACATATAATATAGGTAGAAAACTGTTCCGAATTTTATTAAAACCGAGTAGGCGTGCAGACCTAAACTTTAACAAAAAACCCGACTATCTATCCTGATCTATACTATCACAAGACGTAATGGTAATGGTCCCTTCGTAGAGCCCCAAGCATCCGAGTAGGCGCCGGTCAGTTTCATGCCCAATAAAATCTCGAAGTGCCAGCGTAATTATTGTTCCCAGTCCAATTTACCTCCTACGTTCATAATTTCTATCGTGCGATCGACTGTTTCCACGTTCTATTATCATCAGTGAGATCTAGAAAAACCCACCCAAGTTTTATACGTGGTAGCTGTTTACTTTGGGGGGTTGAATGTTGAATATCAGCACCCCTATTGTAATGCGAATACAGCAGCGTCACGTGAATTTAAATCCGGAAAACAAAAAGAGGAGGTATCAAATTATCCACGCGAATCCAGTTACTGTAAGCATTATCACCCCGGTGCCAGCGCTCTGTGTTTATGGTACAAGCTCGAAATGAAAATGTTTAGACATTACATAATCAGAACAAGAGAATGTATTAAATTTCATATTGATATGGAATACGGAATACCAGTCAGGAAATGCGTAATATGTAACAAATGAACATTTATAGGTACTTCCGATTTATTATTACTGCTAATAAGGCAAACAAAACAAGATTTTAATGGAACCTACATGAAGCAATGTGTTACGCTTCAGAGGTACCTACACGTTCAAATTTTCACAAAGTACATGCACCCAAAACATGGTATAGTTAATTTAAATTGGACGTAAGTTTCTAAGGCACCTTCCTGTTCCATTTTCTTCTAAATATTGTCTTTTAAATATAAATATTTTTCTACTCCCATACTTTAATTCGTTTATTATACATTTCCTACCTATACTTTAATAAGAATCATGATACAAATTTCCCAGTAAGATACAAGTTTATACGCAATAGAAACCCGACATAATGATAATATTCTGTCAATATCAACTACTGCCTTGAACATCTGACAGATCTAAAATAAGTATGTAAAATTTGACAAAATATATAAATTTTGACGTGAAAATTTGCTAAGAAAACAGTAAGTACCTGTTTAAGTACCTGTGTAAGTACAAATTTTGTGATTTTTGCAGTTAAAATTAGTGAACATGTCTGTTATTTATTACAGTAAAAACACGAAACATTTTACTGACCGTTCATGGAACAGTTCATGGAGTACGAGCCCTAACAACTATAGGCTCGGACACTTAAATAATTTTTACGATATGTAGAATATATTTATCAAATTGATATTACTATCTTCAAATACAAGTATATAGATGCCTACTCTTCGAAAAATGCATGGGTAGCAAAATATATTATGTTTCAAAGAATTAGTGCTTATTCAACATTATGACAAATTCGTTGTCAACCACATCTTCGGACACTAATGTTATTCATGAGATATTTTAATCAGAACGGCTATTAAAACAAAAGATAATATTGGAAATTAATGCCACGCCGCTTCTGTCAGTTTTGCAGTTAATTATGTTATGTGTATATTAAATAATGGCTCGAGGAAAGGCGTTGAGTATTGAATTGCGTACCTAATCTTATTGTAAAATTGCGTCGGAATGGTAAGTGGGCGAAAAATCGCAACAGATTTGGATTTACCTGTGTCAAGTGTTTACATCCGACATTACCTACTAAAAAATATTCATCAAGTGATTCAAGTGAGTCAAGTTGATCTAACTAATGAGGTTTTCCAGGTTTCCCTCATTCCTGCACTGAATGGTGATTAGAATTTACCAACCTAAGTCGATCCTGGTCGCACATGCGGTTCGCGAAATAATAATATGCCGCCCCCACTCCCGCACAAGTCACTGGCTTCTGGAATCTGGACTAATCATTGCGGTTAGAATGAGGGGTAGAGATATTATTATATTAAGTGGTTCTGTTGCAATTGGAAAAAGTACCGGACGAAAACGGATAATTAATGATGGAGATGTTCGAGTTTTAATTAGTATCGCTAAGGAAAATCGTCGGAGTAGTTAGTCTACGAGATTTAAATGCAATATGGTCAGAAAGAATAAATAAAAGAGCTTCTGCAGAGACTGCTCGTAAATACCTCAGAAAGCGTGGCTATAAATTTTATAAGGTAAGTCTCTTGTACTCAAGAAGTAAAACTAAATTAATTAATGCAACAGTCAAAAGAAAAACCACTGTTGACTACCAGCCAGAAACAAAATCGATTAAAATGGGCAAAAGAAAGACAAAATTATGAAAAAAGACAATGAAACAGCATTGTTTTGTGGGGTTTTGCTGATTGATTTTAAGAAGTGGACTGTAGTTGTTTTGATACCCCAACTCGATGTTTTTCTCTTGACTATTTTCAAATAAAAGAAAGATGTGCTGTTAAAAACTATAATTGTTTACTGAGTATATAACGTGGCCGACGCAGGCCGACGCAAGCGCACGTTTACAACTAACTCCTAGTCCGCTCGTCCTACACTGCAGCTGTCTAAGCATGATATCGAGAGGTGGGGGGATAGCAACAAAATTTCTGATACGGAACAAGCATCATTTTTAGTAATGAGTCAAAATTTGATGTATGCGTCGGTGATATGCGAAAGAGAGTGATTCGTGCCAAATCTGAAACTTACTATAGAGACTGTTTAAAACGGACTGTTAAGTTTCCTGCTAGTATTATTATCTGGAGATATATGTTATGTTATGATATGGAGATTTGTTATGTCTTCGAAAGGTGTTGGATCTTTGCATTTTATAGATAGTACTGTGAACGCCCAGAAATACATTGATATATTTAGAACCAATTTACTCCCATCAGTAGAAATTGTAGCTGATGATAGCGAATGGACTTTTCAACAGGGCGGCGCATCTTCGCATACCGCGAAAATTACGAAACAATGGTTTCAAGACTACTCTATTGACGTTCTCGATTGGCCCTCCAGTAGCCCGGATCTTAATCCTATGGAGAATCTTTGGGCCATAATGAAAAGAAAGCTAAGAAAGGATCCCAAGTAAAAAATTTCGGAAATTTGGGACCCTATAACTGCAGATGACTATCAAAAACTGTGATACAATGCCTGACCGAATAAAAGCAGTTATTAAACCTAAGAGGATGTAACTCAATATTAAGGGGGACTGTCCGAGGATTTAGTTGACAACGAATTTGTTATAATCTTGAATAAGCACTAATTCTTTTAACATAATATGTTTTTCTACCCATATATTTTCCGAAGAGTAAACCTCTAGGTATATAGTATATAGTTGTATTTAAAGATAGTAATATAAATTTCAAAAATATGTTCTACATTTCGTAAAAATTATTTAATCTGAAAAATATTACGTGTCCGAACCTATAGTTGTTTGGGTTCGTAGAAACAAAAATAAAATTAATAAATAAGGCAAAAATTACATTAATATTCGTCCAAAAAATTGTCTAACTCCATCCTTTTTTAGCAACTATATAAACGGAAAATGCACCTTACAGAAAGTAGGAATAAACAAATTTGGAAACTTAGCAAAAGAAATGTCTACTTATTTAAATCCTTCAGTTCCTAAGTTGTATGCAGGACACTGCTTTCACCGCAGTTCTGTTACAATATTGATTGATGCTGATGCTGACATAATTTCATTGAAACACCACGGGTGGATAGAAATCCACATCAGTGCCCGAAAACTGCATTGACAAATCGACTCAAAATAAAGTCCTTTGCCAATAAAATTTTGAACTCGATTGAATACAATGAAACCAACAATTTAATAAACAGTACTTCATCAACATCAAATCCAAAATGTAACAAAAAATAAACTACTGTTTGTTGATTCTTGATTTTCTGCGTTCTATTTAGCTAGGTATAAAAGTTTCCATAATAATAATATTTCCTAAATTGTAATTTATAATGAATACATTTCAGAAATAATATGTTTATTTTTATATGTCTAATTATGATCGTAGAAAAAATAGTGTATGCAACTCACTCATGAATGACCGTTGCATAATATATTTGACATATCAATAAAATCGTAGATTCAAATAAAGAAACGGGTCGTGTATTCATTGAGAGCTATGGTACCTTGGTATATTAGGTATTTCTCTAGCAAAGTCTAGAACGCATTGGGAACAGAAAATTAATTCTTAACAAAATAATGTACCTAACAATAAAAATAATATGATGTACTTAAATACAAGAAATTTAACTCAAAGGGAAGACATCCGAAAGGTTTACCAAAATTTACGGAATTATTCCGTAAACTTTGGTTTTACCACAGTTTACTGAGATTCTTATTTAAATACAACATATTATTTGATTTAAATAAGCAAAAGTCAAATAATTTTTTATATATTTTATAATAATCAACAGCGCCTTAATCCCGTTTTGTAGTTTTCGGTCACATTAAGTATAAGTAATTAATTTTATTTATACGGATAAATAAGTACCTATGGTTGTTAGTTCTTGTAGATGAGTCAAATAATATTCGTATCCCATAACAAAAATATATTAAAACTAAACCTAACATAATATGAAACAGTTGAAATAAAATTCCAGTTAATATTTACGAATTCCCTGTCTTTTCATATTTTTATACAATTCCCTGACTTGTCCCTGACCTTTTGCACTAATTTTATATTCTCCTGGTTTTCCGTGTTTAGATTTCCCGGTCGCTTCGAACCGAGATATAATGATTGTCTCCTTGTTCTTAATTTGACAGCAGAATAAGCAGAAAAAGGTTAAATATTTGATAAATTGATTATAGATATACCTACGTAAACATTTGGAAAAATTAGTCCTTTTCATTAAAGATTACAAAAGACAATGTCTTTCAAAATCAAAAGACATGTTTGGATTTAAACCGCAAATTAAGGTAAATACGCAGATAACGAAACCCGCCTCTCCCCTCTTATTGCCCTAATCGACATATTAAGCATATTATATTTACCCAAAAAATTAATCTGCAAATACCAACCATGTACACATACCTCTAAAATACATGTAGGAAATCTCAGTGTACAAGTATTTATATCTAGCAATCACCCCAATGAGAATCCCACAGGTAGAAGGCAAAACAAACCGAATAGGTACCTTAAAAATATCGCGAAACATGGTGGATAGGAATAAGGTCACTCACCCTTGAATCAGCGATTCCAACAGTCGCAAAAAGCAAAGTCCTTTAGATGGCACGGTGACTGCACACACACTACACACGCAAAAAACGCACGTGCACCTAACAATATTTAAAAATCACCCACTAACTCTACTAGTTTCATTAGAAACACTGATGAACGGGAGACTCGCGCATTCAGCCCTTCATTTCAAAGCCCGCTCGATGCCTTACTACGTGCGCAAAACCGTTCTGCGCCTCCTCATGTTTACACCGGATTGAAGAAGCGGTGCGATTACACAATGATTGCTACGATTGCAGTGAAAACTTTGGCTTTGTCGGTGGAGCAAATTTGCTGATTGTATTCCGCCGATTTGAAATCTCTGACCAACATGGCCTTTGTGCGGGCTAATATAGAAGTGAAGGAACTGCTTTTCTATAATATGCAATGCAATGATCAAATTAATATCATTGCAACTGCATATTATGGAAATGCAGGCCCCGAATATTTTCAACATTCTGACATTCTGATTCATAAAGAATGCCCAAAAATTAGTAGCTATAACAGAGATATGTCAATATGAGGCAGCATATTTTATGGTCGAATGCTGTTGCTTCTTGGCGCTGCTTGTAAGTACAGTTTGTAACATCGAAATATGAGACATAAAGCCCGAGCAAAGAACCCTCATTATATCGATAAAAGGAGCCGCCGATCCCTAGAAACAAGCCACGCGTGCTTACCCAGGACCGTATTTAGTTTTCATGTAACATCTCGTATTTATTATATTTCACTTGGTCTGTGACTGATTAGGTATGTGCAGGTTTTTATACAAATTATTATTGGCCTGTAAGGACCACGTGGAGGTATGAGCATGTTCCTTGCCAGGAAGGGAAAGGTAAGGTAAGGATTTAGTCCTTACGGTAAGGTAGTACGGTAGTAAGGAATGATTTGGCCCTTTAAGTTTATAAGCATAGTACACATAGGTAAGTGCAAAAAATTAAATTAAAACGTATTATTCTACAATTAAGTAAAATAAATAACATTAATTTATATACTTTGCTTATAAACATGTGGGAAGAAAGCATCCATGGGATTATAAAATACAAAAATAAATATTTCTATTAAGTAACAAATAATAAATAATATAAAAATAACAAATATATAAAATTATGTATAATATAATAGAATAAATAACAACTTAAAAAAATAACTTTTAAAGTTAAAATAAAACAAGACAGGTGTACACAGTACACAATGTAGGTATGAAAATATCAACAAATATAAACACTAATAGGTTGGAAAATAAATAATTTATTCACTGTCACTGTCACTACTGCCACTATGACTGCTTTCTTCAGAATTTTCATGTAGATTTATTACAAACCGGTCCTGATTAGCGTTTGTTGCTCTTCCAAGTTCGATGTATTCATCTTCAATTTTTTTACGTGCTCTACGCAGTCTTTCCATTTATCCGATGCGATTTATCTGATTTCCATTATTTATCCGATGCGATCCGATCCGATTTATCTTTCTCTACCTCCGATTTACAACTTCAATCACTTTTGCATCAAATTTGGGAAACTTATTGTTTCGTAGAAGTTCTTGTTGATTTCTTTAGTTGACTCCATACTAATTCAATTGGATTGAAGGTGCATGAGCATTAGCCATTTCATCTACAACATATTTTTTCGAAAAATTAGTTGTTTTCTTGGCGATATCCAAAAGTTGAGCTTTCGTAATGTTTTTGCTAAATTCTAAACTCTGTCACATTAAAAATTCTTGAATGTCTTTTTTCTTCGTGCTTATATTCGGAATCTTCTCTAAAAGTCTTAAGTGGTACGGGGCGTTATCCATGACTATAACGCTATTCTTTTCTACATTCCGTAGTAAATTATTTTTAAACCACTCATCAAAAATGTCATATTATAGAATTCATATTTTTGTGGTAGTTCACACTTGTATCCTCCAATTTTATTCCACTGAGATTTAGGCAATTAGGAACCCATACATTATTAGTACCACCATGTAGAATTAATAATCGCTTTCCTCTATTTGGAGGTATATCTACTTTGCATCTGTCGGAGTCATCTGTCCAGCTTCTTTTGACTGTATAATGTCTGTCGTACCAAGTTTCATCCAAGTAATAAATCGGCCATTGTTCTTTTCTAAATTTGGTTATGCTTTCAAAATATTCCAAGCGCCACAAGACAATTCTACGACTTTCCATTATCGTCGTCTTTTTATTAATGATTTTTAATGTAAATCCTATTTTTCGAAGCCATCGCCATAACGTTTGTTTGCTAATTTGCAACCGACCACTAGTGTCAACTCCAATAGTAATGAATCGACAGTTGGAATTTCATGTTTCCTGTATTAATCATAAATTGGGTCTTGTAGTAACTACACATGTGATGTGTCAATTTCCTTTGGTTTTTCTACGTCAAATCGTACTCTTCGTTCAGTAACTCCTTTTTTAAGTATTCTGTAGATTGTCGATTTCGGTACATCTGTCAAATATGACGTCTTTTCTACAGCCCCAGTCTCTTCTTCACTGACAACTATATTTTGTATATGTTTAATACAATTTGCTGTGCCTGTATTCCTAATTGTTTCCTACTTTTTTTTAACTACCGTTGCATTTAAATCCTCCTGATTTTGACTGGTGTTAGGCTGAGGATCTTTCCACCGTCCAAATATTTTACTACATTTAAAGAACACTTATGAAACACAGTTTAATTAAATGCACTTTAACACACCTTACTCAAAAAAATCACAAAACACTGTTTCCAAATGGACTCACAATATTCGCCAAATAATCACAATGTCCGTCACAATATACCTAATCACTTTAAAGTATATTAATAAATACTGTTAGGGCCATGTATATTAGCTTTAAGGGTTTCAGTTTAATTTAAATGTTCGCGCCTAATGACATTTTATTTGGCAACCGCGCATCAAGGCGGGAGATTGGAGGTGGCCGCAGAGCGAAGCTTCTAGTAGCAAGTAGTACATGCTAGGCTGTTTTATAGACATGTAGTGCGCTGAGAGAGCAATGTTTTTATTTTTAAGTTTAGTAATGTCTCAGTTTCGACAAGTCAAGAGAAGTAAATGTTAGTAAGGAGCCTTCGGTGTTTTATTTCAATCCAGCATACATACAGTCCACTTCAATACAAGGATCCATCTAGTAAGGATCACAACAAATACCTATACCGGAAATACCAAATATATGTACTATAATATGCACTATAATTAATAACAATATCCCCTGATTAATCACAATGTCCGCTAAGCTAAAATATATCTAATCACTTTAAAATTTTAAATACCTAGGTATTTGGTTGCCTATTCATTTGGTTGCCTAATACCATCTAACGTTTAGTGGTAAAGTGGGATCAACAATAATTCTTAAAATAGAATTAATACAGTTATTCTTTAATTTAGTGTATTATTTTGATTGATTTTGTGTTAAAATTGATTAGTTATCAGTATTATATCACAACATAACAACTTGTTGAATGAAAGCGCCTTTATAGTGACGATTTTTGCTTCCTGTAAGAAAAGTTATACAGCCCCGATCTCCCACTGCGGCAACAATGGGTATCCATTGAAATTTTTTTATGTCTCATATTTCGATGTTACAAACAGTACCCCTCAGGAGCGTGTGGTGAAAATTTAAGTAAGGAACGCAATTTTTAAAAACACCTATTTTGCCTACCACTTTAAAATTTTAAATACCTAGGTATACCAAAAATACCGAAGTACGGTTCGGTATACGAAAAATACCGAAGTTTACTTACCGAATATACCTATAATACGTTGCGTCAATAAAACAATTGGATGGTGAATCTGATTCAGAATAAGAATGTCTCCCATTCAAATATTACGGATCTATTTTTCACGTTCCTCGGCCGTCTCACATCGGCATCATTGGCATTCATTTGGATGCCTAATACCATCGAACGTTTAGTGGTAAAGTGGGATCAACAATAATTCTTGAAATAGAATTAATACAGTTATTCTTCATCCAGGCGTTTTAGCTGTAAAATTGGCCTCTGTGCTAAAATCTTTCCATAATTTTGTTTACTGTGTTTATATGGACGTCTTCAATAACACCTGGTAGTTAATTCAGTTTCTATGGCCAAAACGGGAACAACACCTATTATAAAAGTTGTACATCTGTAAATTCTCTACCTTAACGGTCCTATACATTTTTTTCGTACGCCTAATCATTTTGGAGATACGACGCGAACTAAGTGAAAAATGCATTTACAATAGCCATCTTTCGCTGTTATTCCAGACGTCCATCGTCCATATAAACACAATATTTGTTTTTCGTAAGGCACGATTTTGACAGCAAAAGTCTGAAACGCCTGGAGTATATGTCTTTTTACAGCTTTATGCAAATTGTTTAAATCAGTAAAACCAGTTTTATTTCGGAGACCTGTGTCAGTTTCAAATAGTGTAAATTTCCTAATATTTTCACACCCTGTTAACCTGTTAAACTGACGTTGTTAAATTTTTCATAGGCGGTTTTGCCCTTCCTTTAGTAAATTAATTGTAGCTTATCTGTGAAGTTTAATTATGAAAATCCCTTTATTATTAAGACTCACACCACACATTCAAGTTGATGGAATGTGTATGTCAATATCCGTATTATTGCATATCCGTCTTCCATTTTGCTGCTTCACATTAGACATGATGCAGTCTGACGCACGTATCACACACGGATAGCCGTTAAAACTTAATATCAAACACAAAGAACCCACTCCAACGATATTGAAGCATGCGACTAGCGCCCACATGAAGCATGCGACTAGCCAGCCAGCGCGCCAGCAATGCGTTCAGCAGGTAGAAAAAAGAGTTCAATATGCTCTCGACGCAAACAAAGAACCTACACCAATTAGCGCTTCCGCGCCCTCATAAAGCAGGCAACCAGCTCAGCCAGCAAGCGCTGATGCATTCAGCAGCCAATGCATCAGAGAAACTAGCGGCCGGTATGGTTCTATTGGAGTCAATGCCGCATTTGTTATGGGTGAGGGCGTTAAGGTACGCACGCCCCAGGTATGCATAATCCAACATTATTAAATACGAATTATGTTAACTATTATTTCGACACTATATTGTGTAGGACCAGCCTACGAAACTACGTTTAGAAAATTGCGTTCCTGGTACCTAGTAGAAAAACATGTTCACGGTACTTTTTTCTCTTACTCCGTCATGATTAAGCTACAACTTATGAATTTATTAATTTCTAAAGAGAATGTAGTAGCCATGCGGTAAATAGTCGTGTTGTAAACAACAAACAACTGCTCTTTTTTTGTGATTTAGTTTAAGTAGTCTATTGTTACAAAGAGGCAGTTTTTTCTTTATTTTGAAACAGTGTACAGAATCGCGAATAATTAAATTATTGGTGTTTGTCAATATTAAATTTATTTATTTGTACTGGTACTTCCACACATCCACAGTAATCGTGTAATATTCACATCAAGTATTTACTATAAATAATAATACCTACAACTATAAGGTGAGACGCCAGGAAGTTTAGAATGCGTTAATACAGTTTTAATTAGGGCAAAAGATTTTACTGTTCCCAAGCAACAATTTGTGCCCGAACTTGGACAAGACAAATTTTGGTTCCAAATTGTTTTGACACAAATCCGAAAGACTATGTCTACATAATGGAAACTGTGTCCATTCTTCAAATTTGTGGCTGTTTTGTATCAACACCTTCTATATCAATTGTGCCCAAAAAAAGTATGGGTCTAAGTAGCATTTTTTTTAAAACATGTACCTAATTTGCGTCGCTTTTGTGTATCTTGAAAACAGTAACACAATTCGGGCTCATTAGAGTTGACACTTAACTTGACAGTTGACTCAATGTTTCCATATTGTACATGTACAGTCGCCGCCTCCAAAAAGTGCACGACTTTCCGTTGCCACAGTGATTTTTCTCATTTTTCGTTAATATAAATCTGGTTTTGTTCTAAAATTGTTCAGTGACGTGCATTAAGAAAATTGATAATTTGTTTATTGGGCAAAAGTTTGGTAAATAAGAATAATACAAAAAATTTATATTTTATAGGAGAACCGTTAGCTGCTAAGACACTTTCCAATCGCCTTGGCATTGACATAATTGACGATCTCATATCGTAACTATCCACAAGTTCTTCCCAAGCACCTTCAACTGCTCCCAAAGCTGATTAGCGTTTTGAGGTCTGAAACGTTGTTTATAAATATATTTAGTTACGTAACCCCAAACGTTTTCGATAGGATTCAAGTCTGGACTTTTTGCGGGCCAACGTAAAAGATTAATATCATTATGACCCATCCAATATCTTTCTATTTATGCGGGATGAACTGAGAAATTATAATATTAACAAAAATTGTAAATAAGTCCTAAAAGAAGTATCAATAAAAAATTGTTCACCTGCTGAAGCCCAGGAAGAATTTGCGTTACTGATGGTAACATCACATTTTATAAAATATTTAAATAATTTAGTGCTGTAAATCTGTTATCAATTTTCTAACAAAATCCGGTACCATGAACACTTATCCATGCCCAAACGTTTATTGAAAACCGCCCACTCACATTGATGGACCTCGTATAATTTTCCTGGAACCTAGTATTTACGGGTTTATAAACACGGAGCTGTCCACTGTGACATGGTTGAAATGTTTTTTCATCAGAAAAAACCAGATTATTCCAAAATTCAATGTTATTATCTATCACGTTATTTGCAAACTCCATCCTTCTTTGCTTCTTTGCTCATTTGAAAGACAATTTTTAGGGGCGGCAGCTTCTTTAAATGAGACTATTTTAACCGTTTTTGCACAGTCCTGGCAGACCCCGGAAACAATGTTTCTTCTCGCAGCTGTTTCAAAAGGATGTTGTTGAATATATTCAATCAGAGCGTTATCTTGAATTTCTTTGGAAACTTTACCAATTCCTATTCTTGCTGCCTTTGTATTCTATGTTTCTGGTCCCATGTCATTTTTTTTCTTTTAATCTAATTCTTTTCTAAATCTTTTTCTAAGTTCTAAGTCCTTTAAAATAATTTTAAATATGCAGCTTTTGCTAACATTCAAATCAGCGGCTGCTTCAGGGAACAATTTTCTTCAATTTTGGCTATAGCCCTCGCCCTTTACACATCATATAAATTTTGACATTTTCTATTAATTTATTAATATGACATAATATTCAGAATTAAATGATTTTGACGACTATGTGAGTCAAAGGCACAATCAAAGTAGAAAAACATGCCGTGCACTTTTGGGAGCCGGCGGCTGTACATTACTAATCTGTGTCCATTTATTACCAAATTAAGTAAAGTAGAGCAAAAAAGTTCCCATTTAGCTGCGTTTTAGGTTCATGGTGTCTCTGTTGTTTAAAAAATGTGTGTGGCAGGCGCCTTAGGTTCCGAAGGGACACATTTAACACATATTTTTTTCCAGTCTGCATATAAATTGTGTCATTGTACACGATTCGTTATAGCTAGTAGCGTCTCTTTAATGTGTTCTCAGTTAACAGTAAATTACGATAAAAAAGCCCAATATTCAATAAAATAAAACAACGAAATTCAGGGTAGTCAAAAGATGCTCTTCGATTACATGAAGTAGGTAAAAAAAGTTACGTTAAAGCATACAGTAGTAGTAATTAATAGGAAAATGGTGGAATTCACAACAGAGATCAAATAAATTAGATTGGTGTTCTGAATTTTTAGAATGTTCTTTTTAGAATGTTCTCAGCCAAATGTTTCTGAAACAACTTTTTAAGCCGATGTGTCCGAATAAAATTCAATAATTGACGACGACGGTGCAAAACATAGTTTGATTAACGACTATGATGGCGAACATTGCGAAGACAATAATCCGGATTCCAAAAAGTGTTTTACCATATTTTACGTGTTTTGGTGGTCAATACAAAATGCCGTCCTGCTCCCAGTTAGTTGGACAATGGACAGGCACTATATATTGTTTTTGATCGAATTTATTATTAAAGCGACACCTTAAAACATGCAACCTACACAATACAAGCATATGTTCAGTAACAATGCACACTCCAAAAACGAGGTTATGTAGCGGGTCGTGTTCGGAATGCAACTAGTTGGTCACATTTCAGAACCCACAAGGATCATATTGGGTCATGTTATAAATTGGGTTAATTTTGCACAAAATTTAGTCTCCAGTGTCTGATAAGTTCCTAAATTGCATCTCTATGCCCATATAGACTCATTTTGGTAAAATACTGGTCTATAATTACACACATGTGACTAAAATGTGTAAAAATTCTTAATTAGACTACAATCAACTTATTAGGCCAATAATATTCAATTATTTTTAGCTTTTACACACCTCTTTATCTTTTGGAGAACGATAATATCTAACGTACTGCTTTGAGGTCTCGTAATGCTGTGCTTGTTATTACACTTTCCCGCAGCACATCCAGGCGTTTTTAAAAACAGATTAAACTCTCACAGTTAGAAAATAACGATTTCAACGCGGTCGTCTCGATTTTCTTATACAAATTACGTGATGCCCAAACTCCACGAGTTTTGGCTGCCTGCATATTATACCATATTAATAGGAATTGTAGGAGAAGAGAAGTAAAGCATTGCATCGCATCGTTTCTGAATACTTACAGGAAAATTATTCATGAGAATTAGGTTATTGCCTATTACTACGAAAAACTCATCTGCTTCACCAGAACTAATGGAAACAGATATGATAAGACTAAGATGGTCCATTATTTGTACAAGTGTGTCTCAAAATACTAGATCAACCGGAAGAAACTTGAGGATAAGGTAGGTATTTGATTTTTTTGGAATACGATAAATACGAGGAGAAAGATGATGCAGTTTTATTACACCATGTGACATACTTTTGGATCCTCAACTCCAAGAATATCTGAACTAACGTAATGCATTTTTTGGCCAAAATGGTGGTAATCCCATATGTTGTGATTTTTATTGATGACAGATTGGTGATGACATTTATTAATAAATATTACTCTGAAAATAAAATAGAAGTAATCCTAGATGTCGAACCAGTGAGTGAAATAGTTTTAGATAATCCTCGCCTGGTTGCGTCATAAATGCAACATATTGACACAATAAAAGTATCGCTGAAATTGGGATACCTGATCATTTATTTAAATAATTCTTATGTTCTCATAAGTTCTCATAACCTCTGTAGAAGGTAAAAATATGCATACAAAATCCCCATTTTAATTAAGCTTGCCAATTATATATCTAATTTGCTGCAATAAATAATAAATATAGACAACCATATACACCTTCATAAAAAGAATATAGTGAATTGTCGTCTAAATGTTACAAAGCTAAACCTGAAATTATTAATAATAGTGGTAAGATGGTAGCTGCTATTCATATTCAAATTTTAATTTCCTGTTACTTATTTCCTTATTAACCATCAACTGGTATTAGTTTATGTCAGGAAGGCACTGTGTTTGTTGTATTGTATAGTATAATATTCATTATACCCGTACGCTTAGGCATATAAGCGCCGGGGTAAAAGGACGTGGTACGTATGTCACGAAATAGTCCAAAAAGACAAAGTTGAACACAAAAGTCAATAGAAATCACCCCTGATTTTTCCTGCGTCTACCTGCAATATAAATATTAAGTAATTATTAAATTTTGAAATAAATAATAAATATTAAGTCCAAACTAATTAAGTTCCTATATATATTCTATATCCCTATATTTTTACATTTAAAAATTAATATTACAACGACAGACCCATGGCAGTTCATTCTATTTATTCTATGACATGTATTTTTGTTTTGCGGGTGCCATATAAACCGTTGCCAAATGGAGATTTGTACAATATTAGTCGTCTGTGCTGTTTTCTCTAGGGCCTCGTTTGATGCACAGTCGGATGGTTGTAGAGACAGATTGGCAGGTTTTGGATCAAAATTGAATATTAGGATATATTTTGAGCATCTTACCAGACCAGTCGTTCTCCTAGCGTAATGACAGGATTCTAGATCGGGCCACATTATTATTTCATATGTGTGATGATGAGTATTTATAAAGCGATTTATCTTTAATAAAATCCAATAAAATTAAGTGAATTTTAAGCCCAACCTAAAACTAATTTGGGACAAGCTGATTTTAGCGTGATTGTGTTCCCTAGAGTGTACTTTTTATGTGTCTAAAAGTCCCCAATGATCCGCCGAGCCAAACTACCCCAAAACCACCCAAAGGTACATTTTTTTTGTATTTTTGAACTTTTCGACAAAACTTATAAAACAAAATACATTGTTCAAAATACAATTAGTTCGCAATTATTTTTTATTAATATTTTTAGCTATATTTATCTTTACAATTAATTTTAAGCTGAGGATATCTGCACACAAGTCTCCAAGTAATAAATAGTTTAAAAGGTTAAAAAAACAACTGAATAATTTATATAAGTTTGTACAGCTGAATGGGCATCGAATTAAATCTAGATTATTGGGGGGGAGGGGGGGATAAAAATAGATGGCGCACTAAAACCGCAAAAGGATTCAAAATAATTTGCATCCGAATTCATTTTGAAGTTTTTCTTTTGTGGATGCAAATCTAATTGCTCCAGTAAGTCCTGTAGTTGCAGCAAATTTAATTTAAAATGCGCTGCAAGTTGTAGTTTGTGTTTGGGACAATATTGCAGTAATGACGCATCAGATGTGTCTTTAGTAGAATGAGAATGTTTTATATTTTTTTTGCAATATTTTTATTTTTATTACTTTTTATAATGTATAACTTGTTAATAAATTATTAAGTTTTCTCTTGACTTTTAATTTATTTATTACTTGGAGTCAGAACTTGCGAAATTGAAAATAATTTTACAGAATTTAAATTTAATTTATTTTCAAAACTCTAACAGGGCTTTGCAATTTCTAGAATTTCGGCTAAACAAGATTTCGGCTTAAATATGAGACGATTTATTTTCCAGTACAATAGAACTTAATACCTACCGTTGTAAATGTGTTTGTCTTAATACAAAGGGGTCGTAAATAAAACTTTTAAAGTTCATTTTAAAGTCATTTTGGAATATAGTATATCCAAGCTGAGTTGAAACATATAAAAACGGCCGACATAGGATTCGGTGGAAGTTTCCAAAAGTCTGAAAAAGAAATCCTTTATGTGTCCTTTTTATTACGTATTAGATCAATTAGGTTTGGATATACTATACTTTTTTTATTACTTATACTATTTTTGGATTACTATACTATACTTTTGGATATACTTTAACGCAACCTACAATTTGGTAATCTGAGCGATAAAACTAAGGGTTGATACTAATCTAAAACGTGCTACCCTCTGCATTCGTTATGAAATTTTCACGCAGGGCTTAGGGTTCTTTCGTTAAGGGTTGATTATTCGATTTGCGAGGTATTGACAAGAGGTGGAGTCACATATTAGATTTACTTTGTGTAAATCAAGCCCGCATATCTCTAATTTTATAATGAATTCGTCACGCTATGCGTGTTTAATTTTTCAGGGACATCTACTGCAAAGGGATGTTTCGACTACCTGTGTTGGAATTTAATATATCTGAATTGTCTGTTTACAAAAAGTGCGTTGTTATTATTTATTATTTTTCAATGTGTTTATTATTACGCAACATGTCACTGTCGTGCTATCGATTCTCTTATCCTGTACAGATATTCTTGATTTTATCAGTTTATAACGGCTGAGCAATGGACTGATTCGCGAAAAAAATATTCTGTTTTCGTAGCAGATAAAGTATTATCTTTCTTATACACCTTGTATAATATAGGCAGCCTTCAATTTATGCAAATTAGCATCGACAAAGAGAAGCATGATCTAATCACACGTACTTAAAGCTCGTGCTGAAAGGGTAGTTCCGATACGTCCCTTTGAATCACCCCTTCGACCTCAACCCTTTTTAAGTCGCGCTGCAATGGGATGATACGTCACTCTCGCTTTGCAACGTTGCAAAGCTGCATGGTTAGATAACGAGATATTCTGTTTGCAAACAGAGAGGTATAGCGGACCAATTTTAATTGTGTTTGTTTAGTTGCGGGGTTGTATATAGGAATTTGTTTTGTATTTGCTTGTACTGTTGTTTATTTAAATCTTGTGTTTGTTATTACGCATTTTAAAATCCCATTGCATACTTACTCTTTCTTATTTTTTCAATATAGTGTAGTTACTTGACGGTTACATACTTCGGTTTTTGAGTAAAAGCAAATCCGTTCTAGTGTGGATAGAGGGTGTCAAGATTAGCAGATTTTTTAATAGACTCATCTCAAAAAGTCATGCTGACCCCCCTCCACCCCCCTCAAATTTGATAAGTGGAATGTTTTAGTTTTCATTGTTTTTTTCGGTAAGAGAGGCCCCAAAACGTCAACAAAATAAGTAACTGGGTAAGATGCATGCCTAAATATTAATATTTTTGGTTATATTCTCTTAAAATATGATTTTTTTTTATTATCTTGTATGTGTGCGGATAAATATCATTTAAAAAAATATATTAGGGGTTTATTAGTAGGTAACAAAAATAAGTAAGTAAATATTTTAACAATTTTTTATTTCAAAAATAGATCGCTTAATATGCAGTGCCAACGCATTCATTATTGGCAGTATATTCTGTTCGTTTTTTTTTACCAAAAAGTTGCAATCGGCAAACGTCAATATCGTTTGTTTCAGAAGGTTTATCGTACGTTATTATAACAAATTTTGAAATAATATTGAGTTGTTCCGATATAAGTTCTTTTGGATGCAGCACTAAATCAATGAAAGCAATATAGTAATCTCCTCAAAATAAGATTCTCAGGCTTCCGAGAACTCCTTTATTATATAATTATATAAGTGGATAGGGCTGGAATAATAGACAGTTGGATGCATTTGAGAGCATAGAAATTGTAAAGTGTAATAGTAGTATGAATAGCGACAAGGGACCTATCCCGTATAGCCCGCTTTACGCGTTGCTTAGCAACCGATGATTGAAGCGTGATTAGTCACGCGTAAATTTGACGGTGATATCATACCGTAGCCCGCTTTACGCGTTGCTTAGCAACCGATCATTGAAGCGTGATTAGTCACGCGTAAATTTCACGGTGATATCATTAGTGACGTCACCGGAAAAATAGTATAAATATGGTAGATTTTGTAATTTAAGATTAGTATTAATCGTCTCCGGATGATGCCAACTTGGTTGGCGAAACGCGCGTCGAGCGAAGTGAAAGTGTTTTGGTGTTTGTGGAAACTACTCCGAGTGTTTTAGTTATATAATACATGCTATTATATAATATTATATACAAGTATTATATAGTTATATAACTGTAAGTAGGGGAGAAGCTTGTACTTTGAGACTGCCTGTACTTTGGGACATGTAGGTGTTTCCTTTAAAATGTGCAACCATGTCACCAGTCTTAGAACTAGTTATACTACCTAATCATAGACGGCTGTATGTGAAATGTAAACTTTATATAAGTCAATCGGTTTGTTTAGCAGATCCGCTTGTACGGATCGTACTGTCAAAAGAATTTTTATATCTTTAATCATCCACGTAAATAACAGCAAATTTTATAATTAATTTATATTTTGTAATATTACATATAATACTGTATATATTGAGGTATGTATTGACCGTATTACTTTGACCGTATACTTTTAATTTTAATAAGAAAACTCAACACAATGTAAACCATGCTATGCTTGTACTTTGGAACATGGAACACGTGATTGTACTTGTGATTGGAATTTGGAACGTCCCAAGGTACAAGGAGAAGGCAGAAGCAAGCCTAAGGCAGAAGCAAGAAAGTCTACATACAAAGGGTGAAGAAAGGGGTAAGCCAGGGAGATGCAGGATTGTTAC
Source organism: Tetropium fuscum (assembly GCA_964058915.1). NCBI lineage: Eukaryota > Metazoa > Arthropoda > Insecta > Coleoptera > Cerambycidae > Tetropium > Tetropium fuscum. Next base: position 30,973 of record CAXKVY010000134.1, read on the forward strand.
AGACCCTCCAGAAAAGGCAGATATTGAGATGATGGCAAAAAACACAAAGAGTAAGTAAAACACAAGAGATTGCATCTGACGATTCTTTAGCAGACGTAAAATTTGGCGCTACAAAAGCTGAAGACGACTTTCCTGAACTTGAGAATGATCTACTTGTTGGAGATTTTATATTATCGCAAATTGCAACAAAAAAATATAAAAAATACTATGTCGCTCAACGACATAGCATTCTTATCGTATCAACAATGTTGACAGTTTTGTTGTTAAGTACCTATCTAAAAAAACAGCATGGGCGGTACCAAGTTTTACTCCAAGAAGATATGGTAATGAAACTTGGAAAACCTGTATTAGTGGGAGGCGCGCCAGAAAAAATGTGGAGATAAAATTTTCCGTGGATTTATCATCCTTTAATATCGTATAGACTGCAGTCCCAAAGTACAAACCCCCTAGTCTCAAAGAACAAGCTAGTGTTGTACTTTGGGACACTTGAGATGAGTCATTTTTTATTTTTTTTTCTCAGGAATATATTGTATTATATTATATTGTATTGAATATATTGTATTGTGTAATATTGTTTGTGCCATATATTTTTTATATTATTTAAACATATACGATTTGTATGCTTTATTCAAATTATAAAATAAAAACACAATTTTATCTAAAAAATAATATTTACAAAAACCGTCCCAAAGTACAAGGATCTAACCTATATAACAAGTGCAGATAAGCATACCAGTGTTGATGTTGTTCTGGTAGATGGGGCTGTTTTTGTGCACATACTTCAGCCCAAACCTTGGTCAAATTTTAGCCAATATTTATTTGGAAATGGACGCCATTATGGACCACTACGAAAAATGAAAAAGCATAATTCGATATTTTATTCAAATGTAAATGTAAAACTTTTGTCCCAGATTGCAAATCCTTTTCAAAAGCATGACTTTCTGAGATGGGTCTGGTCAAAACTCTACTAATGTTGCCATCCTCTATCCATCCTAGAAAGTATTTGCTTTTACTCAAAAACCGAAGTATCAAGCTATTTTTAGATGACAAGTCACTAGTATAGTGACGTAATATAGTGACGTTGATAGTTGAGGCCAACATTATTACGGTTGTGTAAATACGGTGTAAATAGTTATTATAGGCTTATTAAAGTTGGGGGTTGATTTACAATTTCATTCAAAATCAGATTTTTATCCCCGATTAAGACTAGGCTCGACCTCAAATAATTCTCCAATATTTTTTTCCCGCAAAAGAAATATTTTCTCTCTGTATATCTTGAGTCTGCAGATACCTGCTTTGATTGAGACCTGCTTCCTGGGTTTGGTTGCACTATACAGAAAACTTTGACGTGGCAGTTTCCCAAAAATGTATTTACAGGATTTTTTAAGTATCTATTTATATACCTACACAAATACACATTTAAATGTGTAATGACTCCAAATGCGAATTTGTCCTGAATTAAATTTGCAACATTTGTATTTTCACAATGATTAACAACTGCTCCGTGTCCATTTTCCGGCGCTAATTCTTGTAGAGAAAACTGACCTACTATTACATTTGAACTACTCTAAAGTTTAACCACAGCCTACCTAACAGTCAGCTCTCAAACCTCCTTGGAGGGAAGAGTTTGCACCGATCCGACCTTATAAATCTGTCTAATTTGAAATTTAGAGATAAGCGCAAAACCTTTGCGGTTTGTGACCTGCCGGTACTGCTACGAGGCAGCAAGCTTCAGATTCATGTAAGGAAAAGGGCATTCTAACTCATCCTCGCCGACTTTGTCTTCGAGTTCAACGGAAACCAGAGCATAGCAAAATGCAAAATAATTCGACGTCTGGAGATAGATACCTAAGTATTTTAAAAGGTTACCATTTTTAATATCATTTCTTTGGTAGGTTATATAAATTCTGAATTAAAATTTCCCCAATTTTTAATTCTTCTTTAATTGATCTGCGACATCTGATGCATCGCTGTTAGAACAGTGCCCTTTTAGCCTGCACGTTCCTATAATTAATTTATTGGTTGTCCTCCGTAACTGAGACTTTTGAAACTCGGACAGCATTGTTATAAGAATTAAACAACGCGCAAACTATCTATTTTGTTAACACTAATTTACTTTCCCAGCTGATAGGCCATCTCTATAATATTTAGAAAACAAATGACAACACCGACATTTGAGCGGACTTAACTATTACTTACATAAAATAAATATACTTATTCCACGTCTGCAAGCTCTGCACCTCAGTTTATAGAAACCGTCTCTATAAAAACATACAATAAAATATCAGCATCCTGCTCAAATATTAATATAACAATCTTAAAAAAGCAAACAATTTGATATATCTTCGACCCTCCAAGAACCGACTATGTAAATACATGCATAATATTTTACGACTTCCATATCGAAATCCGGTTCATTCTCGACGTGCTCTCAAGAGGAGCCTAAAAGGCCAACGTTTCCTTCCACTCTCATTCATTCGTAATTTCAGATTTTTGCTATAAATTATACTAACAAGGTATACTTTGCCGCGTGTTTTTTTTTTCCTTATTTTCTTTATTTTTTTAATATTTTCCTTATTTTATCTCTAAGGGTAGGTAGCTATTAGCTGTCGTGGGAAAAAATATGTACATGAAAAAATGGGCGGCAACGAGTCTTAAGTAATTTAATTTTGGGTTCCCGTTGATGAGACGTAGGTCATTTGCATAAAAATGCTGGAGTTAATCAGTCCGTCTTTCAGTAAGAAAGTAAATGAGGTTACGGTTGATTTAATACCAGTGGGAGTTTTAGGGTTGGTGGCCTATTATGCATACTTCATCATGTCTGAAACTAGATATGCATTTTAGATTATTATGTTATTCGACGGGTTATATAAAGTCAATAATTAACATAAAATATTTTCTACTTGTAAATATCTAGTAAAAGATACCTCCAAAGTTCACCTTCTGTGAAGATTAACTATTCAAAACTTCAATCATCTATAAGTTTCCGATGAACAGCGATGTTAATTACAGAAATAGAGAAATTATGTATACTTGTAACTAAATACTATTTGCGTTTTAATTATAAAACTTCCGGCACGCCAAACTCTCTTTATGCATTTATGCTCTGGAAGTTTGGCCTCTAATTTTTATTTTCTTCGAGCTTTACGATGTAGAACTTATGAGGTAATTTACTTTATAATGGCAAACTTTCTTATGAACTCGTATAAAGGAAACTAACGAGGAATTACGGTTTCGTGTGAGTTTGCACCACTTTTCATAGTTCTTTTATAATCGATTTACGAAAGCGCTTCTTTCCTTCTATGAACTTTTTTATTTTTTATTATTTTCTTGACTGAGAGGCATCAGCAAATGTTAAATATTTTTGTTATAAGTAATCATATGAGGTTCTTTTGTTTTCATTATATATAATGATAGAAATAATGATGTGTGACTGAGAGAGCAGAATGAGTTTTAACAAGGTTGATATAATAGGTCCTCATTGTCCTCTTTAATAAAAAACAAATTATAACTTATATTATAAATTACCTATATATACCTATATATATATATATATATATATATATATATATATATATATATATATATATATATATATATATATATATATATATATATATATATATATATATATATATATATATATATATATATCGGGTGGGCCAAAAAGTGGAATTTATTGTTTCTTCAATAGTTTCGTTAATTTTGAACCGATTTTAATTGTTCGAAAACTAAATTAAACTAAAAGATCAGGTACTATAAGGTAATATGATTATATTTAAATTTTTTATAAAATTGTATGCGGCGCTAGTCACCAAACTTAGTGTTTCTCTGTGGATTTTTTTTGTTTTTAAAATAACGGAAATAGTAAAAAGAATAATAAACTGATTTATTTGTGAATATTTTATATATATTTGTGATATAATTGTAAATATTTTAAGATCTCAAACACTAAAATCGACCGGTCGGTTCCGTAGATAAACTCCATAACAAAAAACCGTTTTATCCTAGCTTCGCTGGCTATATTCTATTTTTGCTTTTTTCTGCATTCTCTGGAACTTGCCTTCTCTGTCCCCAAAGTCGATTGAGAAGCATCGCCTCGGCTACTATGGAAAGGCGGTTTCCAGCTTTATGTAAGTTATTTTTGTGTTCACTTAACCTCACTTTTTTACATGTAAGGATGCAAACTTATTAGTCGTATCTTTTAGGGCTCCTTCAGTTCAATTTGCTTCAATTCTTCACTTCAACTAACTTCAATAATTGACAGCGTGATTTGGAACCTTCAGGTTTTTACCTGGACAAGGGTTCAGGTGACAAACTCTGGACCTTGTCCAGGTGAAAAATGGACAAGGGTCCAGGTGGGTCTCGTTTATTTTCTTTTCACTTGGAAACCCTCGTCGAATCGTTTGATTCTTCTATTTCATTCATCAGTATACATTGCAACCTGGACTTATCCTTATCTACCTTAACGTCGATACCTTTCTTTTCCACTGCCTCGCCTGGACTTGCACTGCATCTGTCTTGGACGTCGTGACCATACACTATTCAACTCCTAGGACTTGGGAAAGCCATTGACGCGGTTAATGATCGATTCGTAGGAGCTTTGCAATTGCCTTCCGTTGCGGTATCACTCAGCTGATAACTTACTGGTTGCTGGAGAGACTCACCTTCCGAGGATACCTACTTTCCCATTTTACAGATAAGCATAATTTAAGCATCCTAGGAGCCACATCTTTTTTAAGGTAGTCTTTTATGATGTTGGTGAAAGCCCCATGTTTAATTATTCTGAGCCATTGGCTACCTTTAATTTTTATCATATATACCCATAATGTGTACCTGAATTCGTCCGTTACTTTGTTAGTACATATACATGTTTACATTTAAATAATCGTCGTCTAAGTCTACACCACTATACTGTACATTTTTTTACAAATGTAATGTGTTCATGTGTATAACGTCATATTTAAGGGAGGCGATATGTTTTGGAGATATTGAATATAACTTTCAGAGCTTTTATTATATATCATGTGTAGTTGGGAACCATCTGACATGGTTGCGTAAATCTCAGTGGCATCCACGGGTAATTTGTAGTTTCGATACCCACCGTATGAACCTACTAGATTATTTATTTTCTTTAATTAAGCTGAGCTAGCTTAAGTTAAACTTTTGTTGCTCACGTGAATGCTCCTAGATTATACTCAGAGAGTAACAAACTGTCTTCGTCTTCTGCAGTTAAAACAAAGCCGCTGTCTTCGTCATGGCCATTGGAACGCTGCCTACGTTAGTCTCGATTATTGTCGACTGGGAACTTTGAGATCGTACTATAAATATGGAAAATAATATAATACGAATTGGCTTTTACCAGAAAAGTTGTTTTTTAAAGATGGAAATAAAATGATCTCAAGAGATATCGCTTGATTTAAGGGGCCTCCACTGCCCCGCGCGTTGACGCATTTAAATCCGGCTCTACTATGACGGTTTGTTAATACTTACGCGTTATTGTGCAATAGTATTATCTTTAAAATGTATCAAAATCAGCCCTTACTTGAAAAAAATCCATATAGAATCCCTTTAATCCCTCCTTTCATGGTAATATTTACTAACTTCCTATACGTTAAATCAGACAATACATCCAGCTATAAGAACAAATACCTTTATCTACCCCATCTTATTGCGTCTTAATGCAAACGGTAGCCAAGATAAGTCGTGGTAATTTACTGGCACGTGCTTAATAAATACAAAAGACCCTCCAGGGGGAGACAGGACGGACGTCTTTGCAAGTATTTGGTGCAAGAGCAAGTTCGGTGAGGTTTCGACGGTTGAATAGGAGAAAAAGAAGTAGGTGAGCAGCTGCATCCGTAGGGAGCACGTGTCTGCTTGCTGCCGTGTCAAACCCTGATCCATATATATGCATCCCCGTTTTGGCGGTAAGGGAGAAATCAACTGCACCGAGGAATAGATGCCAAATACGTAGTCTCTATAAATTAGTTTAGTTTATAGGTTGGTTGGTTGGTTTTCTGTGATGAATATTTCACTCTAACGTTTCGTATTTGCTGTTCACATTCGCACTTTTATAAATACAGAGCTGGAAACCATATGACTTTATGGAATTATTAATCAACTTATTATATAATACTATAGAAATAAATAGATTCTAGTAATATTTCTAAATAATCTCTCGATGACGTATACATCTAATAAGTTAGCTATATTAGGAAAAATAAGAAAAATTTTGCCATAGTCGTAATTTTCTCATCCTGTATGTTTGCGGTCGCTGAACATGAATTTGAACTGTGTTGACAGAAACTTTGCCCAGAACCCCCTTTTCTTTTGCAAAAATGTTTAAAATATTAGACTATATTAGACGAAAAAATATTCTATATAAAATTAAAGTAGATAAAATTTCCTACATTTCTAACGTATCTTATTTGTTTTTATGGCTGATCGTTCCGCCGCTAGAGCGCCCTGGAAAATGGTAAATATGTAAGAAAAATTATAAATAGGCGATTTAAGGCATTTTACGTCCGATTTCCGTGGATACAATCCATGTTGATCATGAATGCTTTCACAGTTTTGAAATTTAAGAAAATACTGCCTAGGAAAATAAATAATGGAACGCCGCTAGGCCGTATTGTTGAACTTTTTCATGTTAGTAGAACATCTTCAAATTGAAAAGAGGTTTGTTGCAAGGCGAAGATTTAGCCTATCATCATGGTGGAAGAGCTGCCAGGAAGAGCAACGTGGCTCAAGTTGATGATATGGGAGAAGAAGAAATCCCTTTGCTTGGGCTGTAACAGCTTTCCATGAGACGCAATGCTTCAATGTGGCGATATGAGAGCGATATAAGTAATTATTCAGCTGCAAAAGAGCCTAGACTATCTGACCCCCATCCACAAGGAGGAAAGGCTGCTCTTTGACAAAAATTTTATATAGATAGATAACGACTTCGGGTCGGTTATTATTTTTTGTGACGAAAAGGTATTCCAATCATACCATGGTGGATCTCTTCAAGTATATAGATCACGAGATTCACGGTTTGAAGCCAGTAAATCGTAGCGATCGCTTTTCCGTTAATATGTATGTAGGATTGGATTAGCGCTGCGAGTCTAGGACTCTAGAAGTAGAAGGAAGACCTAATGGCTAAAATTACAGAGACTTTCTACAAAATATTATGTTGCCATCAGTGCAGCAATTCTATCCAGAAAATGTTACCTTACACCAGTTAGTATTAGTTGTATTTATTTTTACACAAATAATTTAAATTTGTTCTGCAGGACAATTGCCGAATTGATACGTGCAGAGTAGTACGTGACTGGTTAGAAGATGGTAATACTGATGTTTTGCTTTGGCCATCCAGAAGCCCAGATTTCAATCTAATTGAGTATGTTTGGGAACGAAAGGTGAATGAATGTATACTGGAAATTTCACTCTCGCACTCACAACAGGGAAGATCTTTTGGAGGCTATATAGAGAACTTGGGAAAACATTGATACAGATTACTGCCGGACGTTGGTTCTTTTTGTCAAAACGTCTAGAAGAATAAAAACAAATGATGTGGTGTTACCATATCAGAACTCTTCCCTATTTTTACAGTGTCGACTGACTGTACAGTATACATTTCACGATATTTTTCTTCTGTGCAATTTATCTATACCCGCTCTAACCCCAAATATTTCAAGTCCTGTTCCAGTGTTGTAAATTATATTATAATATTTAGAAACTTACGTACTTTACCCCTTTCTGCTAATGCTATGAAATTTAACTAATCCTATTAATTAATTCAAACATCAAGATTTAGTTGAAAAGTGGAGTACCTACTCTACTTAATCCTTGTACCGGAGTAGATTCTCTTCTTGATTAACTAATACAAACAACTGTTGAACTGACATTACAAATTGCTGCACCGTTAACTTCAAGAAGATACGCCAGCATGACGCAGAGTTGTGAACACAGGAAGGACAATAGATTGACTAGAAGAAAAAAACGTTACGACTCGATGAACTTCCATAAAATCGATTAGTTGTGATGAAACTGCTTCAGGTGAATAAATCTTGATTTTGAGGAACGCCCTTGAAAGCATTACACGGAGCAGCTGGTCATATGAAGGCATTCCTAATGGGATTTATAACTAGTCGACAATTCGGCAATTATCGTGGGGTTTCCACAATAAATTCCACCCCACCATGCCCTTACTGTTCGCTGTCACTCAGCGATCGTAGTAAATGTATCTATTCAGCCGTATTCTGTAACCACACATCGAATTCAAATGTATGAAATCGAATAGAGGTAGTATATGTATATGTAAATATATAATATGTGTGCTGTAAACTTTAATAGTATAATTATGAAAAATGGAAAATAAAAAGAAAAAACATGGGTGTGTGCTTATTGTATGTGTGTAGTTAAATTCGAAAATTAGAAGTTTTCACTTCTATCGTGTGGTCAACGATAGAAGTGACAACTTCTATCTAAAATATATACTGTAACCGTCGCGTCCGCCTGTATTACCGCAACCCGCAATGCACCGCACCCGTTAATACACGTTGACCGTACATGTCCGTGACACAGATGCTTAAGGCAACCGACAGAGAGATACAGAGAGAAAATCAATTGGACAGTAACCCGACCAGACGGGACCTCGTGATATATTGTTTTCTCCGTTAAAAGGTATTATTATTTTAAATGAAAGTGCTGAGGCACCTAAAGAAGTTTTCACTTGAAAAATACGCCTGTTATAATACCTATATAGTTACATTTATGTTATATAATGGATTAGTTCGGAAAATCAAGCAAAGATAATATCGATATTGTTATATAAAACTATTTATTCTTATCTCTGTACCCATGAAGTAATATTAGTTGCAAAATAAACAATAATATTTGTGAATTATATTATGGAATTTTCCTCTGATTGGAATTCTTCACTGCTATTATATTCTAAGAATGAAACAATAGGCCTATGGAAGTTAAAATATGCTATAAATACTTTAGATTCAAGTTTATCTCTCTCGCTTAGTCAACGAGTGGATTTTATTCGACTAAGCGTTACATAGACGCACGTGACAGCCCAGTCTTATTCAATACCCACAAACTCTCTACTGCCTTGCTCTGCCGACTGATCCTCCTTCACTTAGTCGACTTGAGCCGATTTTACCCGAAGGAGGAGGAATATTTTAAGAAAATTATCACGACCTCAAAAAAATTTCCAGAAATAATTCAAGCTCTTGTGATATTATAGGTGAAAATTATTATTGGACTCTGGTTAGTCTGTTTACCCATTTTTGATGTGTAAACATCTATTACGTCCATATGAAGGTAAATTTCGGGAAATGGGATGGAAATGTGAAAGCGGATGTTACATCATAACCCATATCATGCACAGTACCTACCTACTAAATTAATTCAGCTACTACCTGATAGATGGCGTTTACAGTGTCATCCTCCATGGTGTGTATGTGTTGTGTTGCCTACCTTATTAAAAAAGTCCTGATGTGAGTATAGAACCAGCGATCCCTGGTTTGGAAAGCGGGGCTTAAACCGCTTCACCATCATATGACTGCTATATGCTTTGTTAAATCTCGTATACCTGGTGCTTTGTTAGGGCGGCGGTTAGCGTGCACATGATGCAAGTGCACGTACAAGGGACTCAGGGCCCGTATGGCAATTAAAATATTAGGGTTTAGGTGGAATATTGTCATTACCAATGACTTAACTACATATAATTATCTACATACATACGTAATATATATAATACAAAATAAAACAACATTAAAATTATATTTGTGAAAAAACCGCATACCGTTACCGCATATGAGATGTTTACACATCAGTCTCGAGTACTAGCAGACTCGCTCATTTTTTATGTTGTTTATTTTTGTTTTTGGTACTGGATCCGTCCAAACGGATGCTCGACATATTTTCGACAAAATATTTTTTAACGTTTAGTTACTTAAATGATATTTTTTTTGGGTGTCACAACCTTTAGACTGTTTTATATTTCATTCTTTATATGTTTTCTCTTCATACTTTTAAACTAGTCTTCTCTACCTATAAAAAAAATTAACATTTTTTTATTTTTATAAAAATAAATAATTTTCTGCGTTTCTGTTCTATTCTTCTGTTCTGTTTTTTATCTTAAACTATTATACCCTTTTCAGATTGCTATATACATATTTAAATATATATTATAATATATTTCAAAGTTAAATAAGTACTTTAAATAACCATTTTCAATTATTATTGAAAAAACGATCCGTAAAGACGTTTATAATTCTTACTTTTTACACTATATAATAACCATTTTCTGTCAAAGGATAATCAAATGGTTTCATATACATTAATAACTGGCGTTTGGTATACTATATTCAAGCGTCGAATGGATACCAAATATCTTTATCTGTTATCAAACATTATTAAACGTAAATCGTGAACGTTGGTATGTTTCTTCTGTACACTATATTTAAACGTTGCTGAAGCGGACATTTTGTTCTTTATTAGTGGTTGACTATCAACCATAATTATACCTACGGTATTAGCGAAAAGTAGACGTTCATTTAACCATTTTGTAATTGAGTACTGAGAAATCAATGATTTTGAATACGATCTGCAAAAAGAAATTGTTGCAACATCTGCAAAAATGTTATTCTTGCAGGTATAAAACGAATTTTCCTTTGAAATTTCCCTCCCTAGACAATTATTATCTTTCCATACAATTTTTAGACCAAAGTTGCTACATTTAGCCAACCTATAAATATAGCCTAAAGATTCCCCTTCTTAAATGTTAGGTATATTTCAGTTAGATAATTATCGTAAATATTTCAAAAATACTTAGAGGGTTAGCCGATACGCTAGTAAGTAAGAAGCTTCTCAATTGAAGGGGAAAAAAGCATTTATTGTTTGATAAGTGTAATAATATAATAATTATTAATAAGAGTATGTAGTATTTCTTTATTTACTGTTACGTATTTGATTAAATTAAAAGGCAGAAACTTGAGCCATTACACTATTCTGATACTTAATAGTAATATCCTGAACTCGCATATTAGGTGTAATGAATTGCTGGAGGGTGTTGACACCATCTCTAGGTTCTCTGTCGAAGGGGTATCCCATGGAACGGCGGTCTGGATAAAGTTTGTCCTTAAGACCACAGTAGCTAAAGGCATCGTTGCATTGGCCCGAGATGTCTTGCTCGATCTGAAATTCATGATATAATAATCTATGACTATGTTATGGCCATATATGCATGACAATGTGGCAGTAAAATAATAGGGGAGGTGTATTAAATTTTGGATGTTGGAAGATTCTATAAACCGTCATCCACCGTGAAATGTGTAAAATTTTTTGTTTGAACTCAAATAACGCTGTTACTTCATTCAGACACTTTTCCTTCTAAAAGAAGGGACGCTACTTACAAATAAGACCACCACCTAGATTTTAAAAAATCAATCATTTTGTGAATAGTCCGTTATTTTTATTTAAGTAACGACATCTAGCTCATTCAAGTAGAGTTTTTAATAAACAAGGAGCTTCAAGAGCTATGAGACAAATATTAGAACCTTCCTTCAAGTTCACATTAGTGTCATTCTCTATACTTTTACAATTAGCCTTTCAAAACCTGACTGAGAATATTTACCTTGTCATCGTCATAATTGGAAATCATCACGAACAACTGGGCTGACATGCCCTCCGCATTCCCTCTAGGAAGCAATAAGTTCTGAGGCCATCCACAACCGCAGAAGTTATATTGCGCCTTTTCGGCCTCATCTTCTGGTGGTTGATCGGTACGATATATGCGTTCGAAGGGTATTGTGACAGAAGATTGGGTGGAACTGCGACTTATCGTGTTCTTCCCAGATTTCACTAAACGAGATGAAAATTAGTATTTCGGATATCCAGCTTATCTAGAATAACACTACTTGGATTTGTACTTACAGTTAACTTTAAACTTGTCCATCTCTATGAAGAGATTCTTCTGCTCTGGAAAGCGCCATGGTACCCCCTTCTCGTCAGCCTTTGGTGCCAAGAAGATTCTGCACGTTCCTTCTTTAACTCCTCCACTAGTATTATTTACACTGATCGTGTAATCGAAGTCCTTGTGTTGCAGATGCGTTACTCTAACGAAAATGTCGCCATCGTCCCTCTGGAAGTCAAGACCTTTCACTATATTCACGTCGGATTGTTGCCAGAATGTGTTAAGAGCGTTGGGCTGTCCACCTTGAGATTTTACCTCGATGCCTGTTATTTCTACCCCTGGATGGTTCAACTGAAATATAGGAGTATGTATAACTGTTACCCTTATTACAAATAAGAAAGAATAAAGTAAAAACCTAATGAAAAAACACGAATATTATTGTAGTGATTGATTAACCTTTACTCACTTGTTCTACTGTGTATCTTGGAAGGCTGGATTTAAACTGTTGTAACATGTAATCTATAAACGCATGCCAACGATAGAAAATTGGATCTCTCATTGCAGTGGCAACATCCCCCATAACACCCGGCTCCTCCTAAAACGAATTTAAAAACCATGAGAAAACATATTTGTGTAGATACAAAAGATATGGATATTCTATTGATAGGGCTTGATTTGATAGTTCTCTTTGATTACCTTATGTCTGAAATCGGGATCGTGTACCAAAGAAATCACATTATGCCCTTCATTATGCAGGTTTCCATATAAGCGTTTATTGATGGACAAATCACTAGCTTCAATAATGTTTCCCAAGATATCTATGCCCCTAAATTCATCCAGTCTTACCTTCTTATTGTTGGTCTGAAAAAATAATGTTATGGAGATATTTTCCACCTGAGGCTATTAGCTATGGAGGAAAATGTGAATGGAATGGAATGGAATGAAATTTTAAATAATAATCGCCATATGTTATTTTTCTTTTTCTCTTTAAGAAATATACCATATCCCGTCATACATACAATTAATAGAGAGTGTAAAAATTCCGTAATCAAATGAAATGGCGAAAATTAACTACTTCTACGACTTCTATAACTTGTCTTGTCTATAACTTACGTCGACGACTTCTCCAGCGTGAATAGCGCTCAATATGGTGTCTCTCCATCTCTCCAAATCATCAATATCAACGAAAGAGTTATCTTCTGATCTCTGGAGGCTCTTCAGCTGTGAATTTGCTACTCTACCTGGATACGATCTGTTGGAAGTCAAGCGATCCAATTTGGGAAAATATGCCTCTTTAATCGGAGCTCTTAAGTCCACTAGACGTTCCACTCGCGGCAGGTTATTGGCCAAACGTTCCATGTTATATCTGCAATCGGGAGCGATATTTGGTCAATTTTGATATTTTCCCACGATACATTTATCTAAATATTAAATGAAAGGCAAAATGCAAAAAACGGAGCCGTGTTGCACTCGGTGCCATAATATGTTAACTTCTCTGGTAAAGTGTTATTTGTTAATTTGTTAACTCTTATGTTAAGGTTTTATTGATAGTTGTTTGGGTTATTCAACTGAAATGTGAACGAAATGGATCCCAATATTTCCTTCTCCATCTCAATTCTATCATTTGTCGACTAATCGATCGCCCTTAACTGACTCGAAGGTTCTAGAGGCAACAGAACTATTCCGCTTTCTCTTTCCTGCTAACGTATTGAGAGGCCTTATAAGGTGCTCGGTTGATTTTTTTTTTTGCAGAAATGGTACTGATGTTAGAAATGTGTAGGTACTTTTTATGTTTGACAATAGTCTTTGTTTAATGGTAAATAAGCTTTTAAAACTACAGTCAAAAGAGAGATAGGAAAACATAGTAGTATTTTATATCCCGTTATCAAGAAAAATATGCAACTCAAACAGGACTTGAACTGGTGATTATGGAAGCTGATGGATTATCAAATTTACGATGTTTTAATAAAAACTTATAGGTATTTTACGATTGTTGAGGTCTAATTTGAGGTCTGCTCATACGTTCAGAGGGAAGCTATGGAGCCTTTACTGACCAAAATATTACAGTTTTACTTAAATCAGTAAAATACCCTGTTTACTTCGAAATAAAAATTGACAGATACCTTTAACTATACTTCTCCCGACAAAACCCTTAGTACATGGAAATTGTACAAACAAGTGGTGTTGCATTGCATCAGGGTGAGGTAGTTCTGATTGTTTTATATGTTGTATGTTGTATGTGATGAAATGATAACGAAAATTCCAAGTTTTCCATCTAGAAAGCCCTCCGGATCATTGTTAAAAACTTAACAAACTATTTTCAAACTTTTCACTTTTTGTCAATTTTTACTTATAATTCTTATTTCGATAATGGTGCACGGGCGTACTTCATTTTACAAACCCTCCTGATACTTGCTTACTTAACAACTTTAAACAGATGTATCTCAGGAACTGATGTCTATATAGACCTAATAGTCTGGTTTTGTTACAAATTTAGTGTTGCAACGTGTAATTTAGTGTTGCAAACATACTTTTTTAAATTTTTGCAAACTTTGAACAGCTGTATCTTAGAAACTATGTAGTCTACCAGGGCCAAATTGTTCCCATTTTGTTGCAAATTTAGTGTACTTAAAAAGTGTACCTAATGACTTTTGCCGTAACACAGATCCTTGGATATAAAAATTGAGAAAAACTGGAAAAAAAAAACAGAAGATTTAATAGTTTTGCAAGTATTTAACAATGATCCGGAGATTTTCCGAAGTAGAAACCTTGGATTTGTCATTACCACTTCATCACATACAACATATAAAAAATTCAGAACTACCTCATCTGATGCAAGGCAAATGTACCAATTTCATAGACTACGTACCTAGTATCGAAAAAGATGTATTTTCTATTACTATTTCATCTAGAATGTTGGTTCATCTTATAAATATATTATAAAAATTACCTTGCAATAATCTGATGATGCATGTAGTAAAACAGCTCTCCTCTTCTATCCTTGTTGATGACATTCATTGGTCCTGTATTCGGATAAACTTGATGCCAGTACCAGTGATGAAGATTGACACCTAGATCTTCGCGAAAGTAAGCTAGGCGGTGCTCCTGCTCTAAGTCAGAGGCAGTGTAGTCTCTTGGAATTTCAATAGGTTCCTAAAATGAAGAAGCGTGACAATAATAATAAAAATACTTAGAATAGGCCTTTACCAGAAACTTATTGTCAAATGATTTTTCTTGGAAATGAAAGTGTCACTTTTTCGCAATAGTATTGGTAAGTGGCAGTATTTTGTAGTGGCAGTGGCTATAGTGCTTCCGTTTGATATGCAAACTGATGGAATGCGGTGCTCAGTGGGGCGCGAAATTATCCTAATATAGGATATAAAATTAAAAATAATAATCTTGTCATTCTCGTAAAATAGAACAGCTGCCCACAACTGCATGGCGGAAAAGGCAAATTAAAGACTGGCTGGAAGAAAGAAACATTGAACACGATGATTCACTACTTAAAGCTGAATTGTTGACAGTGGCAAGGCAACATTTTCCAGCATTCAAGAAATATGTAGTAGATAAAATGGCCAAAGAAAGAGGAATGGAGGTAATTCGATTGGCTAATTAAATTGTGGCGGTATACAATTTTACACTAAATATCCTTTTGTATTGCATAGTGATCTGATTTACCGATTCTGTAGTAATTGGTACGGGTTTTCTTTGTAAAATACCGCACATTTTGTTCCTCTAGTATATCAAACGAAAACACTATAGAGCGAAAGAGTATTTCAATTCTAAATTGACTTAGAAACATCGATCATTATATAACATATTCGGTGCTTGTAGAAAACAATAGTTATTTGTATAACAAGTGCGGAGACGGCGATTGAGATTAAAGCGCCGCGCGCGAGCCGATGTCGAGTCGAGTCACGAGTCGCAATCCCCGCCCGCAAGTATTACACACACTATTTTTTGTCCAGATCGCAGAAAATGGAGCTTCTCTATGCCTGCGGAGACAAGCGGGACGTGGGCTATTTTAAACAACGACGTGCACGTGCAGAAAAGTATACTTGAAACATGCAAAAACATTGTGTAGCCGTGCGCGAAGTCTATTTTCTGCACTAGTGCTTACAAAAATCGAAAAGCGCACGGCTGTTTGAAATAGGCGACTATCCGCTTTCTCCGCAGGCATGGGAAAGCGCCAATTTGGTGCGAGTTGGACAAAAAAATATTTTCTTACCCTGTTATCTTTAGGGACGATGGTAATATCTTCCCTAGCTCTGCCAATTATAGTATTCTGAACGAATTTATCAGGAAAATTGTGGACTATGGATGGAATCTGCAAGTTCTTCGTATCCGGCCTATGCAGAAGAGCTACGGCATAGGCGTAGCTGAAAAGTTGTGGGTTGACATGCTCGCGGGCATAAACAGCCACAGCCGCTAAGTGTGACACAGTTTTTACACCTAAAATCAACCAAAAAGTATTTGTTAACAATATTTATCACACGGTCTTATTTAGTGATGAATCAGTTTTAGTAGTCCATGGAAGCAAGGGAAGCATTTCTTCCCTTAAAATAATGACGACTACATACCTAAAAATAATATTAAACCGCATTAATAAAAACCCCTTTTTGTATTTTGAATATAAATTTTTTGAACACTCAACTAAATTTATTGTCATAATTTTGAAATAACAAACTCACATCATAATTTATTATGCGATATATATGTAAATATGTCGCGACAACGGTTGACAAATTCGTTACGTCCGAGCAAACGCGACCGCACAATAACACGCTACGGACAAGCAGAGTTAAGCAAAAATTCGTGATCAGCAACCCAGAATTAGTTGCTATAAATAGAAACATATTAAAAATACTTATTGATGATGCGTGTTTTGTTCGGCATAAATTGGAATTCGGTCAGCCTAAATTGGGATTCGGAGGTCATGACGAAATAACTGCATTTGCAAATAGAAGACTTTCAAAGAATAGTTTATTTAATAGCGAAATATAAAGCTTAGTTGTTTAAAAATCACTCGGGGCAGTGAAACTTTTTTCCGTGACATAAAATCGCATTCATATTGATGTCGGTTTCTGCCACTATTATATTAACCAGGAATAAATCTGAAATTACGCAGGTTCGTTTCATTGCTATTGTACTAGACGAAACCACCGATGTGCCTGTAGTAGGTAGGACTACCTGCCTGTAGTACGTAATACGTAAAAATAGCTAAAAATTAGAGTAGTTACAGAAGTGAATTTCTAAGAATTGCCTCCCTTATTTGAAGTGTCACCGCACGCCACTGATAGAGATACAGAAACTATATATATATATAAAGGACCCCGCACAAAACCCTATGATTTTGGCCCTCGTTTAGTTTTTTTCTAATAGCAATTTTTTTGTCCCATGGGTCGTTCTGATCAAAAGTCTTGCTGGTCGTAAAGTGTAAGAATAATGGACAGATTTTGAGATATTGGCTATTTGGTCTCACGGTATGAGAAAGAACATTTTTTTTCAAATATCTATCTGTTGATTGGAGTTATATTATTCTACCGAAAAGCAAGCGAACGATGCTCTTTTGATTTCTTGACCGTGGATGTAACTCTAGGTGTAACATCTGGTAATCCACTGGCCAAAAATGAGCCATTTTTGGTCGCTTTTCGCGGTTTCTTCGCAATCTAGTGACTGGGTGGTTTCTCGATATGAATCATAATGGCTGATTTTGTTAATATTGGCCGGTTATAGGATCTTTTCAAGTTGTGATAATATGATTGTTTTTGGTCAATATGACAAACCATGGATCAGATACTTCTCTTGTAGAAAAGCTCCATTGTGAAAATACCACCCAGTCACTAGATTGCGAAGAACCAGTGAAAAGTAACAAAAAATAACTTCTTTGTGGCCAGTGAATGACCAGATGTTATACCTAGAGTTACATCCACAGCCAGGAACTCAAAAGAGCACCGTTTGCTTGCTTTCCGGTAGAATAATATAACCCTAATCTGCAGATATTAAAAAAAACATTCTCTGATGTTCTCATCCTGTGCGACAAAATATCTCATAGCCGCAATCTCGAAATCTGTCCATTATTACACGTTACGCCCAGTAAAGCTTTTAAACAGGACGACCAAAGGTACAAAAAAAAATTTGTTAAAAAAAATAGCAGAGGGCCAAAACCAGAAGGTTTTGGGCGGGGTCTTTCGCTATTAAAACTGTAAAATATTTTTGGCTTCGACCTAGGTTGTGAACTTCTCCATAAATTCTATAAACTAATAATTATACATCTACTAAATGTACATGCACGATAGGTACCTGTGAAAATGAGGATAAGCCTCGAGGCAAGTTCTCGATGTTTCGTGATGAAGAGAGAAAATCCAGCGTCTCTCCTCAATCCCTCCTCGATATCCTGCATGTTTGGAATGGAAATTATTGGAACTGAAAACTGGTCATCTGCAGACTCGCCGAATCGGCTTGCTATTTCGCCCGCATATGGTATATGCCTTTTATTCTGAAAAAGTAGGGTAGTATTAGAAATAGCATAGGACGTGGCTCTTTGTCTTTTTGTTCTAGGATACTCCGAAAATGTCATGAAATTTTGTTTTGTCATGAAATTTAACTAGCATGTATCAGTTGGTAATATTGAAACTCTAAGAAAACAATTAAGGAACTGTCCATGGTCGAAACTTTTCCATATTAGGAGGATTGTATTTTTATAACGAATACTAACTTATCTACCTAGTAAAAGACGAACCGCAAAAAGAAATGTTTATACCTAATATTCACGTGTAGCATGAAAGTCTAACTTTATTTCTCGTCAGGTGTCATATCGCTTAGCTGGATTGTTGAACTAACTTTGTGAACTAAATTGATCAATTACTTTTGGAAAAATATTCTTCGAGGTACCTGGTGCCCAGGGTGGACAGTATGAACGTCGCGTCGTCTCCTACAGTTTTATGGGAATTCGTAACATAAAGTAGAAACTCGTTACTTACTCGGGGGGTCAGTGGAGCATTATACTTTGCTAGTAGTAGTTGATAGCCATGTTCAACTACATATGTCTGCAATAGACAAACCAATTTCTTTGAATTTTTGTGAATGCATGGCAAGATCGGATTTTTTTTGGAGGGAATTAAGAAATGTAATATTAATTACTGTTCATAATGTCCTGGGAGACCAGGTACCTCAAAAACCCTTGCTGTCGTTATATCCGTGATCACCGATCCAAAAAAACCCTCGATTAAATAACAAGTTTCGACTTTATGTTACGAATTCCCATAAAACTCTGGGAGATGACGTTCACTGTCCACCCTGGACACCAGGTACCTCGGAGACCGTTTCTGTCGTGTGAATCGTTTTCAGGGACCCCAAAAACCTCCAAGTTGCAAAACTGGAAAAGGTGTCATCAATATTTCAATCGTTGAGTATAGGGGCGCAAAAGTAAATATATACAAGCGATAAAATACATGCGTACAATAAATCGCCTATAGCGCCTGAACTGTCAAACTTATGAGAAAATGCATAGAATATTTCTTATAGCAAATGTCCTCTTCTTTAATTTGTAATCACTATTTTGGCACTAGGAGGCACGGGAAGCGAGATATTTTGAAAAAACATTTTGGGCGCCACCTGAGCAATATGGCGGCGCGATCGGCAAAGACATCAAGGAGCAAATCTAGTATGTTAAACAGTACACTAAAATCTATGTATTCCCAAAAAATCAAAAACCACCTGGCTACTGGGTTATAGGCAAAGAAAATTTCTTATATGTCGACTTAACTGTATTTTTCGCTATACAGTTTGCCTAGACTATAAGTATAATAACTAAAACTTGCATCAAACTAAGAAGGCGAAACCGATCGTAAAACGTTAGACAAGTATAAAAGTTATATTATTGATTTAGAAACATTAACGGTATTCCCCTCATTCACAGCTATGACGTGTGTGTCAAGCCGATGAGCGTACCTACTCGTCGAATACTAAAGCGTTGTCTTAAAACAGATAATTTATTACATATTACATAAACTAAATTATGAGTCTTCGCCTTTTGATGCGAGTTTAGTATTAAAATTATCTACAATTAATAAGTAATAGCAAAGCAAAAGGCAGTTACTTACCAAGTACTCTGGTGGTGTCAGAAAAACCGTCTTCTTCTTGTCTCCTTTCGGGGTAAAAACAGGTTCCTGCGGACGCTCGAAAAGTAAAAGAAGTTTTTTGGTGTCCATCACGACGACTTAAGGCAACAAGTAATGAAAAACACTGATCGAATACTAATGTATCCTGTTTATATTTCGCTTTTATATAAGTACAAGAGCGACTTATCATAAAAATTGTAAAAATTCTTATCTACATATAATTGTTTGTGTTTATTAAACTAGAGAATCATGTTTGCGGTTTATGGTTAGAATTATTTACTATGTGTTTTTTTCTTACGACGGATATATTATTGTGGTTTGGCAAAAATACAAGCAATTTTTATACAGACAAGGATATGCATAATTAGCTGTCAGCTGTTTGTCAGCAGCATCTCAAATACAAAACTGGGGCGGAAACCCGTTCTTGGGCATGATGTAGAAGTAAAGTTAGTTGAATATATTCTTAAAATGAAAATGGTCTAACACGAAAGGACTTATGCAGAATAGAATGGCTTGCACATTGGCAGTTAGTAATGGCAGAACAACCATTCAGAAATTGAGTAGCTAGTCGCAGTTGGTTAGACGCATTCTTAAGAAGACATAGGAACCAATTGTTCATGCGTAGGCCAACTTGAAACTCATTCGCTAGGGCTCTAGGGTTTATTACGGAGAATATTACTGTTTTTAATAATCTTGACACTATATGAAAACTACAACTTTCCATCACATATAATATTTAACGTGGACAAAACTGGCCTTTCTGTGGTTTCAAGTAGACTACCTAATGTTATTGCAAGGAAAGGAAAAGGGCAGATCGCCCCGGATAACCTCAGCTGAGCGAGGCTCATTAGTTACTCAAGTTGCAGCGATGAGTACAGGACGGCAATTTTTTCCTCCTATGCTCGTCTTTCCGAGAAAAAATAGAAACTACCAGCTTATGCCTAGTGCACCACAAGGATCTATCCAAGCCGTACATCCAAGATTCTGTATCCAACAAAAATTATTTACCCAGTGGTTCAACCATTTTATTCAATTCCTAAAAGCCAACTCAGGAGTCTCCAGTTTTGCTGGTTAGATGGGCATTATAGTCATACCAGAAATTTGGACTTATAAATGTGCCAAGGGAAAATCATATATACATCATATCCCTCCATCCACACGCGACTCACAAACTCCAGCCACTTGACAAGGCATTCATGGGCCCAAAGCATTCTAAGAATGAAGAAATTAGGATTTGGGTAAGAATAAACAACAAAGCCTTAACACAGTTTGATCTGGCTGAACTACTGGACAAAGCTCTTCTGAACTGCCAGACTGCGGAAACCGCTGTTAATGGATTCAAAGATACGGGCATCTGACCAACAAATATACATATTTTTTCAGATACTGATTGCATTGTCGAAAAAAATGACTCCATAAAAACCTGTAGTTCAGCTACTAGAACTTAAACCTCACTCTACCACCACCTGCTGCTGTTTATTTAGAATACACGCCAGGCGGCTCAAAAAGTCCGGATCCCCAACCAGGCTGCTCAAAAGATCCGGATCCCAACAAGGCTATTCGAAATGTCAAGATCCCAAACCGAGGTGCACAAAAGATGCGGCGGTCTCAATTGTTTTGTAACAGAAAAATGTTCTAAACAAATATTAAAATGTTCTAAAAAAAATATTAGTTTATTTAATATTTCACCTGTAGCCGTAATTAGAAAACGAATGTCCACAGGGGGACGAAAACTTCCAAAAAGTCCTAACTCATAATTTCTTCCCCTCCCCCTAGAAAGCAGACCTTGAATTATCGGTTCAAAAAGTTAACAAATTAAAAGAGGGAAACGGAAAGATGCAGGTGTTCTCAGTAAAGTAAAGTAAAAGTAAAAAAAATCAAAAAAAGAAGTAGAAGAGTTGAAGACAAATAAGAATAAAGTTCAGAAGAGACTGAAGGAAAAGAATTTGTGACTGCAGGCGATGTCTTCGACATGGACCAGATTGGACAAAATGCACCTGATGAGGACGGTGGAATCCTTCACAGAATAAGTCTCGTGCTTATTCTGTGACAGACGCTTTTCTGGGGATACTAAAGGTGAACTGTGGGTTCAGTGTAACACATGTGTAAACTGTGGGCACATGAACAGTGTTCCGGGGCGGAAAAGGACGTATACGTATGTGATTTTTGTAGATAATTTATTTTAGTATATTTATGTACCTTTTTACTGTAGAATATTTTGAATTTTGTTACGGTTTTGCAAAAAAGAATGTTCTTTTTATGTTTTTGTTCTGAAACAAGGTTTAGTTAAGTTTCTTTAAGGGACTCATATTAGATGCGTTTTGACCAAAATGACAAAAATTGTGCAATTTAAATTTAATATTATACTTTTCTGTTACAAATAAATATACGTAATATGTCCGAAAATAAATTGGGGGTTTTATTACTAAATCATTGCTTTACATGCACATTTTTTTGTATATTATCTAAAACAAAAAATATACAAGTTATTACAAATATACAAAATGTACCATATTCGGACCAGTTCCTCTATAAATAAAGGAACATATACTTTCGTCCCTTGGAAAAACGACTTATACACTACATAACCAGCCTACTACTACTGTCAATTGCATTTTTTTTGCAAAGCCACCATGATAAAAATATGACTAATATTTCTAAATAGCTCAAACATTAAGAAAACACCTAAATCGCCTGCATTAAATACGTATAATATTTCAGAATAAAGTGCCTACTTATTATTTGAAACATCATTTGAAACGTAATCAAATAGGTGTCATGCAAGATATCGAAAACCATCCAAAAACAATGCTGGACATATACTTAGGTACTGTCCTAACAGACAGGGATCCTAAGAGACAGACAGAGTCTATCAACTAGGTGCTATCGACCTCTGAGACTGTGATTAATTAAAAACAAATAACATATAGATATCTTTAACTAACAAACCCAACCAACAGTCATTGCTATTTAGCCGCAGCTACCTACTCAAGTGCGTAACCTCCTAAATAATACACCTAATTGAATTAATTAACGATATAATGGCGTTAGCTACATTAATTTTCTATACACTTTAAACGAAATCGTGATCATCAACGCAGTCATGAATTATGATTCTATTAAGGGGTCGAGGTACAGGACGTGATTAATTAGAAAATCAATTTTAGGCGGAAGTAGAGGACGCGACGCGTCTTATGTACCTATTATGAACTGTTAGAATTGAACAGCGGATCAAGAAAACATGTATCATAAATTGGCTAAATAATGCTAATTGGTGACCATGTGAGTGATTTACACAGTAGCTAAATAGATATGCTAAGCTAAATAACAGTTGTTTCCACGGAATTTGTTTTTAAATTGCCACTTTTCGATAGGTAACCCAATAGGTAAAAGCTTTTTCTATTATGTTTATTGGGCGTCTTGAATAACACATGGTAGTTACGCCACAATACACTTGGAGGAGTTTGTGAAAACCGAGTCAGAAGGTCGAGGATACCGCGCGGATTCGCGAAGAACTCAGTTTTTATGACCCATACGGGAACAACATCTATTATATAAGTTGTATATCTGTAAATTTACGTCGCGTCGGTTATTTCACGTTATATCAGTGTTATTCAAGATGTTCAAATAAACACAATAAAAAAAAAACTTTTTTCGCAGAGCACGAATTTGGCACAGAAGTCAATTTTACAGTTAAAACGGGGATTACAAGATTACACGTATTTTATATATTAGTTATAGAAATGTAATAAGGTAGTAACTAGAGGTCGACCGCGGCGGAACAAAAAGAAATTCTAATAGGTCAGGCACGGGTAATTCAATGGGTGGGCACAGGTTGGCCCACCCATTGAAATCTTAGTTTTTTGGTCAGCATCAAAACATAATAAATACTACAAGCTGTGTTTAGGTCTCAAAGTAATTAATAGGGCATGTTTAATCTTATGCAGTAGAAAACACCCAACTTTATTGGTCTTCACTCAAGTGTTTAACAAAGAAGCAAAATGTTACAAGTACGGCGATCAATTTTTTTTTTCATTACAAAGTAAGCCTACAATTCGAAGGAAAACAGACGCCACAACAATTTAACAATTATTGCTAATACTCATAGCTGTCAGAATTCATTTGATACAACTTCAAAGTAGTTGTGTTCTTTAAAAATGGGCAGAGGAAAGGTTATGGATGACAAAATTCGTTCACTTATAATTAAATTTTTCAATTGTGGGAAGTGAAACTCGGAAATTGCAAATTTATTAGAATTATCGCGGTATAGTGTAAGAACTATAGTTAGGAGATATAAAATGACGAGTTCAGTCGCTGCAAAGCCCCGATATGTAAAAAAAAGCAAGATTATAGATTGTGATAGAAGAGCGTTAAGAAGAATTATCCAGAAAAACAGACGTTCCAATTACGTCGAGTTAAGTGTTCTGTGGAGTGATGCCGTTGGAAGACGTAAAGGGTCCGCCAATAAGCGCGCTCGATCTTTAAAATGAAATAAAGCAAGTTGTGAGAGGTATAAATGAAATTTATTTTTTGTTTGAAAGAGTATTCGAAGGCATTATGTATGGAAAATAATATCGGTCAAATGTCCACCTCGGCTTCGCTGGGTGGCGCGCATACGAGAAGTCCAATTTTCAATGACTCTGGCGCACAAATCGGGCTGTATTTCATCGATGGCGTGGCATATGTTGACTTTGAGGGCATCAGTGTTTTGTGGTTGGTTTGCGTAGACCTGTGATTTAAGAAAACCCTACAAGAAATAGTCTAGTGGGGTTAAATCGCACGATCTCGGTGGCCAGTTGATGTCGCCTCCGCGCGAGATAACCATTCCTCCGAAGCGCTCGTGCAGAAGATCCATTGTGGCGCGCGCTGTGTGGCTCGTAGCGCCGTCCTGCTGAAACCACATATCCTCGACATCCATATTGTCGATTTCATGCCAGAAAAAGTTCGTTATCATGGATCTGTATCGTTCCCGTTTACCGTGATGGACACACCATCGTCGTTCTCAAAGAAATACGGCCCGATGATGCCTCCGGCCCAAAATCCACACCAAACAGTTACCTTTGCTGGGTGCATTGCGACCTGGTGGACCTCCTGTGGATTGTTCTCGGCCCAATAACGGCAATTCTGCTTGTTGACATTCCCATTTAACCAAAAATGTGCCTCATCGCTGAAGATGATTTTGCGACCAAAATCGGGGTCGACTTCCAACTGCTCTAAAGCCCAGTCAGCGAAGATACGGCGCTGTCTATGGTCGTTTATTTTGAGCTCTTGTGTGAGCTGGATCTTGTACGGATGCATGCCCAAATCCAGATGCAAGATTCGGCGAAGTGATGTTTCCGAAAGGCGGAGTTCCTGTGCGCGACGTGAAATTGACTGTCGCGGATTTTCACGCACACTATCGCGCACAGCGGCGACATTCTGGGCAGATCGGACGTTTCGACGACGCGTCGGTGTTGGCTGATTGTTCACCGAACCGGTTGCCTCGAATTTGTTAATCAAACGACGGATAGTCGACTCAGCAAGACGATCAATTGCACCGTAAAATTGGCGGAGCGCGCGGAACGTTGCTCGAACCGATGAATGATTTTCGTAATAAGTTTTAACGATTTGCACATGTTGCTCGCGGCTGAATTGGTTCATGGTGATTTGTGAAGATACACTGAATAACAACAACTACGTTTGCCAACTCTACCACAAACAACATGGCCGCCATGAGCTGTCAAAGATCGAGCGTCCCTATTGGCGGACCCTTTATTTCAAGATCAACAACTCACAGAGAGGCTTAGAAATTAGGATTTGGGACTTACAAGGTAAGTTTTTTAATAAAAAAAATGAACTAGAAAAATTAAAAGTGACAATTTTGCATTAGGCCAATGAAAAGCCACTTTTTACACCACGGCAGAAGAAAAATAGGGTAAGATGGGCAAAAGAACATAAGGATTGGACATCTCAGCAATGGCGTGCAATACAATGCAGCGATGAGGCCCGATTCGAAGTTTGTGTTGGAGATAGTCGAAGTAGAGTTATTCGCAAAAAAAATAAAGCATTCCATGCTGACTGTCTTAAAAGAAAAGTAAAATTTCCTGCATCCGTCATGGTGTGAAAACTCCATTTTATTGTCGGAAACGTGGATACAAACAAATATTTGGCCATTTTAGAAAAATCACTTTTACCGGTCATGGAAGAGTGTTTGACATCAGGCCAAGAATTTATGTTTCAGCAGGACGGCGCAGCATGCCACACCTCAAAACGGAGTTTAAAATGGATGGAGGACTATGGTATACCACTTTTGGAATGGGTTTCTAGTAGTCCGGATCTATCACCCATTGAAACTTTGTGACACGAGATGAAAAAGGTGCTACGGAAATACCCTGCTCGAACAATCCCTGAACTGAAGCAAAGGCTTCAGGAAATATGGGATTCTTTTACACCAGAATTATGCCAAGGCTTGGTTAATACTATGCCCTAACGAATTTCGGCTGTAATAAAAAAATAAAGGTGATGTTACCCAGTGGTAAATTATAAAATTGTTGTTTTGTTAATTTAACGTATTTGTTCACATTTATTTCTTTTTATTCTCATTTTGTGTTAGTTATCAGTCTCAGTATTTTTATGGTTAAAAGAAGTTTTGAATGGTTAAAAGAGTATTGAAAGAACATTTATTGTGTATCTACTATACCTATTGCCGAAATAGTGTGGAGTGATTCATCACCAGCATATGGACGGCTCAGGGAGATGAGGTGCGAAGGAAACGAAATTCCATAGGCGTGTCATTTTAGAGGAGGCATTTTTGATCATTTTCACTTCTCCTCCTCTCAAATTCGGTCGCCTACGATTGGAATTATTGGCAATTACTCGCATTCGTCGCTTCCATCGCATAAAAATACTAAACACTCGCATATAACACAATATTATAATTAATTTATATCGTGAAACAACCATACATAAGACAAAATGTCGCGCCAAAACATACATGCATGAAACATCGCATGCATCAATATATCCAAGGAAATCCCACGTCTTTACCTTTGACAATGAAATTTAATTTAATTTAGAACCGCCTAAAACTCACCAATGAGAGCGGTAGACCCGGTTACTAATGAGTTCTGCCCACCATTTCTATAGACTGTTCACAAATTTGCACACTAAGAAATTCTGTGATCCATTGCAAATAGGCAGACCGTTCAATTGTGATGGTGGTGTGATATAACTCTCGTGTCCGAAACTCGAAACCGTGCGGAAACTTCAGAACGGAATGCATTCCTGTTGTTCATAATAATAATTTTATCATATTTAGGAACAAGTATTATTCACGAGATTATTCATAAATTCGTGGTTGAAAATAAAATAGAAACTATACTCGATAGGAATTTTCATTAATGTCTGGAGATTTCATTCATCTCGACGCTACGCGTCTCGAAAATAATATACCTACCTATTCTCTTGACAGTACCTAATGAAAATATTCCCATCTCGTATTGTAATATACTATTATTGTTTAGGTGTACGCCAATATTCGCCGTGACCCTAATCTAATACCTATGGCAAGAAACTATTCCTTCTGGTAAACATTACCTACTTTTATTTAGTTTATTTTACGTAGGTACTTTTAAACATGCAAATTTTATTTAGTGCATCAATGGAATCATGGCAATATTTGCTTAGAATATTTGTCGCTAGGTGATATTTAATAAAGTACTGGGTACCATGTGAAAAATGCATTTCTCGCGGTCGAGTTATGAAAACCAATCAGTTGGGGTAAATATTTCTCCAAATACAAATTTACAGTGGACTTACGCCAGATCCGATTATTAATCAAATACTGTCATCCGTTTTCAAAGGCCGTGTTTCGGATCTCCCCTAAATTTCAATATCATATTTGAGGCTGAATATTTTGTTCTAGTTGATTTTACGGAAGCCAATAACGTCAATATTCTATTAAAGTCTCCCTCGGAAACGTCCTCTCCAATACGCGGATATAAATTATATTTAATATTGATATTCAATTCGGCTGCTGCTTGTCGGCAATTTATTTATTGACACAGCGCCGTAATATTATAGCCAAATGAGAAAGACAGAATTACCCACTTATAACACATCTTATAAAATGAAATGAAATCACTGCGAGTATACCGCGTTGCTGTCAACAGCGTATGAGGCGCCGTTTGTACGCCAAAAAATATGAAACTTTTATCTGACTTTTTTGAAAACGCAATTTGGCTTGACTTATTTAGCTTCCAAAATTTCCTGAATTTTTCTCTCGCGAATGGTGAGTTGCAAAAAGCGCAAGTGACGAAAAGTTCTTAGAATTTTGCATAGAATATCCACATGATTTTTTTCTGGTCTTTTTAACTTCCTGGTTAATTCAATTTAATTCAAATTATAGAAAAAAACATATATAAAAAAATCGTGTAGATTCTATGCAAAGTTCGAAGAACTTTTTGTCTCTTGCGATGTTTCTCAGAAATTCACCATTCGCGAGGGAAAAAGACATAGTTTGAAAATTTTATATTTGGAAGTTAAATAACTCATACCAATTTGCGTTTTGAAAAAAAGAGTTTCAGATAGAAGTGTCATGTTTTTTGACTTACAATCGATGGCACATGTGAAAAATAGGGGATTCCATTTGATCTTGGGTATATCCTCCAATATTTAACTAATCTTTATACATTATCTATGGTATTTGAGATTCGGACATCTATCGGTAGAGAGACATACTATAACAGGCACTATAGGAAGTAGGGTTCATCCTCAACCAGCTTCTGTAGAGCTGGTTGTGTTGTGTTTCTACACGCTAACCGTTGATTGAAGGACTGTAAGTCTTTCAAACAATGCGCTAACATCAAATTCATTCCTCGGCCATTCCTCGTGAGGTGGCAGCACCAGTTCTATTTTGGGATTATTTGTTCTATGTATTATCCCATAATTCATAGGAATTTTAGTGTTTTTAATATCTGCTACGTTTACCTTTTATGGTGTGAAACGTAATTTAATTAGGTTTACTTTAAACTTCTCATTTCGATTTGAGGAGTGCATCAACCATAAACCAATTCAGTTCTTCTCATAGACAAACAAAAAATGAAGGTTCATATCCATGGTTATCCCCCAAGTTTTTCTTGATATGATATGTTTGTGATTGTGTTGCGATTTGAGATTCATGTAGCATAGTATATGTCAAATATCAGATACATAAGTTACAGGGCAGAATTTTAGGTTGTGTTGTGTACCGCATATATTGAAAAATATAATAAAAACCAAACATGACTGCAAGATACGATCGAGCTATTACAGTATTTTCACCAGATGGTCATCTCTTGCAAGTAGAATATGCACAAGAAGCCGTTAGGAAGGGTTCTACCGCTGTAAGTAAAAAACTCTAACCTCTGCAAGATG
This sequence comes from Tetropium fuscum, assembly GCA_964058915.1. Taxonomy (NCBI): domain Eukaryota; kingdom Metazoa; phylum Arthropoda; class Insecta; order Coleoptera; family Cerambycidae; genus Tetropium; species Tetropium fuscum. Next base: position 60,400 of record CAXKVY010000134.1, read on the forward strand.
ACACTGCAAAGTTATAAACATGACCAACATTATTTTTTTGCAATATATTCCTCACATAAAAATGTTAAAAAAGAATGAAGAAGTTGAACATTTAGTCATAGGCATTGCATTTGATAACTTTCTTATAATAAAGTAAATTTTGAAAAAATAAGCCTTCTTTCAGGAGTTCTTTCTTTCAATGTAGTATTTTCTGTTACAATAATGTTCCTCTTGTTTCAGGTGGGAGTGAGGGGAGCTAACGCAGTTGTCTTGGGCGTAGAAAAGAAATCAGTAGCAAAACTTCAAGAGGAACGTACGGTTAGAAAAATATGCTTACTAGATGAACATGTCGTTATGGCTTTTGCTGGCCTCACAGCTGATGCTAGGATTTTGATTAACAGAGCACAAATTGAGTGTCAGTCACATAAACTAACCGTGGAAGACCCTGTAACACTAGAATATATTACACGTTATATAGCTTCATTGAAACAAAAGTATACACAGAGTAACGGCAGACGCCCTTTTGGTATATCATGCCTTATCGGAGGGTTTGACTACGACGGAAAAGCACATTTATATCAAACAGAACCTTCGGGTATTTACTATGAGTGGAAGGCTAATGCAACTGGACGCTCAGCTAAAACCGTGAGGGAATTTTTAGAAAAATATTATACCACTGAGGAGGTAGCTACTGAAAGAGGTACTGTCAAGTTAGCGATTCGAGCTCTATTAGAAGTTGTGCAATCTGGGCAGAAGAATTTGGAAATTGCAGTGATGCGGCATGGTGAACCACTGGTTATGTTGGATGCCGAAACTATCGAAAAATATGTAACGGAGATAGAGAAGGAAAAAGAGGAAGAAGCTGAGAAGAAGAAGGCGAAGAAGTAAAGGGTCGTGTTCATTTTTATCTTACTTATTAATAATTATAATGTTAATTATGCTGCAAACTTTTCTAAGAAATAAAAAATATTACCACTATATGTGTTTCCTTTGTTCTATGAAACCGTTGCCTTGCAAAAATAACCAGAGATTGCACAAGTTGAAGAACGAGTTTGGCAGTTATAAATAAAAATATTTTCTAGCCATAAATAGAATATGGATTTCAAATCGTTATGCAATTTCTGATACCTATTGGAGCTGTATGTGGTATGTAGGTACCTATTTCATTCATAAGAATGTATTATGTTCTAAATCAAATAAAATGCTATATATAATCCCAGAAAATATAAAATAAAGGTACATTGATAAGTTGATAAAAAATGAAGCTTTGTTCAGAGACCATTCACGGCATAGAAATCTGTTTTCTGTCACGGCTTTGTTGGGGGTGCTGAAATCTGTGGCACAGACGACCATTTGTGTTCTGTGGTTTTGTACAGAAAAATTATATTCTGTGCTTTGGGATTACTAACAAAACATCCACAATGGTTTACTTAATAGTTCCTACTTGGCTTTTCTTTCATAGAGTGCGCTTACTCTTATATAAAAATATGTTTCTAACAGGCGTTTTAAATAAAATTCAGCAGAAAAACATTTGAGTAAGCAAATAGTAGAAATACGTGTACTTTAAACCAGGACCAGTGAAGATAAGTTAAGAAGTCTTTCACTGCCAGTAGTATAAAAACGAAGCATGCAGCATTGCTGTCTACATCTACCGGTCGTTTTTGGAAAGGCTCCTAATTTAAAATTTCCTGTAAATATTTATTTGTACAAAACAAACGTCACCTTTCATTTTTTTAACCGACCCTAACCCTATTCTACGTACGCCAAAATATGTTTGCGAAGACGTGAAACTGGACTTTCCGACTAAAAATTAGTAAATATTGTTTATAAATAAAAGTAGCACCTAATTTTCTGTTAAAATTATCAAGTATAATATAAAAGTGAAAATGTTTAACCATAAACTGGTTCTCCTATCTTATTTATTGCTAGTGTTTTACGTAAATACGTGTACATCTCATGGACACAGCCATGGGGGTCATCATGATCATGAACATGACCACGAACCCCCTTCTTTCAAGTATTCTAAGGCTGCAAATGAAAAATTCCAACAGGAGGCTGTGCATCACAGTGAAAGAACTGAGAAAGCCAAACATGTTCCTTTGACGTTCCAAGAGTTATGGCTGCATGCGTTAGGGTCAACTTTATTAATAAGTGCTGCACCCTTCCTCATACTGTTCTTTGTTCCGCTAGATAATACCGACAATGAGCAGCCACTGTTGAAGATTCTACTAGCGTTTGCATCAGGAGGTTTGTTAGGGGATGCTTTCTTACATTTAATTCCTCATGCAGCAATGGCTGTAGACGAGCACCACTCTCATTCTCACAGTCATAGTCACGAAGCTGATCATGAACATGGTCATGACATGTCTGTGGGTTTATGGGTTTTAGCTGGCATCCTAGCATTTCTGGTGGTTGAAAAAGGGGTGAGGATCATTAAAGGTAACCATGGACATTCCCATGATAAAAAAGCAGACAAAAGTGAACTGATTAAGAAGGACAGCCAAGGTGATGCCAAAGAAAAAGGAGATCGTAGTGATAGTGATGAAAATAAGACAAATGAAAGCAGTCCTGTTAAGGAGATTAAAGTGGCAGGTTACTTAAATTTGGCTGCGGATTTCAGTCACAATTTTACCGATGGCTTGGCTATAGGATCTTCGTACTTAGCGGGAAACACCATAGGTATGTATTTATTTGATAATATTGTGACTAGTAGTTTTATTGTACACCTACAGCGCTTTAGAACCACGTATATTTATCTTTACCGAAGTAGTTTTTGTGATTAGGCATTTATTTCAATTAATTGTTTGAAATGTTCCGATTACTTAAGTGACTTTGTCTCTAACAGATCTTACTATAATTATTATTAGTGCCCCTATTTATTTTAAAAATTAATTTGGCAGGAATTTTATCAATGGATTTTATAAATTTACTTTTTCAGGTATTGTGACTACAATCACTATCTTATTACATGAAGTTCCTCATGAAATAGGAGACTTTGCCATTCTTCTACAATCTGGCGTATCTCGTAAAAACGCCATGCTTCTACAACTCACCACAGCTTTAGGAGCAGTTGCAGGTTCGTACTTAAATATTTATCATCTACAGGGTAATTTGCAGTAACGTTATAATTTGACAGAATCAGCACTCAATTGTCAGTCGAGAAAAATTCTGGTGCATCGGTTTGCTACCAATTGGTTATATCGAATTACATTAAATAGTGTTCAGCATTTTTGGTAACATGCTCGTGTTTTGTTAAATACCCTCCAACCCATAATCATGTCGAATATTCTGCATGTTAGATTATGTTTATATACCTAACCGCCTACATTTTCATTTGTGATAATACTGATAATAACCAAGGATTGTACTAATTCACCTGCAATGTGGCGTAACGCGTTAATATTTAAATCCTCCAAGGTTCATTTCGATTGATAACATGCTTGTAACAGTCTATTGTAACAGTGCCATTTTTTAATCAAAACCTTCGTTTGTTATCACTAATCACTATCGTACTATTTAGTGTCATTTCATATGACATTTTGAGATTTGATCAGTTTCAATTTAACTTTTTTGGATATTTTACCGTGTTTTGATCATTTTGTTGTGTTTCTGTTATTGTGTGTTGTTGCGTGTGCATTGTGAACATAATGGATGGATAGACCAAAATTGGTGATTGAAGAACTCTTTCAATCAAAGCCAAAACAATGTGGAAGTGATAAGTTGAATAAAAATAAAAATAGTTGAGCATCTTACCAAGATAAAAGAATTGAAGTTTCTAAGGTTAAACACAAAACACATAATGAAAATGAATACTATCATTTTCATTATGTGTTTTGATGACAATGGCAGAACTATTACAAAATTACAGTTAACAGACAATGTGGTTTTATAGCATTTCTTCCAGTAGAATTTTGAGTGTCACTCACTGATGTTCCCAAGTCACGTGAAGAATGTCAGTAGGAAAGTTACTGGAATAAGAAAGTTACTAAATCGGCTACTAGATTCAACAAATTCCCAACTTCATGTGGCCAGTGGCTTGTGATCATATATAAGGCCCGTTATCTGTATTAATTGTTCAATTTCACTACTCAATTTGAATTGTCAGATGCCTATTCAAGTCAGCAATAATAGGCCATTTCACTAGATTCTTAAATCTCAAAACAAATATGTTTATTTGAAAACTGATAGATATTCACCTCGTGCATCTTTGTTCCGAATATAAAACTCAGTGTTTAATAAAAAATAAATATTTATTATAACAATTTGAACACTCATTTGACCTTGAGGCTGAGTGACGTCACACGGCCTGGAATTAAGTTAGCAGCATTATTAACCCCTAAATAGCCCATGCCCGCAGCTATTCCTCTACGAAATTATTGACTTTTTGCTTTGTTTCTGTACATTATTGTAAGAAAATGGAGCAAGGATTTTCTAAAGGAAGTGTACTTTAGCATGGTGGAAGAGTTTTTCATGTTAAATTTAGATTATTTATCAGCAGAAGTTAAGTGTCAACAAAGTCAATTGCAACGTCAACTGTCAAAAAGCAGGGAACCAACTTTGGAATATTGTACTATATACGGGCCGCTGAACAGATGACTACGTGAATTGTTTGCGCTGCAGGCGTGGCCTCCGCATATAGTTTCCTTCCCGAACATTAGAGTCTGGTTTACACTACTGTCTCTGTTGATTTTCAAGCAACCAATCACGTACTTTGTACATGTCCTAAATTTTAACAATCCTAATTCATAAATATGTGATATTGTTCGGTAGTGTTATATATTATCAAAATGTTATAGCGCCGCAGGCAAAAATTATGGAAAATTTTCAAGGTCACGCGCTTTCCTGGTATGTACTTCATAAATTCTTATTAAAATATTTATTTATTCACAAATTACTCAGTGTATAAATAAATTGGAATAAATAAATTATATTGAATGACGCTAGAAACAACAGGAAATCAGTAGATTTGTCCAGGGCTCTAGGCCAGGTGCCCCCCCCCTGACGACGCCCATGCTATTAACGATGATGATATATTACTTGAAATCGAGCGCCAAGCCATTATTTAATTAATTTAGGCATTATTTAAGTAATTTGTATATGAGGTTTTTTTGTGACACACTTTTCCTTGCAGGTACTATCTTGTCTTTGCTAGTTCAAGACAACACAGGAGTCGTAGGAGTGTCGTGGATCTTGCCATTCACTGCTGGTGGATTCATCTACATTGCCCTTGTATCTGTGATACCCGAATTACTAGACGAGGAAAAACCCAGTGTCATTCAGACTTTCTTGCAAGTCGCAGCTATGCTGGCTGGTGTAGGTATGATGGTCATTATAGCAGAATATGAGTAATTTTTTTCTATAGCCGTATATTTTTATAATAGAAATTTACAAAAAAATATATTTATCAAATTACATAGAAATTGTTGTTTCAAAGAGTTTCAAACAAACAGAAACATGTGCAGTTTGAATTTTTCTGCTCTACTTATAGCAAATAGAAATTATGAAGCATTGCATAAAACATGTTGTTGACTATCAGCTAAATCAATATGAGAGAATTAAATTTGTATGTAAAATTCTAGTGAAATTTAAATGTAACTTTTCCTTCATATACTTTTACTTAGATAATGGTGTTATATTGTTTTTATATACTTACGTTTATATAAGAGCGTAAGCATTTTATTTTACAATATTTTAGCTACCCAGGTACTTATATAAGTTAAACCCTAAATGTGATTGCTTCTAGAAAATAAGTTAACGTAGTAGGAAATAATAATACATAAGCCGTTGCATATAAATATACTATTTATTTAAACAAATTACATACAAAACATTTTAAAAAGTGCTAAAAACAGAAGGAAACAAAATATAAAACCAACATTCTTGTTTATAAATAAAAATTCTTCAATATCTGACATACTGTAATTTCTCATTGTTACACTGACTAGTAATTATTATAATCAAAAAATATAAATTATTTTCCTAGATTGAGTTTAATTTGATCAAAGCAGTAATTCGCCTGCTCCATAGACTCGTTATTCTTGTACTTCTTCCCTGAAAATAAAAAAATACCAAATTTGTACCTATCATTTATTTAGCATCATACATTATGTTTCTAGTGTAAAGCTAGCTGATTTATACCGATTGAGAAAAATTTAATTTTCTTATTAGTAGTCAAAGCTTTTGACTTGCCCTTGGACAGAACCCGTTGAAATAGGGCTTGAATGAAAGATCTTAACGCATATACCTACTGCCCTTATTAGCAAAAAGACCATAACACTGTCAGCCATACTTTTGATTAAAAAGCATAAAACTGTTTTTCCACAAGCCACCAAGAAAAGTTCAATTTACATGTTTACATGTTGTACAATTTGGTTGGTTTATCTCAAAACCCATTCATTAATACACTCTTTATAGGGCAACAGCCTATATGCTCATATACAGTTCATTCAATATGTATGTATAGTTAACTGACCCCATATAAGATACCGCGCAGTTGCCACATGTAATTCTCAATTTTCTCAGTATTCAATTAAAATATCAAATTCCACAATACTATATTAAAGTTGTATATATTATTTATGAATGTTATTAAATAATAATTGTGCACACAATAATATATTATAGGCCAAGATGTTACATTTTTACATTTATTTTCGTCTACTTTAAATATGACAATTATGTAGACATCTATCTTTATAGTTAAAAGCGGCAATGCCGATCCACGACCTTTCCAATAACGAATATTCGAGCAGTATATCTCTTTTTAACTTATTGGAATCGTATCTCTCGGATCGGGATCGGATTCTCGGATCGAATAGGATCAGGTTCGCATATCTTACAGTGGCGTGTTCGCGAGAACTGCTAATATATTATTTATAGACCTACCTATGTAGGTATACATCGCTACGAGAGTTGAAATAAAAGAGTATGGCGGTTAGCAAACATGTTTGTTCGTTTCGTATGAAACCTGAAAAACGTAGATTTCCACCAGACCTTGTTTTATTTATGAGATAGGATAGGCATGTTAAAAAAATTTAAGGAAAATATTATTTGACGGCAAAAATGGATAGTGGGTGTTAGAGCAGAGCCGACTTTAACAAAAAAAAAGTTGATTTATGGGCTGCTCGAAGTAGGTACTGACGTGTACTGAAGTAGGTAGGTACCTATTACATCCTCGACTTAAGACATTTCTCAAATAATTTTATCCAAAAGATATTCCAGAGCTTGAGGCCGCTAGGTTATAAATGCTAAATGCAACGATATAAGTTAGGTTTTTTATTGGGATTTACAAAACTGAAAACGCTCTCTGGTTTATTACATAAGTAGGTACCTATTGTCCATTGACTTTATTTTTATGTAGGTACCTACCATCCTAGATCACAAATTAATAATTTACATCAGTGGGCAAAATTAAAAGTTCTATAGACTGTTTATAAAATTATAACCGTGTACCTACCTAGCCACAAAAGAAAGGAAAATTTTCAACGACTGTAAAATACCTCAAGGTCAGTTTCTAATTTTGATTGGTTGTAAAAAGTGTGTGTATTGGAAATCGCTTTGCGATGAGAAGCGGAATTACGGTAGGTAGATAGGGTAGGTGCATTTGTAATGATTTTTAAATATGTGAATTTAGTCTCGGTTTAGTTATGTAGGTACCTATTAACAAATAAGCTCTGATCTTTGTCAAAGCTTGTCTGTTAATAATCTTTGTCTTTGTTGAGTGTTAACGATTTGGTAGATTAGGTAGGTACCTACTTACACAATAAATATGATTGCATTTCAATCGCAAGTATATTTATTTAATTTTTCCGTTTTAAAGTTTGTTTTCTCGACTACTTAGCTTTTTTGTACATATTTATTTTTGTTACTTGTGAGAAATATGGCTACTGGCGAACCAGCCACTAAAAAATGGTAACGCGCTGAAAGCAATACTTCATGACACCACTCATGAAACTTGCATTCAATATCAGCTGTGGTGTTGAAAATATGCATATAAAAACCTTCTACTTTCACCCCCCTAAGAAAAAAATGTCTACTCCAATGAAAAACATTGTGTAGGTCAGGGTTGCCGGTCGTTCAACTATACATATTGTACGAACTGTAGGTTCATATTTAGACGTTAGTAAATATTTACAGATGTATTTAACAGTGTAAGTGTTTTTATAGTCAGCTTACAAAAGGTTCCGACTAAATCTTGGAGGCGCTGAAATTTCTAAGAATGACACCTGTTACGGTCATAAACAGCCTTCTTTTGTTATGTAATTGACCATATTAGTTAGGTTAGGAAAATCCGGGCGGGAAATTTGAAATGGGTTCCCAAACACATTTCAACAAATTTGACTGCCATGTATTTCTTACGGGACATTCAAAAGAGTAATTTTGAGACGCGAATTTCTCGGGTTGTGGGTATTTCTGTGGGTATTTCTAAAATGTCTGTTTTCTGTGGACGTACCTCGTGTATTAATTTTAACATTTTTTATGCAAGAGAGCAAGTGCCAGCTATAAAAAGTAAGGTTATATGAGTTTGTCGCTGGTTTGTTTAATTATTTATTTATTACTATTTTAGTCAATGTTTATCGATTTTTTTATATTAATGATGTAATAATATACCTACTATGTAACACTCTTATTTTATTATAATACCTATATAAAAAATAAACAGCGAAGTAGGTAAAATGTGGGATTCAAAAAGAGTTAAAATGTGGAATCACCATATAAATAATAATCCGGTAAGTCGATATGCCATATAGTGGCAAATAAATTGACCTCTAGAACAAGTACATGTATAGTATCTGCCAGAAATAATTCATATTCGTGTAAAAAGTCGTATATAAGGTAGTCATAAAAGTTCATATAAAAAGCATCGGATTATTGCCTCGTCCTAAGTAAAAACCGAGGCAGGTTTTTCTGAGGAATATAGTAGAGTAGCAAGACCCGTAATTAAGGACCGCAATTTAGTCAATTTTCAGTTTAGAGATGTGCAAAGAACTGCATTCGATTGTGCTGATTTTTACATGATATTAGAAAAAAAATGTCTACAGCAAACAAATTTTTTTTTTAAATTCATGTAAATATCAGCACAATCGAATGAAACCAAGATACGACCTGTTGCAGTAATTCCAATTAAGTAATACATTCAGCACTGGCTGGTAATAAGTAGAAAGCTTAAGCTATACACTGAATTTTTTTCATTGCGAATTGAGCAATTTTTCGTGAAGAAATCGTTTACTGTAGGATGTAAACGTAGGACTCATAAATATTCTAAGAACTTAAATATTTTTCCTACCTAATTTCCAGGCTTCGTTACAAGACTTCTGCGCCTCCTGCAAGATACCCTTCTGCAATAAAATGAGCCCAAGGTTGGCATGAATAACACCTAAATGTGATTTGTCTTCTAGCTTATCCCCTATACTGATAGCTTCTTCTAAGTATTTCACCGCATGATCCATATCCTCGGCTCGAAAACTAGTAATACCCAAATCATTCAGCAGTAACACACTTTTTTCACCATTTTGTGTTTTCGTTTCTTTACAAACCTTGTATGCCTCCTGTAAATGTTTCATTGCATTTTTCAGTTCGCCTTTGTCTAATAAAAATTGAGCGTACCAGTCATTTATCACACCATATAGTATCTGTGCTTCAACATCATCCATACTGTGTTTTTCTATTTGGGCTAGACAGAATTTGTATCCCATATCAGCTTTTTCAAGTTCCGCCCTCATTTGACATATTCTAGCGAGTTTCAGGCTTATATGGATCACCTAGAATGAGACATGATTTATCACATTAAGCAACTATTTCAAAAAAACAAACCTTGATATTCTCTTCTTTCATGCCCTGCCCTAGTAATATTTGTAAAACACTGACAAATAATTTCTCTGCTTTATCTAACTCATACTGATCAAAAGCTAAGTTTGCCATTAAGTCATAGCAGTAAAGAATGCCTTGTTGGTTTTGCTGTTGCTGTGCCAATCGTAAGGCTAAATGTAACATTTGCTCCGCTTTTTCGTACTGCTCCCTCTGAGTGCATAATACTGCCCGTTTTAAAGTAATTACCAGCTCTGACTCCTTATCTTGATCCTCTTCAGTAAAACCCAACCAAGTTAAAATACTTACACTAATAATTGCAAAGTTTTCTGGCATTGAAAATTTTAAATTCGGTTTCTCAAAAGATATTTTGGGCATACATAACCTAATATCATGTTTGTATTTGTATACATTCATTGTTAATAGTCTTCGTGTAAGTTTTGAGTGAAAGGCACAGTAATTAGAAACAGAATTACAAACAATTTTGCAAATTTTGTACATTTTTATTTAAAAGAAAATACCTCACTGACATGACAACATACTAAAAGCCGATAAAATAGATCTCGATATTATCGGAATATCCCGTGAGACTATTATACAGTTTGCAGATAAGCGTATAGGTAGTAGCACCAGGTAATCGATTTAAACCGATTAATGCGAAATCTGGGACTCATCTCACTCATCCGACATTTCGAAGTCACTAAACGTATTATGCAGGTCGTCATCTCCATCGTCACTTGAGCAACGCCGGGGAGAGAATGGAGCGACACTCGAAGATTTGGTCGAAGGCCTCCCTTTAATTTGAACTCTCCTTTTTCCGATTCCTAACATTCGCAACGTTTTTTTCACTGTTCTTTTCGCTCGCGAAATTACGCTCTTTATAAAGAATCCAACTCCACACCTGAAAATAAAACATGAGTTTTAGTTTTACCTTAGAAATAGATGCCTACTTACTTTTACTATGAGTCTCTATATTACAGTTGGTAGGCTATAACTGTAACGGAGGTACGCTAAAGAAAGGTAGGTACTATAGGTAGGTACAAAAGTACTGTGGGCATTACAGTAGGTACAGAACCAAAGGTTATCGCGCTCATCGGGAGATACCACTCAATGTACTTTTCACTCTTCAGGCTTTTGAATTTACGAAATCTACATCAGCGGCGACAACACGATGCCGTATTTTTTTCTGGTTGTGCTATTTTGAGGTACGCGTAACATCTGACGACAGTGATTAGTTTTCATTTGAAATAATAGCTAAGGTAGGTTGTGATTTTTGAACTGATTAGTACTGATTATTCGGGTTTTCTCTTACTTATCTATATACTTATCTTATCCCTTATCTAATGAAAATTTGAATATTGTACTTAATAAGTATATTCCAGTGTCTTGTATTGAAAGAGTACCGCCACCGCAATGGTACCCCTAACGTAGTTGCTCTGCCACTATTTTATGGCGGACTGAATAAAAAGTTGCCTAGTAGTACCTACATGGATTTTTTTTAAAAAGGTGTAAGTAATACCCTACTGGTTACTGTTTGTAAAAATACCAGGACGTTGTAGGTACCTGTAGAATACTGTAAGAATCGAACACAAGGAGGTTATGTTATATTATTTACCTCAAGGTTGGAAAATGATGAAATACGGTTTTGGTGCATTTTTCTGGAGCGAAAATGGCAGGTACTCTCTGAATACAGGCACAAAATTAATCGGTACCAACTAATTATAGGTACCTATGTAACGGAAACCCAGCAGAAATCTGAGCAATCAATTTCAAAATCATAACGAAGTAAGTAACACATCTATATTTTCAAACGAAAATAAACTGCCAAACGCAGAGAGAACTGTTTTACATGCGACACCACAGAGCACCTTTGCGACACTTACCCAAAATGTCACATCCTGTAATAATGCGGCAAAGTGTGTTGTCACTACCGTGATAATAAAGGCACTTCAATTAATAATTAATTGCATTAAAAAAATAAAGGTATCCGTAGACGGGACGACAGTGTGCGATAAAGATATAAGTAATTTCAAATAATTTTAGAACTGCATGGTCCAGGCAGTCCAAATAAAGCCTTGTGCGGAAATTTCCGACTCCTGCAATGAAAGGGTTAGAAAGTTAAGTATTAGGTACTTATAGAATATAGAACATAATTTTTTTCTAATTATTTTGATGACATTTAAAGTGACACTTTTCATAACTCTTCGTTAGGAAATGTCTCACTTTCCACAACCAGTTACGAAAAGTAAAATTTTACGCAACTGGTTTTGTAAACTTCATTTCATAAGTAGGTTATTTAAACCTGACAAGCTAGCTATGAAAGTGACAAGCTGTCACACCGTAACAACCTACTGGATTATTTTTAAACGTATAAAATTCAGTTTTATACGTTTCAGTTTTATAAAATTCAGAATTTACTTCTCATAAAATATACAATTGGTCAAAATTATAAAAAAAATTGTATGAAACACTCTGGAAAACACTATTTTTTCTAATTTTGACATTTAAAGTGACACTTTTCAAACCCGTTTGACGTTAGGAAACGTCTTACTTTTCACAACCAGTTACGAAAAGTAAAATTTTACGCAACTGGTTTTGTAAAGTTCATTTCATAACACAGATTACACGATTATATTAGTCTATACTGTATCCAACGAGAGAATGGACTTGCACTCGAGCGAAAATTCGTCTGTTTTGGTCAGATCTCCGCCCCTTAGAACAGTTCAACGCCCTCAACGTCTTAATTGGCTCAGCAGGTAGCCAGGGCCGGCGCCTGGGTCCGATACCTTCCGGGTACCTAATTATATAAAGTACCTACTACTGCCTACCTATTCACAGTTTGTATTTGTAGTCTCGCAAGTACGGTTTTTTCACCTACTTACGAATTTATTTCATCGAATGACGGTTCTGCGTAGCTCGTTACAGAGCTCCTCCTCTTTAGTCGCCGATGCGCAAAGCAAGTCCATTCTCTCGTTGGATAGAGTATATATAATCAAAAATTATACAACTGGATAGGGCTGGAACCTTTGATGTAACTGTAACACTGGGAGTAGTTTCCACAAACACCAAAACACTTTCACTTCGCTCGACGCGCGTTTCGCCAACCAAGTTGGCATCATCCGGAGACGATTAAAACTTAAAACGCAGTTTTAATCGTCTCCGGATGATGCCAACTTGGTTGGCGAAACGCGCGTCGAGCGAAGTGAAAGTGTTTTGGTGTTTGTGGAAACTACTCCGAGTGTTCAAAAATTATACATATTATATTATACACTCATGAAAGTATATAATATACCAACTATTCCTATCATATCAAAACAGCCTGTATATTTTGTTACGGAGAATATTTATGAAATACCTAATATATTTGGTTATTCGAGAATATTTTATTAAATCTATTGCATATCTGGGATTATTCCAGGAACGTTTATAGGATTGTTTTTAATATCCTCTGAATATTCTTTCATTATTCTAGAATATTGCAGAATATATCTCGGGAATATTCTAGGAATTTTTAAAGGGGGTGTACTTTTCTGATTCTAAGAATATTCGAGTAATAACCAATGCATTTATAGATTATTGATTTAATCTTCCAAATGTTTATTAAGGTAATATTACAAGAATAATTTTAAGCTATAAAAGTGACAAGCTGTCACAACGTTACAACCTACTGGCTTGTTTTTAAACGTATTATATAGGTACCTATATATTCAGAGTTCTCTTCTCATAAAATATAAAATTGGTGAAAATTAGAAAAAAATCTTATGAAACAAGTTGGGACACACTATTTTGTGTAACTCACATCCTTTTGGGGAACTCGCTAGAGCTCGTTCCGCAGAAATCTGCTCGTTACACAAAAAAGTACTTTTCCCAACTGGTTGCATATATAAATAGCTATTGCGTAGTAGTGCAAGATCCGCTAATAGAAATATATCTATACCTTCATCTCTTATTTGACTATGACAAAGATTATACGTTAGTGAAGTGGAGGGTAATGGCATTACGAGAATTCTAACGTAGGTTAAATTTTTTTATAAGTACGATGGAATTCATGACATTTCAGCTTAGCGTTCAGACAAAAATTAATCATAGATACCACTCCTTCGTAAATTGGCAGCACTGTTAAAAAACATCAATATTTACTGTTTATAACCATGCACAAAACTATGATCCGCAGTGCGCAAACATTTATTGTGTTAGTACTTAGGTAGTTTCCAATTCTTACAGTAATCAATTAGGTATCCAACTGAACTAGTCATTGTGTTGTGCCTTGGCTATTATTCTCAAATAGACGGCCTAATCGAAAATCTTGTGTGTACGGAATTACCCGCATGTGCGGCATTACCCGGCGTTCCCCTACATTATCTTAAAATTAGGTTGATACTTACTCCATTTCTCTTAAATCAATGATTCTCGTTGCGTGAAGTACTTCAATGAAGAAGAATGTGCTGAGCAAGTAACTTGATATAACCATGGCCCAATCATCTCTTAGAGCGTAGCACAACATATCACATTCCCAGTCTCCCGCATGTAACATTTCTTCCGTCACTTCCGCGATCTTCGGAGGTACACCCATGACGCAGATCTCCAAAGGAAACCAAAAATCACACATTATGTTCTCTATTAAGAACACGGAGATAAAAAACTAGAAAAAGTGTTTATTTGAAATCTTGTTTATAATTGTTGATCTACAACCAGTTATTAAATAATGTCATGATTTACCTCCAAAAGAGTCTGACTAGTCCAAGCCATCATCCTCAATGACCTGGGGTAAATACCGATATCCCACAACAGTAGGAACACTGAAAATGCGAACATATACGTGGATACCAGGGGCCCGCCGCCTACTTTTGCGGGCTCCCTAAAAATGTGAATTCCATAGCAGAAAAGCACAAAAGCACTCAAAACGGACAACAGCCGCCCCATGACTGATGATTTTAATGATGAGCGAGAACTAAAATTTAGTAGACAAACTCGTGATTTGACACTACTTATATGATTTTGGCAACGTCAAGTTTGTTTCTGGTCAAGATGATGTCAAATAAAGTGACAAGATGGAGGTGGACCGGTTGAAGACAACGCACATTTAAAGCTCCCATTTTAGCTCGATCAGACATAACTTAGTGTAACACGCAGCACAGTACCTGCATATTACTCATATTAGTATAGCATGATACTAAGACTACAAGATATGCTAACGCGCATGCGATCCCATATCTCTCTCCCTCTGATGACGTCATTCCATGACAAATTTCAAATATTCAAATTTGACATCTTTAAAATACATTATTTTATAAGTTAAATACGTTATTTTATAAGTTTAAATACGTTATTTTAATTATTTTGTGATTGTGATAGAATATGGTTTACTGTGCAATGAAGGGTTGTACCAGTAACAATAATAAAAAAAGAAAAAATTCTTCCAGTACATATCGATACTTTCCAACTGCAGCAGAGATTTGTAAATTAAGGGTGCAAAAGTGCTACCAAACGCATGATTTTAATATTAAAAATGCTAGAATATGTTGCATTTTTCTGATTATGATTTTCATGTTAATGAAAAATTATTGCAATTGCCCAAAAATAAGTGGAAGTTGAAAGACAATGCTGTACCTTCATGTCCTTGCCTTTTACTTTTTTCTTTAATTATGGATGACATAATTATAATTATTAATTATTACATAATACTCTTAATAAATAATTAAGATTATGAAATATATACGTTATAAACGAAAATCTTAGCTAAAGGCTAAATATGCCAAATAAAACTTATCTTTCGTGAGGTTGTGTGTACATGCTAAATTGATGCCTGCTCTAAATAGTAAAAAAACTGCACTATGTACGAATAATAATTATTGTACGAATTTAATCAGCAATATAAATTTAACACTAAAAAATCAAGGAAACGTGAATATTATTAGTTATTTTGTGGCGGTTTTGATAATTAATTATATAAAATAAACTAATGTATATTTATATCTATATTTTAGTAATTTTTATATATAAGGTACCCGTTCACTTGCTTTAACTGTAAATACCCCGTGCAGTTATAGAAAAGTAAAGGTCTAATGCCGTAATTACTAATTAATGTACAGGTTCTTTACAAACAATCCTTCTACTAAGTGCCATTCAAGTTCAAGGGTTATAGACGTGGATAGTCATTGATTCCAGTTCGTGCCGTAGTAGACCTTTAACGGCAAAGTACCAACTCCCAGCTCTCCGACACCAGCTATTTGCCAGTGTTCGGGGAGGAGCGGCTAAAATCTGAAACACGAGCCTCCTGCTTCGCATGCGAAAGATGATCAAGCCTCTTGTCGTGAACCTAACCTATAATTCGAATTAGTGATATTGTGCTCGTTAAACTGTTTTTATACTTTGTTTTGTTTAAAGCATTTAACAAATATATCAGTTTAGTATATCGACTATTCGAACATCTAATTAGTAAATTTTCTTCTGATATATTCTTTGGGGATTATTGCCACTTCTTGCTTCAAATATAATCTAACTTAAAAATGAACGTTAAGGGGGCTATAATTAAATAACCCTAAGAAGACTTCTGCGCCAAAAAAGATATGTGAACAGTAATACTAAATTAGAATAATCTTCAATATTTTTTGCATTATTAATATTTTTTCAGAACTATTTGATTATAGTTCAAACAATATAAGGGGACTTCTGACAGATCTTTTTTGACGCAGAAGTCTTCTAATACAGGGCTATTTAATTATAGCCCCCGCTTAACGTTCATTTTTCAGTTAGATTATATTTGAAGCATGAAGAGTGGCCCAAAGAATAAGAAGAAAATTTGCATGATGCCACAAGTAACGTTCAGACAATATCTAACTAGTAACTATTTCTGAATTGAAGTTTTGAATGGGCCGGGGCAAACATTAAAATCGCGCGTGCGTAATACGAGGCTCGTGTTTCAGATTTTAGCTGCTCCTGTTAGAGGTACAGGCCCTTTAATGAGCGGGAATATCATGTTGGTTGGGTTGTCTTGTTCTTTTTTGTACCTACCTATACAGAGCATTTAATAACTTGGGAGATTATTTCTAATTCATGATAATATATTATGCTAAAAGTAAATGCTTTACAAAAAATAAACCTAATGAAACTGCTTTAATAACCGAGAAAAATTAAAATATAAAATGTTTCTCAAGTTCGTAAACACCCTGTATACTTAAACAATGTCCAAAATAGTTATATCGAGTCGAATCATAACGAAACTTTATAATCAAACCATGTTAAAAGCTTTCGTCTCCATATATCACCATACATTTTTGTCACGGGGTGACGTCATGCGCAAGTTTGTTCAAAACGCGTTTCCCAAGTGATCATATCTTGTACTCTTAGTATCATGTTAGTATAGTATGTCCTACAGTGACTTTATACAAGACAGTGGCGACAATAGCATCTAAGTCCCGCCCACTCGCCATGTTGCATCAAATTCAAAGCAACAAGTGTAAACTTTTGCAGTTTCGTTAATTAAGTTATAAGTAATAAAATGAAGGTGGGATGGGTTTATGTAACATTAAGGGAATTCGGAAAAATAACAGATTTACCCACTACCTAAATGACGATGACTGTGTGAATTGATTGTAAATAAATCCCATAGAGCACATTATTTATTGCAAAAAAATTTGATCTAAAGTACTAGGTACGTATTGTATATATTTGATAATCTATTTGTATGCCCCAGATGCATTTTTTATATTCTGTTAAACGTCCAACCAGCAATAAACACATAAAAAAGGAAACAGCAATGTATTTTTAAAGGGTTTACAATAACAATGTATTTCTAAAAAATGGAGAAAAAATATAATAATTCGGATGAAAGGTTGAAAGCAGAAAATATCTCCGAGTTCTTTCTTTTTTCTATTTTTTTTTTTAGTTATAATGACCAAGTTTATTTAAAATGTTCATAAAATTAAATCTAATTACAATAAATTTCCAGCTGCAGTTTTAATAGGTAGCCGTTTTGTTGAACTACATTTGTTTTAGTTTATTTTCAAACCAAATATTGTACTAATTTTGTTCTATAATTTATGACAGTTTGGTAAATTAATAGAAAGAGAGGACATTTTATTTAAAAAAAATCTCAATTTTATATTTTGTTTGGATACAATTGATATACCTACTTATATGGAATTTGAACATTTTCATATGAAGGTTTTCTATCGTGAGTTGAATCCAGGAAGCCAGCTAGAAATTCGTGAGCATCCTCATCATAATTACTGGAACTAGATTTTTTTAAAAATTGGGATATACAAATTAATTTTGATACAGGTACTGATATAATGCAATTAGAAAACCCCTTCAATTTCAATTTCAAATCTCCAAAATATATTTTAGCATATTTACTTAAACTAAATTCTAGCCGCAAAAATTGGTGTTTGGAACACTCTGGTTTTTACCTCACGATTTCTCGAAAATAGTGAACCTCACAATTTAATTACCATACCAACATAGTAACATAGCAACACAGTAACATAACAAGTGTGAAAAGTACAAGTTTAGGAGACGCATATGGAAGTTTTCTGAGATTCATTGCAATTCATATGTGCCTCAAACATGCTTTTCACACGTGTATCTTACACTATTTTTTCTTATTCATGCAGTAGAAGAATTGAATACACGAGTAAATAGACGAATTTGTGTATGGTTGAAATCACTTTTCTGACTATATTTTTCTTCTCGCACTCATATGCGTACGAAAAGTATCACTTTTAATGCATGGATAAGAAAAAATATCTTTGTAAGCCAAAAAATAATTACCGGCATTGCATGCTACCTTGACCTTGTGACCGACATCTCTACCCTGAGCAAGAAAATACATAAACTTACAGTCGAGTTTTCCATAATAACACACTGAGAGAAGATATATTAACCGTTATATGAAAATTGAATAGCCCCTATACAAAAGTTGTATACTATTTGTGACAAATGAACGGTTTTTTAAGGTTATACAACGCGTTTTTCTGAAAACCTGTCATCAGATGAGTTGCTGCTAAAACTTTTTCATATAGCCCTTATATTAAGAATATAAACTTATATACCAGTTATATAACCATTATAATCTTATTGTATAGCGGTTATATAATCTAGAATATTAATTGTATAACTGCAACATTCTTGTTATATAGTCTCATAATATTTTTGTATAACCAGTATAGTCTCATTGTATAGTTAGTACATTAGTACGTATATTAAAAATGTTCTAATCTAGAATTGTAGTTGCATAACCACAGAAACTTTTTTATATAGCTTTTAATGCTTTTATATTAAAATGTTTTAATTGTAATATTTTAATTGTAGGTATAACCATTAAAATCTTTTTATATTAACAGAGAATAAACAGAATATTATTATTTACATTTTATTTTCTTAAAAATAAACAGAACAACAAACATTAACACTATACATACAATTAAATAAATGACATAAAATTACAAATACAACTAAATATTTTAAGTATATAATAAAAGTAAGAATAAAAATTAAAATCAAATTCTGTAGGCAATAGGCTACAAGTGCGGGAGCAACATTTTGATTTGAAATATGTGTGTATTTATTATAGGCATTTACCTCTGCTAAAGCTTTTATTTGTTTAGATTTACATTCCAAATATTTTTCTTGTCCCCGCTTTAAGGAAGATATGGGCAATGGTATTATCGTCCAAGGTCTCGAAGGCCTCGTGTCAATTTCTTTCTCTGAAAATTAAATACATAATAATATCCACTAAAACGCGCAACCAAGTTTATGCTCAAAAATACAGACTATTCATTTAAAAAATCAGAGAGATTTTAATATAGACAGCTCCTCTGTATGTAACTATAAAAAACTTTAGTTGATAAAACATGGGCTTCTATACCTACCTATATGAATAAAATACCACATACCTGGTACCGCATATTTTATCTCTAAATATTACGACTGCTTGTCTGAAATAATATATTTATGATTTGGTACATGGGTAGGGTAGGTAATGTAGGTATACCTAGGTAATATTTTCAGTAGGTATCAACTTTGGCATAGGTATCTAAGTCTTGGTTTTAACAAAGGTCCCTATGGCTATAATCACCATAAAGGTGATTATAGCCATAATATACCTACCTATTATAGGTATCTTTATACCTTAATCCGTCATAGGTATGTATAGATGGAAAATGCGTTCCTAATATTACAAAAATCAGAATAGGGAACATTATAGGACAAAAAAATGTTGAGATAAAAACAAAAATAATACAGAAAAGTTATAGCAAGCTATAGCTGAGCTGTGTTTGCAGGTTATGTACGTGCTGATATCCATTTAAGTAGAAACAAAAATGTCTGCATTGCCCAAATCTGAATTACATATTTTATTAACAACATTATGTAATGTACGTACCCTTGAGCTTCTCTAGAACATCTTGCCTTAATCCAAATGTTTCCATTGTTTTCAAATAGCAGAGGATAACAAAATTGGCTATTGAAAGTTTTCACACAAGCTGCAGAGTCCTCCGTATCACGCTTCAACCGCAGTATCACCATCACCACTCAACACATATACCAGACCACACCACATACTATACATTCACGCGTCACCGATCGCGTGTCGATGCCAATCGAATGAGAGCTCGCTCGATAAAATGGTCGGATTGGTAGTTAAGTAGGCGCTAATTTTAAAAAGACGAAACAATTGAAAGGCCTTTAACTTGTCCCAAGTCAACCCTAGTTTTAAAAGAGATTAACAAATTTTTACCGGTATACAATTGTTGTATAACCTTTATACACTACTCATAATATAATTTTTTGTATAAATACTATACAATATTTGTATACGGCAATATAATATTACTATACAATATTTGTATAAATTAACGTAGAAGAAATATTTTATCTGGGACAATTTCATGGTATTCTGTGTTTATAGAAGTTTTTTTTACATGTATACAATGTTGTATTACCCTAAGTCAACCTTAGCCAAAACAAAAGTTCATTTAGCGGATTTCTTTCAGTGCATCATCTACAACTCAACTATTATTGCCTTTTATATTGTAAGGTCCTTCAAATCGGTTATCCGACCATGAGACACGTAATGGGCCTACGCTGAGTCTAATGACCATTCTTTTTTTGTTATAAGAGTTAAAAGGTGAATATACACGTTTCGTGTTCTCTGTTGTCAAAAAAAATCCAGGCTTCTAATTAGGTTTATTAGTAAAGGAAAACAATTAGACAAAACAGGTATGAGAACATGCAAGTGGTAGTACTGTAGATGATCATTAAGCACGACCAGAATCAGTCACAAAAGTCGCTATACGTATTTGAAAGATCGTCGTCATCGTCGTCGTAGTATATGTCACTTCTGCAACGGCGGGGAGCGAATGGAAACATATTCCACGATTTGCTTGCACCTCCTTTATTACTTTTGCTTTTGTTACGTGCGATTGACATCATCAGCATGGATATTTTCACATGTTCTTTAATTCTGGAAATAATCTCCGAGAAAAAAAATCCTACTCCGCACCTGAAAATTAAATGGCTATAAGTTACCGACACCATTTTTCACACACAATTTTCGTAATTTTGTTAAGCTATATAACAGCTGCAAATCTCGATCACAACGTAAATAATATTGAGATTGGAAGAAAGGTTGAAAACATCTGTTGGACTATGTTCTTACTAAATATCAGGGAATTTTGTATTGGTAAATTAAATATATTAAATATAATAAAATGTAAGGCACGATGGAAAGTTGGTCATTTGGATCTGATATTTAAAAAAAAAATTCTAATTGTTTTACACAAATGGGAATAACTTAAGGTCGCGATTTATAAAACCCATTGATTTATTACATTACAGAATTTATATGATATAAAAGCTTGTCACGAAATTTACCTATTTTATAAAAAAACGTATTTTTTTCTCTCTGAATTACTTATGTCAATATCACGTTACATATTGTGTTCTTGTTTATCTACACACGTAGATCTCCCGACAAGCTTTTATATCATATAAATTGTGTAATGTAACAAATTGATGGGTTGTTTTAAAAAATATTTTTTTACTATTAATCTATTTTTTATTTTTTAGTATGGACGCTGGTCATGTCTTCAATTATATTTATTTAATTTAATACGTCAATGTTGCATATTATCTGTTTGCCTGTTAATTTAATACAGTCTAGTTCTTCAATAAGGAGACCTTCTAGTGATTTGCCTCTACTTAACTCCACTTATTTCAGCTTGAAGCTTACTTGTGCCTAACAAAACACAGTTACGAGTTTGGTTTTGAAGCTTTCCTTCTCCTAGACAAGCTGGACACCAATACTATTGACGACCATCTCGCCAAATTACACAAGTCATAGTATGAGGCCAATAAAGGTGTACTTATATAATTCTAATATATAAATTAAAATTATGTATAATAAAATTAATTAAGCTTTCGATCGCCATCTTAGATCCGCCATCTTGATTTTTTTTCAGTTGACCCTTGTTGATCTTCAGAGTGATGTACGATTTGTTTTATTGATCATTTATACTTGAATTTAAAATATTAATACTTCATAACTTTCAGTGACATTTTGCGACATGTGAACTTCACATAAAACACAAACTTATTCTACTATTTATATTTGTTCTATTTGAACATATTATATATAAAAGCATTAGGCATACAGTTATCCTAATGCTGCGGTCTGCCGTACTTCTTCAGTACTGCTGACCTGGCGTCCAAGTATTATTTCATTAATTAGATATACATTCAAAGTAGAGGTACATTCAGTGAATGTCCAGTTCTGACTTTTCTATCTAAAAGTGATGCATTCTAAGGGTACCCATTTTAAGTTCTACGAGAGCCTCTAATATACCATCTGATCACGTATCCTTGACCTCCGGAAAAGTCTGAGCAGCCGATAGTCATCACAATAAAAAAAACATAAGTAAACCAATCCTGGATGAGAGGCCATTAATTAAGGTAAGACTAATTAAAAGGTGTGGGGAATGAGAGGTCCCGGTTATACTGGAACTATTCATTCCCCACCGTCAGGCGGATACAAGCCAACAAGCCTGACATAGTCCTCCTCGACCACCAACTCAAGACGATGTTCGTTATAGAGTTTTCGGCTCCGGCCGAAAAGAACATCGTCTTGAAAGAGGAGAATAAACGGACAAAATATCGAGATTTACTCTCTGAACTCCGCAGGCTGTACCCGGGTTATTCTGTTAAAATAGTGGTTCTTATTATTGGTTCTCTCGGAGGTATGCGACAATCATTGCTCTCAGAATTAAGAACCATCCCAGCATGCCGTCAATCGGCAGAAGTCATCGCTAGGAAGATGCAGAAGGCCGTCATACTTGGCTCGTTGCGTCTACTCAGGACACACGAATTGCGACCTCAATGACCGCTTACCCCGCGGACGCGGGGAGCGGTCGTTAAGTAACGAGGCTGGAGGGACTCTCTGGACTAGTCGGAGGCCAGGGGGGACTTACCAGCAAAAAAAAAATAATATTTTATTACTTGCCCAACAGAAAAAAAATTCCATTTAGAGGACAACAAAAGAATAATTACAGTAAATACAATAATAATTACAATAGAATAAAGAATAATAATTACAGTGGCATACATATTGGTGGCATACATTACATTACAGTGGCATACATGTTTATAAATATATTATATCTGAGAATAATAAAGTTTTTATTGGTATAAATAAATAAATAGATAAATGAATTATTATCAAAATTACAAGGAATGAGTTAAAATAAATGAATTAGTGTTCGTTATGAGACAAAAATTCATTGGACCTTTTTAAGAGCTCTGTTATGCTACAGTTGTTAATATCACATACATGACTAATATTATCATAATTGAAACACATAATTGGGATGTAGAGGTGTGCTAAGTACATCCTAAACATCCCAACCAGGTGCGGCAGTAGTTTATTAAGGCCCCACTGTGCAGGAGTAGTGCAGGATATATGCAGGATATATGCGATTAAAATGGGGAGAAGCTCTGTATTGCCCACTTATTACAGCTTGTTTTAGAACCAAACAAAAAAAAACAAGGGTCTCTCATTTTTCCATTTACTCTCGGCTGCCATTGTTAAAAAAAGTGGGAAAATACCCCATCGCAGGGTTCTAATAATTTGCTTTCCAATTCTGTGTCCAAAAAAGAAGCATAAATTTAAAAAAAATATATTTATATCAGTATATAAAAAATTCATAAAATTCGATAATTTGTATCTGAGAAAATAAGCTTTTTCCGATCCATATTTATATGAACTTTGCTCCTTATTTTAAAAAGTTCTAGCGCCCTGTACAGTTTGGTCCCTGAAATTCCGCCTCTCTGTATATAATATGCCATACACGGATACACGTTGATATGTAGTTCAACCAATCCAGCGTATTCTACTGTAATTATTATAGAAACAGTTGAAGTTTGGTATAGCACATGAAGTACGGACATTTCTAGAACAGAACATAAAATCTAAAAATGTAATGATATATTGTGATGTTCTATTTTAAAAAATGCATCTACCACATCTTCTGATGCCACATTATTTTGAGCCACCCTGTATACATTAAAAATATATGTTTCAACTTGTGTAACTACTAACTAAATAAAAAATCGACAGGTTCGAGGGTTTTATAAACTCCCATAATAATTTCTATTGGATTTACCTATTCGATAATTGAAAATTGAATTGAGATAAATTGAGATTAATTAATTAAAACCAAAACAACTCGAGACAAAACGGGACGAGACGATACGAGAGAACTTGTCTCACCTCCTCTCCACCTTGTCCATTAATTAAGGTAAGACTAATTAAAAGGTGGGGGTGTTATACGGTATAGCTGATTTTCTAGATTCCTCAATTCTCTACATCTTTTGTGTTGCAGTCAGAACGATGGATTGCACTTGTAGTTATTGCTAGAAACTCAACAAACGTTTTTTTTGCATTTTATTACAGTTTTTCTTACACCATTTCATCTATGTATTATACTTTAAGACCCTGAACAGTTTGTTGCCTATTATTTTTTACTGTCCTAAAAAGCCTCTGTAGCTTGGCCTATCGGTATAAAGAACATTGCTCAAAACCACGTACGTACGTGAAGGATGTAAATTTCAATATTATTGGAATTCGTCCAAGCTACAACCCATAGGTACTTGACTAAGCTATAATTTAACTACTGTATTTTGATCTGCATAGGGTAATGAAGAAAAAATAATTTGCTACTCTCTGGTTTTTAAATACTCAGTTATTACTTACTCCAGATTCCTCAGGTCAATGGCTCTCGTTCCGTGGAGTGCTACGATTAAGAAGAATGTGCCCAGAAGGTGACTTATGATAATCTTAGGCAAGTCGTCCATTAAAAAGTTACATGCTGCCGCACAGTCCAACCCTACCGTATCTAGCCATTCTTGTAGAAGTTGAGCTGTTGCCGGACATAGACCTTTGCACGCAGTCTCCAAAGGAGACCAGAAGTCCGACATTATGTTCTCTATTAGGAACATGGAGATGAAAAACTAAAAGAAAATAAATCAGTGAGCGACAATTATTTGACAAATGAGACTGTTTCATTTTTGGTTTTTCAAAAAATAAATGGTAAAAATAAATAAAAAAAGTTTTGTTTCTCAGAAAAATAGTAATGCAGCTAATAAATGTGGCCCTCGATATATGGGGCGACAAAAAACTACAGAAATTTTGAATAATTATGGTAAAGAGAAGAGTTCTCAAATATTTGAATTTAGTTAAGTAAGTTAATAAGTAGAGTTGTTCGCAATTAAAATATATTACAGAATTAAAATTTACATGAAAGTCTGAAACTGAATACTAAGCGAATAATTTTTTCTACCTATGGCGTCGATCGGTAGGCAACATCTGTATTTCACGCATTCTGTATAGTAATGAAACACAATTGTATTGTACATTGCACAAATAGTATTGTACACCAAAATGAAACAAGTTATTGCTGTTAAATCATGAAACTATCTAACTAAAAGGTCTAATACACTTTTCGCATACACCTTGCCATTTTCGAGATATGATCCTGTGAAATTTACGGCATTTATGCGATCGAGACCATTCATGCGATCTGACCAATGCTGCAACTTCTCAGCATCATATCTCAAAACCGGTAAGATGTATGAGAAAAATGTATGGGATCTTTAATTTCATGATCTAACAGCAATAATTTATCATTTATAACAGCGTTTAATTTTCATTTTTGTGTGAGCCATAGAGAGCGAGATAATAACATTCAAACAGTATGGTCACTTCCGGGCTGTTTGCCACGTCGCGCGTCGTCGGTTTATGGTTCTTGACATTTCGAGAGTCATATCGCTCTCTTCTTCAGAAGATCTGAAACTGGAGAGTAACTTGTCTAGTAGTTGCATCTGAGAGCTTTCCGTAAATGATTCAATTCTTCATCCAGGTGATCTGGTTCACATATGGCTTGACCTCTGTGAATTAATGTGTTGATGACGTCTATAGAAAACCGACTCATAGGTTTTCTATAGACGTGGTGTCCAAGGGTTCCGTTAGTTTTCGTTTTTACCAGGACATCAGGACAAGAAAGGCATAACTCCATTTTCTTCCAGCTCCAAATTAATCTGGGTATTCCATTTATTTGGTATAGCAATCCCCTTGCTCTGTTTTAGAGGGTTGTCTTAGGGGATTCTAATTTTTAGAAGACAATTTGTATTTTACTTTTTCCATATACCTATAAATATTATCTTAAAAATCGCCCGTAACAAATACGTTTACGAAAAAGTACAGGACTCCCTTTTCGCAACTTGATTACTGATGTCAGAAATGCAAAAACATGTATAAAAATATGACATTGGCGTACCTCTTTAACAATACTCATGGTTACGGTACTGCTTGAAGCAGGAAAATGAAATCAATAATAAACAAGATACTGATTAAGAAAAATGTACCGCCAAATTTCAATAATTTATTTCACTTAGGAGATAAAAAATAACAAAATTTTGTTTACTCCTTGAATTTCTGAAACGGTTAATTATGAAAGTGATGTAAGAAACCTGGTATTATTTTCACGTTTTCCACAATACGTCGATTACGAATTTTCTCATAAATAAGTAAAAATCTTGAACAAGCCTTAGGAAATTGTGGAACATTCATAGACAATGAGAAAAATTCTCATTACAAGACCGTGTGAAATTTAAACGCACCTACAGTACAGTTATACCCAGCCATCAAGTCACAACATATTAAGTAATATTATATTATAAAGGATTAATTGCATTTATCATTAATCCAAATATAATAATTTAATTTATAACCTCACAGCTAGTAAAACGTATAGAATTATTAAGGTTGTTAAAAAAATATTTTTGCTGATTATGCAAGTCACAAAAATGAATTGATGAAGCATTTACGCAATTTCGAGGTAATGAAAATGAGGAGAAAATCCACCAAAAAGGATTAAAATACTAAAGATAGAACTAAATCAATACTGCAAGTTAATGCATGAATAGTGCATGAATTTGTTTGTGACTTTAGTATGGACATTAAAGCCTTCTAACTTATAAAGTATCATGTGGAAGCAATTGGTAAATATTTACTTATTGGTAGGAAATACTTACGATGATAGCAGATATTTTGGTTTTCTGGACACCAAACATTGTCCTATCCTATTGTCCTTTCAAAAGTCTCAAAATATAATCATATAATGTTATTAAATAGTATTTACATACAAAAATAACCAAATAACCACAAGAACACTTGAAAAACCGCTAATACTCTTGAAAATAAGCTGTCAGAGTCAGCCAAAATACAAAGATGACATCACGTTCCCCTCTGCCGGATCTCCCCGCAAAAGTCACTGGGCAACCTATCTAATTTAACCGATCTTGTGCTAAGCTAACATATAATATGAGTACAACGTTGAACGCAGCAACTTTTAGTTTGTACCTACCTCAATAACTCCTCGGGTGGTCTTTCCTAATTTTCTCAGAGGCCGTGGGTAGAGATCCAAGTCTGAAAGAACCAGGGCCAGCGATAAAGAGAACAGTATGGCCGAGATCACCGTTTCGAATTCGAATATGGTTTCGGATCTGTACATTGTTATTCCATTGCAGTACATCAGGAATGCAATGACAACCCCAAAGCTCATGATGAATTACTTAAATTTAAACTAAAATTTTTTACTTAATTTGCAAAAGTGTCATTATAATTAGGTAGGAATGTCAAAAGTCAATTTTCATTAGTCACTTTAGGACTGTCATGATTTGAACAGTGTTAAAATAATCAGCCGATAACTGTCAAGTAATATAGGCACGAGAGTGTCTCTAATAGCCGGATCATTTAAGATTTTATCATGAGAACAACTGTTCGATTAAAACTTTTGACGCAGTTATCTAGGAAGGTGTATGTAATGAAAGCTGCATCAAAGAAATATCAAAGCTGCTGAACAAGGTCGTCGATGTGCGAAAGTTTCGTCATGTACTGATATTCTCTTCGATGGATCCATGACTATTACCACAAAAGAGGGAGCTTATACAGAAGCGAAGGTAACGCCGGTCCCCTTTATGTTAGAGGGGCCATTATCAGTGACCTTGTACTACTTAGTACCGTTGAGTGAGAAAATAATTTCTCACTCAAAATTAGTGCACTGAGAGAAACATATTTTAACATATTATTATGCGATACATGACAGTGTCATGTATCATGTATTTTGCCATTTTTATAAATACTTTTTCCCCGTGACGGTTTTAGTGTCATGATGACACTAAAACCTTCACGGGGAAAAAGTATTTATAAAAATGGCAAAATATTGTAAATGAAAAGGTAGTCGAATGCATGCTTTGTGAAACAAACCAGTAGGTAATATGCGAGGGATACACCGCCAGTGGAAGTAGGTGGAAGTATGTGAAAGTGCGTGGAAGTTCGGTGGAAGTAGGTGGAGGCATGGTGGAAGTATCTTGGAAGTATCGTGGAAGAAAGACTATACAGCCAGAGGCAAAGGAGGTAACTCTTATGTTAAGGGGTCATCAAAAATACCAGGTGTAAAATGCTCAATCAAAAAACAAATTCCGCCCTCGATTGCGACAAATCCAGACTTTATAATTACATTTGTGGTTCAATTCTCTATTTTAAAGTCCTAAAGTGTAGTCGTCGTCTCGACAAGAATTTTCTAGCATCACACATTACAGATCTTCAATACCAAATGCGCCGGTGGGAGAAAAAAATTATAGTATAAATTTGGTGCTGCAAGAATAAATCTTAAGTGACATGCAGAGATAAACTAATGGCTATTTTGGAGATGGAAGTTCCGTAGCTATTTCCTCAGCGATTTCTGAATGTGAAAATTTCGCAATCGATCGTAACATTACTTTCACGGACTATGGTGATACAGACGAAGAGATACCGAGATACGTCGAGTGATAAGACGACGCGACGGAGGACTCTGTGGATCACTACAGCGAGGATTACGCTTCTTCATGAATCCATGAGCAGAATAAAGTTTTTAAAGAAAGATCTACATTATTTATTTGAACAAAATGTGACGATATTCAGCAGGTACCAAAGAAAAGAAAGATTATTTTTAATTGTATTAGAACTTGTAACGTAAATAAATTCCGTTCCATTATATAGCAAATATTTTGAATAATAGTACCCTATTTCAAATATTTAAAATAAACCGCGAGGTACATACCAACTGTAGACCGACCGAAACCACGTGTGTACGCTGCGAGCCGAAATAGTAGGAGGAAACCTATAAATAAGACACGCAACGCCAACAAAAGCCTCTTTGACCGTTTCATTTTATCTTTGTGCGCATAGTTTGTAACGTAGCGGTGATATTTTTGTTTTCTCCTGGCTATGCATAAAGCACCAGAAAAATAAGTATCTATTGATAATCACAGATTTTTGACGTTTGCAAAATTAATACAGCTTAAAAAACCTTCTCTTTCTGTAGGTTTTCTTCTCTTTCTGTAGGTATTTACTCTTCCGCCAACATCTAGTACAGCTCGGCAACATGTATATCGTGTCTAGATACTACCGCGCCAATATTTTTGGCTAAAGATGTGACCTCGATAGGAGGGGGCCGAGCGGTACCATCGTTCTTTACCCCTAATATATATGTAGGTTGAGACCGCCTCGTAAGGGGTACGCCGTGCAAATGTGATCAGCGTCACGTGAAGTTACGCAGCCTCCCTCGATCCTGGCTGATGGGCTCCGCCGGCAAGGCCTTGCTTCTGGCGCCCTTGACTTTCATCGCCGGTGTGTATTACCCCCGGGGGTGTCGTGTCGGGATCTGTCTACTACCAAGTACTACTACAAATTTTGGATGCAGTTAAAACTCTTCTTCCACCAGCTCCTGATAGTCTACTGAATAAATTTTTTTGCACCAAGGCATGTACAGTGCCGTTCAATTGAAAGTAAACGATTTTTTTAATTAATGTGAAACAGGCTTTCAGGTAATCAAAACTTGATTGTCAATTTTATTTTTCAGTTTACTAATAATTATTCTATATTTTGAAGTTTTCCTTATAATTTTTATTATTATTATTATTATTATGCCACGCTTAACTGAACCGCAAAAAATGAGAGCTGTGATGTTACTGCAGAACGGATGGTCAATGCAAGCAGTTGCAGATACTTTGAATGTGAGTAAAGGTTGCATTTACAAAATTAAGCAAAAATGGAATGCAAGAGGAACTGTTGAGTACGTCCATAGAGGGGGCCGTCAGAAATTCAGTACTATGGAGGAAGACGAACTCGTCCTTGACCACCTCCGACAGAATTCTTTTGATACAGCAGTGACTGCCTGCTTCTTAACAAATTTTCCTGCTTCGGTGGAAACCGCAAGACGACGTATCAGAGCATCTGAGCTGAAGAATATTTCGGCTGCAAATAAAGTTGCTCTGTTGCCACGGCATAAGGAGCATAGGTTAAACTTTGCGAACCAATTTGTCGGTGTGCCACAGGACTTTTGGGACAACACAATTTTTTCAGACGAAAATGTTTTTCAATCCTGCTATGATGGCTCTGTGCGTGTATACCACCCAAGAAATTGCCGATATGAAGAGCGCTATATAAATCCTACAACTCGTAATGGTCGCTTCTCTATCAACGTGTGGGCATGGATATGTTGCCAAGGAGCAGGTGTTACTTGGAGAATCAGAGTTGTCATCAGAGTGTTATGTTACCTTCCGTTTCCATTTTATATCCCGAGAACTTCACTTTCCAGCAGGAAATTATTTTTATTTCCTCTTTTCTTTTTCCATATTTCAATTAAATTTATATTTCAGGATAATTCCTCTATTCATAAATCACGAGTTGTTACTGAATGGCTGAATACAAACCATATTAACACTCTGTCTTGGCTCTCTAAGTCGCCGGATTTAAATCCGATAGAAAATGTATGGGCACAAATGGAAAAAGACATGTATAGCAGAAATTTCTGACCAGCGAACGCAGAAGAACTGTCGTTGGCGATTGAAAATGCCTGGGAAAATATTGGCGAGGATTATACCAGGACACCAATATTGTCTATGAGAAATAGGCTTCAAAAAGTTATGAACGCGAATGATGCTTGGACCAAATATTAATTCATAGTAATTTTCTAGTAATATTCTAATTCTAATAGTAATTTTCTAAGTTCTCAGTTAGTTTGTTAATTTAATAGATTTTTTTACAAGAGACGTCCTTACCATATAGATTTTCCTTAATAAATAATGTATATAAAATGCTGTCACCCTATAACTGACAGATACTTCAACCTAAAATAATTTTGAATGTGATCTGTTTACAAAAGCCTGCTTCACAATGGGAAAATTTCCAAAATTTCTCATAAGAGTCGTTTACTTTCAATTGAACGGCACTGTACCTTAAATTGTGCTTGCAGAAAAGTTGGATGGCTATGCCTATTGGGGACACCACTTAAATAAACGCATCTTGTACTCTACCTCAACGGTAGTTAACATAACTAAAATTAGAGTAATAATAAAATATAAAATATCCTAAGTTCGTAGAGTTTCTTGACTGTTATTCCCTATAATACTAATCAAATCGTCTAGTAACCTTAAAAATTAATCCAAACCGTCATTTTTGCCTATGTGAAATATGTCATAACTCCACTTTTGAAAAAGGCCCAAAAAATGGACAGAAACGTTAAAGTAATATAATCAGTCGTTTTATTGCTACATATATCCATTTGCGAACTACAGTCTCGTTACTTTATCCATACTTTGTTTTACTCAACACATTTATATCATTTTAATCAGTATATTTAATAGCATTTAAAATATTATCGTACACTATCTTACGATTTCTTAAACTTGTATCCAAATGGGAATCTTGACTGGTGACTCGAAGGTGGAAGGATGAGTGGGGATATTTTATTTTAAGCTTGAGAATGTTCACTTATTCACGCAGCACTCAAAGGATAATAGGTTGCCTTATAAATATCAAGGAAAATGCTAAGAAGGTTTTATCTTTTTCAGGATAGTATAAATCGTGTGAAACCCATATTATATATTTTTTTATCATCAATAAATCAAGGCGTCAAATAACTTGACCTACAGTTACATGACGGCTTGATTTCATAATGCTAAAGAAAATATATGTGTATTTATGTAATAAATATATAATAAAAGATGTATCTATTTATTAACATAATTACTTATATTTCAAAACATCTATGGTTTTACAGTCATCTAAATAGACCAGTTGCGATATACCGCAGAAACCAATTAAATTTTATTAATCACGGAACGAGATTGCCTTTTTCTAATCATTGGGGAGAGTCATGCGAAACCTATAATAGCATCCTGATCCACCTTAACCATCATATTTGGGCCTGGCTTAGTACCAAGTTCATACCATCCTCAACTAAAACGATAAGAATTAGTTAATCAACAAGGACACTTACATACATATATACTTAATCTAGACTGAAATTATTATGTAACCATCTTCACTCGTATGGACGATTGCGACTTTTGAATTTTTTGTGGCTTTTCAAATTGTCAGCTCTTGCACTTTCTGTAATTCGCTGATGTACGAGGGGATGACAAACAGACGCAGATTTGGAGATTGCACTCAGTTTGTTTCGGATTACTCTCCTCAGGTCAAGTCGAGTATATCAAGAAACTCTTAGTAACTGTTATGGATGGACAAGACGTGAAGACGGAGACGATAAATAATACTAAATGTCAACGATAAATGCTAAATGTAAAATAACAAGTTATCCTACAAGTTGATAACAGTGGCCATGAGAATGAAGTAAATTAAGAAACCTTCTTATTATACGAATATTACCCTGTGCTGTTGCTTTTCCTATAGTACGAACTGTGTCATTGTCTGATTAATTTCAATAAAATACAAAATTTTATTCAGAAGCGTTACTACTGTGAATACACTATCAATACTATTTGTATGTATCTATGTATGTATGTGTGTATGTATTTATGTATGTATGTATGTAATCAACACCGACTATTTGAATGCATCCTTGATGCATCTAAATCAAGCCAGAAGACATTAACTGATACTTCAATACAGAGCTTCATCTAAAAGATATTCACCCTTTAGAACGTAAAAGTGTAAAAGTCATTTATCTGAAACGCTTCCCATGACCGCTTTCACGATATATAGGCTAGCAGTTGATTTAATTTCGCTCGGATCTGTGTTACTTGTTGCATCTCGAAAGCACTCTGTTTCCTTGGCAACGGAGCTTAACAAAGGAGTACTTAAAACGATGCAATCAGGACGGCCGGTCGGCACACTGCCCACTTCTAATAAAATGAAAATGGTATTAATCATATTTTCCGCGACGCGACGGTGGTCGTGCCGTAACATTTTTATCGTTGGTTTTGAATACATCAATCAAAATGCCTTTACGGTAATGTAACGGATAGCAACGAAATTCGATTATTTTATGATATGGTAACTAACTGATATACAGGTTGAGTCAAAGCAAAATTATTTCCCGAAAGGATTCAACACAAAATTGAAAAGTAATGCTAATTCCATTAACAAACATTATCGGTAAACCTTTCGTTTTGGAGATTCATGGCGTTGATGTTTAATTTTTATCTCCGAAGCGTGGGAAGATAATTGTTTCAAATTTGGTATGAAACCCTTTGAGACTAAAGCTGGTCACAGGGACAGAGATAATGTCTACGTGCATCCAAAATAAACGAATAATCATCGTAACTTATGTCCACTTAATCTGTTTTCTGTTCGGATTAATAACTATGTTCTCAAAATAATAGATCTGTCACCAAATCAAATGTTTCATAACCTTATCAGACTTCTTGTGTTACTTTTTTGATTTACAAGTAACAACTACTCACAGAGTTAATCCAATACACTCCTCCTGCATTGAATTACACCTGCAAATCAGATATGGCGATATGTTAGCTACGGTCATTCAGCAACTTGTCCACCAGGTGCAGACTAGTTTCGAGCTATTGGATCTCATCAACTGATGGTGAACTCACCGTAGGTAGAGGAATTAATGAATGACGAGACCCACCTAACAGTCATGCCTACCAAGAAGTTTAATGTAGGCGATGGATACCAGATTAACCAGATCCTTCTAGCGGCCAGTTGCTACTACCTATCTGACATTAGTAATATCTGTGAAAAGGCAGCTAGGGGATTGAATAATTTTCTATGCAGAAAATGTTGAAACAAAATGAAAAAAGGGGCCAAAATTCCAAAATTTTTTGGAAAATTTTGTTTTTTTGCATTACTTCATAGAAAAAAAAGTAGACAAAATTTCTTTTAAATTCCTCGAAAATTTTTTTGGGTTCAAAATTGACCATAATACTCATTCCACTAATATTGACCACTCTTTTTTATCTCTTATTCTAAACATTCTAAACTATTCAAACTATTCAATAAAACTATTCACACAAACATATATTATTAAAATCAATGAATTGAATAACATTTTCAAACTGTATATCGATATCATCATCTATATCTTCGATAAAATCGTCGTCTGCAATATCGGCTACTTGCACATTATCATAATTGATCCCCATACATTGTTTGCAAAATATCGAACAAGTAATTTGCAATTTTCTGCAACCACATTTTCCATGGCAACCTGTAGTGCAACCACAAGCCACTTTTTTTGCAAAATCTCTGGCGCAGGATGTGCTGTTGTACGAAGGGCAACTAATCCATAGTTAGAATTTTTCCAATCCCAGTTCAGAGGGTTTAAGTGATTTCCTTGCCACTGCTGGATTTGGAAATAAGTTCTTAGGCCATGCTGTTTGATGGCATCACGTGATGGTGGTATTTGCGCCCGAGAAAATTTTGCACTTTTTGTTATTTTGTAAAAATTCTGGCACATAAAAGCGACATCGACAGTTGCTTAGGGTCATGTTTTACTTTGCCCCATACAAAGAAGCAGTATATTCTGATGCAGAACTTATTTCTTCTTAATTTACATTGCCACGTAAAAACGTGTCCATAATTATGTATTTGTAGCTATATGGAATTTTTATTTATGAAAAAAAACTACGGTCAAGTGGCCATATTTCGGTGAATTTTGATTCAAAAAATTTTTCGACCCGACATTTTAAAGGAAATTTTATCTACTTTTTTTCTATGAAGTACTAATGCCTATACTTACCCATCTCTGACCTAAAAAAAGTTATATGCAAAATAGCAAAATTTTGCAAAAAACGAAATTTTGGCCTTTTTTTCATTTTGTTTCAACATTTTCGTTATAATTTTTTTTTAAATAAAACCGATGAGAAATTCAATGCTCTACAAAAGGTTTCATATAAAGTATATCGAAATTTTGCTTCGTTTGCGAGATATATTAAAAAAACTGAAAAGGGTGCATTCACCCCTACCTCCAATTTGCACCTTTTAATATAATAGTACTCCGCGGTTTTTTCTTCCTTAATGACCCATTGACTGATTCCTGTGATAGGAACCCGTAAACGTCTTAGTTCCTTATTACCCTGTGTTTCAGTACAGAATCAATAACTTAATAATTGAGTTTGGATGCATCGTAGATTGCTAAATTGTCACAAATGTAACATGTTACATCCCATATTAGTTCGTAATCAATATGGACATCTAGAAATTTTCTACCACTGTGACACACGCTGTACAATCTATTTCCGTTTACATATAAGAGTATATGAGAGAGCCAATCCAATACTAATCTAGCAGAAAAAACCATAAAAATATTAATCACATGCAAAACATAACATAGCATGAAAAGAGCATGAAAACAAAATAAAATAAAAAACCAAAAATAAAAGAGGCATGGAAAACAATTGGAGACAATAATAAAATATAATTTCATAAAAGACTAACACAAAAGACCCAAAAATATTAACCTAGACTTAAGGAATTTGTACCCAACGCTTTATAGCCACAGCTTTTGTAAATAACTAACAACTAACAAAATAGAATACCAACACCCGCAAAATTCCCGCGTATATCCCAACCATAGGTCGAAGACAATAATACATATAATCGGAAAGTCTTGAACAAAGGAGAAAATTAAATACAACAACCGGCTAAAGTATCCTGGAAAGGATAGATGCCATAGCATTGCAAAATTCACGAATACGAATAGACAAGTGGTCCACCCACATATTCTCGTAGAACATCTAGCAGCGCAAATAGCATCAAATATGACATGAAATATAACAATAATAATGTATAACAACTTTAAAAAGTAATGTTATTGATGTGAATATTCTCTATGAAAGACTGCTTTTAAATGAGGTCAAACAATTTTCGACCTGTCCCAATTGTTAAAAAAAAATCGTACCGAATTTAACAAGTAAATGCATTTCACGTTTCTATTAATTAGTGCTGCAAAATCCATTATAATTTTAACAAAAAATATTACCTTCGTCGTTGCACAATACTATGAGTAGCTGAAATCATTTTAACAATACGCCAAAGGAAAAAGTATACCTCTTTATATCTAATGCTAATATTCATGGTCACAGGAATATTGCAATTGTTTCGTAAGTATTATAATAAAATGTTTAATGTGTGTGATTTTCTGCAATAATTGTTAGCATTCATTTATTCATTGGTCGTAAAAAGCATTGTCGTATATTAGGGTATAATAAAGAAATAGCATTTTAAAATTCCTAATATTTGGTTGTACTCTTTTCAAAAAAGTTTTCAAAAATCGGTTATGAAATCGAATAAAAATCTGAGACATAATTGTCTTATATCATCCTGTAAATGAGGTGCTCTCATTTACAGGCTGACATGTAGAGCAACCATATTTTGTTTTGTAGGATGCCTGAAAGGCTTGAGGTGTGGAGGCAATGGTGCTTTTGTTGTAGGTATGTACCTATATTTTAGACAGTTGGATTATTTTGGTTATAGTTTACTTGTGTCTTCATGTGGCTTGTTGCATCATACATAAGCATATTTTTTTATAGTTTTCATCAAATATCGGGACAGAAAATGACATTCTTGTTACAAACATGACCAATATTGGAGATGGACGTATTTTTTCTTTACTTGTTCCAGCCCAGCACAATTTTTCTTTCATTTATGTATGGCCATATCCAATTATGAAGATTCTTGCATATGACAACCTCAGCCAGTATATGTAAATTATCTATTTTATCAAACGCTCTGCTGAGGTCGGTGTATGTAGCGTTCACTTGCATTTGCTTATCTAGAGAATCGTAGATGTAAGCGGAGGAACACAATAAAGTTTAGGTAACTTGTAATATGTTATTATAGACAATTTTTTCTAATATTTTTGCGTTTAATACTTTACTTATAGGTCGATAATTTTAGACTTTATCCCTTGGTACTTTTTTATGTATAGGGACCATCGCCTGACCTGACCATCGCCATATTTCATTTTCTGGGAAATATTCCGCATTCAAGGGACTTATAGACGTACATATAATACAGGTTGCCACATATTTACATTACCGCCCATTATATTTACGTTGTGGCCCTGTTGCTATATATTAGGAGAGATTCGGATGTGATGGCCCCCTCAGTATGATGGCACCCTTGCGGTATCTCTAGGTTGCCTATGTGATGACGCCGTTTCACTAGTTCGCAGTTATGCCGCACGATCATCTACTGTACCTGCGTTTATATGCGTCTATTTTGTTTACGTTTAAGATTATTACCACGCTTTTAATAATTACATGTGCTTTGAATTTTCAACCAGGGTGAGTACAAATTTGTGTTACTTTTAAATTATGCCGTACAAAATTGTTTCTTTATAGTGTCTGTGTAGTACTAGGATCATGTAAAGATAGGAACATGTAAAGATAAAGCAGAGACTAAGATTACTTTTTTTAAATTAAATTATGATATATCTATACATAATGCACCATTTAGATTTGTTGGCCCCCTTTGTTGTTAGAGTATGTTGGCATAGGGGGCCATCATATCTGAATAAACATATTAACGATATTCTTTTTCGAACACAATAATACCGAATCAAAGACAGCAATGGACACAAACGAATATGCAGCAAGCTATCGCTGCAGTAAATTCAAAAGCTATGGGATGGAAACTGGCGGCTAAAACATACAATGTACTCAAAAATATGCTTAAGAGAAGAGTCCAAAATAAAAATAAAATATGCAAGGACACGGAAAAAGGATTTTTAGGAGGACAGTCGCCGGTTTTTTCTCGAGAAGTAAAAGAGAACCTTGTCAACCATATTACAGATATGTGTGACTGTTATTTCGGGCTTACTTCCACTGACATAAGGCGTTTAGCTTTTCAACTGGCGGAGTCTTTAAAGCTAAAGCATCGATTCAGCAAAAGGAATAAAATGGCAGGATGGCAGTGGTTGCAAGGATGGCAGTGGTTAAAACGAAATCCTGGACTCAGCTTTAGAATACCAGAGGCAATATCACTGGCTCGCGCCTCAACTTTCAACAAAGTTCAGATAGAAAAATATTTTGCTTCTTTACAAATAATTTTAGAAAAATACAACTTTAGTGCAGATTGTATATATAATATGGATGAATCCGGATTTACTACCGTACAGTCCAGAACAGAACGTGTTGTAGCCCAAAAGGGAAGGAATCAAGTAGGTACATTAACAAGTGCCGAAAGAGGGCAGAGATTCACAGCAGTATGTGCGATGAATGCTGTTGAAAACTACGTATCGCCAGCGATGATATTTCCACGGAAGTACATGATACAGGAATTGATAGACAAGGCACCAATGGGTACAGTGGGCTATGCACAGGAAAATGGTTGGATGACAACTGAGATATTCCTTAAATGGCTAAACCATTTTAAAGAATATACTAAACCGTCACAAGATAAAAAGATATTACTGCTATTAGATGGACACAGTAGCCACAAAAATATTAAAGTACTTAAGTTTGCCAAAAAGAACCATTTTTACTTTTCTGCTTCCCACCTCACTGTTCCATCGGCACCAACCTTTAGATGTCCGTTTATTTAGGTCCGCTTACAACTTTCTATAAGCAGGCTATAAGAACTTGGATGTTGCAATATGCTGGACGTAGAATTACCTACTTTCAAGTGGGAGAAATATTTAATCAAGCCTATTCAAAAGCAGCAACAGTTGGAAACGCAACCAGTGGATTTAAGAAAACGGAATTCATCCTTTTGATCCACATATCTCCCCAGACTGGATGTTCACGCCTTCAAAAACTACTGATGTTGAAGACGAAACAATAATTTCAGTGGAAGCTTGTGATGTAACAGCCCCTACATCAAACCAAGCCACTGCAGGAACTTGTAATATAGAAAAAGTTTCACAAGGTAATAACGCATCCAATAAAGAGGTTCTAGTAAATGTAACTGCACAAAATCCGGAAAAAATATTTGCTCAGAATAAGAAAACGGAAGCTGAGCAAGAAAGTACCTTTTCTCCTGGCTGCTCAGGAAATACTAATATAATTAATTTGATACAAGTATTATCACCAATTCCCGAAGTTACCAAACAGCAAAAGAGAAAAAGAACTCATAAATCAAACCATGTGGGGCCGTAAACTCCACACCAAATCTTGAAGAGGCGAGAGAAGTGGAAAGACAAAAAAGAGTAGTGGAAGAAAGGAAAGCGGCTAAAAGAGCTACACGAAACTTAACCGAACACGATCCAGATGAAGTTGTCGATGCTGATGATGATAGTGACGCAGCGTGTATTTACTGTAATAGTCCCTACTCAGAGTCCAGAAAAAACATGATTTTTGGATTAAATACCAACAGTGCAAAAAATACCACACAGAGTGCGCCGACATTAGTAGAAAAGTAAAATCTTTCATCTGTGATGTACGCAAAGCCTAATTTCTTAGTTAAGTACAATACATTTCTAAGGGCTATATATTCTTACTAAGGTCTAATCGTAAAATTAGTTCTTTATTTTGACTTTGTATTATTTCAATATCGAAAAATGTAGGTTTCTGTCTATTTTAGTAGTTAAAAGTTTGTATTACCAATATTTATTTGATTTGTTTTCTTTATTTCAAAATTTGGTTATTATAATATTAATATCTAAAAATTTGTTTTTGTTTCTTGTTTTTGAAATTTAACAAAAATTGTTTTTGTTAAAGTTCTCTTTTATTATTTGCAGATAGAAATCTCTATATTTTGCAAGGGGCCAACAATCCCACATACGGTGGACCAACATATCTGCATATTCGGATATGATGGCACCTTGGGGCATTTATTTTCATTTAACTATAATTCTATTAATCAATAAAAAAAATGATGAAAAACTGTGCTTACGTTGTATAGAAGTTATATCTCTATCTGCTTGCAAATTACGGGGATTATTTGTTAAATATGTTCTGAACAATCTAGAAAATTCAAAAAGGGGGCCATCATATCCGAATCTCCCCTCTATAACAGCGCAAAAGTCTTCAAGATGTGTCTGTATAACCATGTTAACCACAAAGGGAAAGTCGACGTCGTTTATAGATACAGACTTCTCAAAGGCTTTTGACAAGGTGAATCATACTATAGTGCTTTCGTTTGATATGCAAACTAATAGAATGCGGTGCTCAGTGGCGCGCACGATGATTATCCTAATATAGAGGATTATTGACATGAGTAGTCGAGTAGAGTAGACGTGTATATATCGTTTCCGTATTATTTGGTGTAAAACTGTAATTTTCTGATTATAAAAAGCACGTACAAGTAACAAGTAATTGTGACACAGCCTGTTCTTTTAAACATCGGTAATTGATATTTTACATAATTAATATATTAGCCATTTGATAATATATTGCGATTTAAATCGCCGATTCCTATTAAAATGGGTTTCACTGAGAGGCAAAAAAGTGATCTTAAAAACGTGATAAACGATCACTTCAAATGGAATGTCAAGAATTTTTTGGAGACCTTTGTCGTTAAAATTGCTGATATAGTTTCACAAAAAATGATGGCACATATTGAAAAACGGGATACTAAAATAATTGCTCTAGTGACACAAACTAACCAAATACAGAGTGAAAACGAGGAATTAAGAAATAAAGTGGATTATCTAGAACAGCATTCAAAACGTAACCAGTTAAGAGTTTTTGGAGTACCCGAAGGTAATAATGAAAACTAACACGAAAAACTACAAGAAATATTTCATAATAAAATGGATATTACTGGTTGCCAATTGGAATATTGCTCTAGGCAAGGGCAATTTGACAAAGCTGCCAACATTCTAAGAGCCAATACTAGCTACTTTTGTAGATGTTCAACAGCGTAACATGATTTTTCGTAACAAAAGCAAGCTTAAAGGTAGCAAAATTCCTAATACGGAAGAGCTAACTAAAGTAAGATACAAACTATTAATTTTGTCCAAAGAAAAATATGGTAAGGGAAATATTTGGACCAGTGGTGGAAATATTTACGTTAATGTTAGGGGAAAAGATACCGCATCAAATATAGAGAAGATCTGGCCTAAGTAAATTGATTGTTCCGGAATTTGATCTATTACGTCAACTTAATACATACAGTAATACATATAATCTTGCTGATTTGTAATTAGTAATTAATTTCTCTTTTTACAAATAGTATATAACTATTTCGAAGGGTTATATATTATATTTTTATTTATTATAATTAATTGTTCACTTCAATTATAATTACTAAGTTACAAACTTATAAATTCTCTAATAATTCGCTACTGTTTTTTAAATCGTATTTGACATCTAGATCTCAGCAAATAAAACATGTGACCACTCTGTCGGCACCTTATTTGACTAAAACTGGCGTGCCTCAAGGAAGCAACATGAGACCGTTGCTTTTTTTGTTTTTTGTTAACGACATACCTGAGCATTTAAAGTACTCTAAATGTTTAATGTATGCAGACGACATTAAGCTATATAGAGAGGTTTAAAGTGAGAAGGATGCGCAATTACAAGCCGATGTCAACAGTATTTTCTCATGGAGCGAAAGTAATAAGCTTCCTTTGAACGCTACAAAATGTACGACCATGACTTGCTCACTAAAAGAGAATCTTATTACCTATATACATATAAAATAAGTAATGTACAATTGACTCAAATGACAAAGCAAAGGGACCTAGGGGTGTTATTTAATAGAGATATTAATTTTTTAGAACATATTGAGAATCTGATAACAAAGGCATACAAAAATTGGTAACAAATACAAAACATTTTTCTGTGGAAACTACCAAATTGTTGTATTATTCTTTTGTCAGGTGTAAATTGAAATATGCATCACAAATTTGGGACCCAGAGGCTGTTGAGAGACATTCGAAACTTATTCAAACCATACGAAACAAATTTCTGTCATACCTATACTACAAAAAACATAAAAAATATCCGAATTACAATGACTACTACTCAATAAGAACTGAATTTAGTATATTAAAATTATCAATAAGAAGAAAAATATCTAGTGTCTTATTTAATTCTAATATAGTAACTGAACGTATGTATTCTCTCGAAATTTCATCACAATTAAATTATTATAATCCAGTAGGCATATTTTATTTTGGTATACTTATCGAAAAAAACTTTGAGAAAACTCGTCTGTCGTCAGAATGTACAATATTGTAAACTCAGTTTGTTCAACAATTAATATATTTGAAAACTCTCCCAAAAAAATTTAAAAAACAGTTAATAATTTTTTATACAAATAATTAAATGTCCACATTTTATGTAGTTTTCCGTCGATTTTATTTTTTTTTTCCATTCCTGCTTTATTTGTATTTCTTTATGATTTCTTTACGTTTCATTTGATTTTATATGCCCACTATGTTTTCACTTTTTTCTATGAAATATGCACTTATTGATTATATTATATACTTATTATTTGTATTTAAGGCTATACTGAATGTTATGTTTAAATTAAGTGATGTGACTGTAAATTTAGGCAATTTGTCCTGTGTTACATCAATAAATAAATAAATAAATTATGCGAAATACAAAACATTTTTCTGTGGAAACTACAAAATTGTTGTATTATTCTTTTTTGTCAGGTCTAAATTGGAATATGCAACACAAATTTGGGACCCTGAGATTGTTGAGAGACATTCGAAACTTATTGAAACCATACAAAACAAATTTCTGTCATACCTATACCACAAAAAACATATCAGAATTACAATGACTACTACTCAATAAGAACTGAATTTAGTATATTAAAATTAACAATGAGAAGAAAAATATCTATACTGTATCCAACGAGAGAATGGACTTGCACTCGAGCGAAAATTCGTCTGTTTTGGTCAGGTCTCCGCCCCTTAGAACATTAGTTCAACGCCCTCAACGTCTTAGCTCAGCAGGCTCAGCAGGTAGCCAGGGCCGGCGCCTAGGTCCGATACCTACCTGGTACCTAATTATATTCACAGCCTACCTACCTATTCACAGTTTGTATTTGTAGTCTCGCAAGTACGGATATTTACCAGAGGTGAAACGATTGCTTGAAGAAGGCATTGCACGAGTAACATCTGAACATTGGAAGAATTTCATTCGTCACATTATAGAGGAAGAACATAGGTTTTGGGAACTTGACCATATTGTTGACAGTTTAATCGATGAAATCCCACCACTAATAATTCACGTAAATGGTCAAAGTGATTCTAATAGCAGCCATACAGACTAATTTAAATTTATAATTATATGAAATAATGTACTATTGTTGTAGCTAAATATTTAAAAAAAATAAAAATATCATAAAATGTCTATTTTACGAATATTTAGGGTTTATATTATTTTCATAACGCTCATACATTTATAATAAATTTATGTTAAATAAATAAAATGTTTTCATGTTTTCAAAATAAAATTTATTTCACCTACTTACGAATTTATTTCATCGAATGACGGTCCTGCGTAGCTCGTTACAGAGCCCCTCCTCTTTAGTCGCCGATGCGCAAAGCAAGTCCATTCTCTCGTTGGATAGAGATAGATAGTGTCTTATTTAATTCTAATATAGTAACGGAACGTATGTGTTCTCTTGAATTTTCATCATGATTAA
This sequence comes from Tetropium fuscum, assembly GCA_964058915.1. Taxonomy (NCBI): domain Eukaryota; kingdom Metazoa; phylum Arthropoda; class Insecta; order Coleoptera; family Cerambycidae; genus Tetropium; species Tetropium fuscum. The sequence continues at coordinate 104,594 of CAXKVY010000134.1, forward strand.
ATTATTATAATCCAGTAGGAATATTTTATTTTGGTATACTTATCGAACAAAACTTAGAGAAAACTCGCCTGTCGACAGAGTGTGTAATATTGTAAACTCAGATTGGTCAACAATTAATATATTTTAAAACTCTCCCAAAACATTAAAAAAACAGTTAATAACTTTTTATACAAATAATTAAATGTCCACATTTTATGTAGTTTTCCGTCGATTTTATTTTTTCCATGCCTGTTTTATTTGTCTTTTTTTATGATTTATTTACGCTTCATTTAATTTTATATGCCCACTATGTTTTCATTTTTCTTTTTTTTCTATGAAATATACACTTATTTATTATATTATATACTTATTATTTAAGACTATACTGACTGATATGTTTAAATTAAGCGGTGTAACTGTAAATTTAAGCAATTTGTCATGTGTTACATCACTAAATAAATAAATAAATAAATAAATTATTGAAGTTTTAGTAAGGATCCCTAATTTTTTTTGAAAATATAATATAGCCTATGCCACCGGGAGATAGTGTAGCTTCCCAACGGTGAAAGAATTTTTCAAATCGGTCCAGTAGTCCATTGAATAGTCGGAGCATATTCAATGCAAACAATAAGACAAACAATCAAATCTTTCCTCTTGATAATATTAGTATAGACTAACAAATTTATTATTTCAGAGGTTTCATAAGTAGTTTTTAATTTTTTTTAAACTGCTTTGTATGTCATCAAAATAAGGAATGTCATTGCGTAGACATTAAATGTGGTATTGCGTAATGAGTTGTTAATCACCAAATTTAAATACCAGTCTGGTGTTTAGTTCTGCCGGTCTTAATAACGGTAGCCCCGTAAACTTTCCCGTTTATAGAACAACTTCATTAAATAGCGATTCCCCGACGCGTCTGCCACCGCAAACCTCTCTGACGTGGACGATTTCCTGGAGAGGCTGCTGAAACCCGGTGAAGGGGCTACCGGCCCAAGTGGAAACGGCAATGATCGATATCAGCAGAAATCGCAGTGGCCCCACTACACGTACCCGCGATTTAAAGGCCACTGCTCATAGCCGAGATTCTGTTTCGTGTTCCTCGCACTCCGAGTGCATTACCGGTGTTCAACTCGCAGGATACTCTCATCAGGAATCTTAGTGCCCGCAGGAGTAGTAGGTTATAGCCACAGGTGCGTTATTGTGACCAGGAGGGTTAATCTGTAGGGGGTATTTATCAGGAAAATGGACGGTTAGTCGTGCATGTGTGTCTGATAGTGTTGTGGATGCGCTTTAAAAGTGAATTAAATAAGTTGAGCTTTGGTACCTAGCTATTTGCGTGGTGGCTTTGGATGCTTTATTATTATGCGTTTAAAAGAGTTAGCATGCAGAGAGAGTAATGTTTGTAGCTATATATATTTATTTGCGGGAATTCAAATATAGGGGGCTCAAAATTTTGTAAATACAAAGAAAAACGTTAAACAAAAAATAATAAGTAATCATTTAAGTAAGACCGCATATAAGAAAAGACAGTAAAAAATCATGTATATACTGATATTCTAGTCCTCTTTAATATTGACCACATTAAAACGTTGTATAGCAGAATAAATTAATTTTGTTTATAAATTCAAGAACGCTAATTGTCATTAAATAACAGATGAACTGGCGATTGCCAATAACAAGGTAGGGGAAAATTCTGAAATCAACGGATCTGTGAGTAAAAATGTAGACACGTTTTACAGTATTATAACTTAATAAAAATACAATTTGTACTCAAAGACATATAAATAGGTAAATAATGCATCCCCCTTACTATTCATATAAAACTATAAAATTAAAAAAAAACATCTCATGCAAAAGTTTCTATAAAAAAAATGATGATAATAATTATAATATACTACATGTGGAGAATGAAATGCCATGAAATGACAGAGGTTTTTGTCAAGAGATTACTACTTTTACAATGTGATGTAATATATTTTTGCAGCTGTTGTAAGAAGCATTCCTTGTTTTGAATTTTCAAAATATTTTCTTTTGGCCGTAATATCGACCCACATGTCATTGTGATCACATTAGCCATTTCAAACGCATAAAAAATTAGGCAAAAGTTAGACAACTAATTAACTTTACGTAGTTTCTAAGATGATAATACCCTTGTGTCTAAAGCGTCGAGATTTATTGTTAACGTAATATTTTATTTGATTTCATACATTTAGTGAACTATTTATGTCAATAATAAATATAGAAAGTGAAAGTAGCCCTAAGTGCGAACCTTGGGCAACGCCCGATTTAACTCATGTTTTGCGAGATATCACCGTAAAGTTAACCTAAAAATCTTATTTTTTTTGGGGCGCCTTTTATGATTATTTCTATTTGATAACAAAATTTATTCTTTTTAGACCGATAAAGAAATAGTAATATTAGTTTTAAAGGGGGCGCACAGTGGGCCACAAACCTCTTAAAATGTGGAAAAGTGTTAAGTTAGGTTTTATGTATTTTTTTTTGTTATAAAACGCTTAAAACAGGTTTCAAATTTCTGTAAATGTTTGGTTCTTTTAAATTTTCCAGAATAACTTAATTTATTGATATTGTCTTTAGGCCTCCCAATTTTACCGGGACAGCACGGTAAAGTTATGTAACGGTCCAGCCACAATTTATTCTTATTAAGGAATTTTGTATTGTACGAAAAACTTTATTCCATTTTTGTGTAAATTAGTTACTGAAATGCTTTGATATTTGTTTTATTTTTTGTTCATTTGTCTTTTGGCAGATTGGACAAGTTACAGACAATAGAGTATTCGAGATTTTAACCCCACTTATTCCTTGACACCTTTTCCCCTTTCGAAAATATCTATTTTTTGAATTCGATGAGATCGTACGTCTATAAAAAAGGGCTTATATTTTGCCTTTTTTTAGTAAGGAAAAGAAGAGAATTTTTGTTGAAAATTTATCAACTTTGCAGGAACATACAAACCTACACACCTGCCAAAAATAAATCAAATCACATCAAAATTTATTAGCGAAGTTGCAAAAATTTTTAAACGCCATTTCAAGTAGCCATTTCAAACGCATACAAAATTAAGCAAAAGTTAGACAACTAGTCAACTTTACGTAGTTTCTAAAATGATAATACCCTTGTAACTAAAGCGTCGAGATTTATTGTTAACGTAATATTTTATTTGATTTCATACATTTAGTGAACTATTTATGTCAATAATAAATATAGAAAGTGAAAGTAGCCCTAAGTGCGAACCTTGGGAAACGCCCGATTTAACTCATGTTTTGCGAGATATCACCGTAAAGTTAACCTAAAAATCTTATTTTTCTTGGGGCGCCTTTTATGATTGTTTCTATTTGATAACAAAAATTATTTTTTTAGACCGATAAAGAAATTGTAGTATTAGTTTTAAAGGAGGCGGGCAGTGGGCCACAAACCTCTTAAAATGTGGAAAAAGTGATAAGCTAGGTTTTATGTATTTTTTTTTGTTATAAAACGCTTGAAACAGGTTTCAAATTTCCGTAAATGTTTGGTTCTTTTAAATTTTCCAGAATAACTTAAATTATTGTCTTTAGGCCTTCCTATTTTACCGGGACAGCACGGTAAAGTTATGTAACGGTCCAGCCACAATTTATTCTTATTAATGAATTTTGATTTTGTACGAAAAACTTTATTCCATTTTTGTGTAAATTAGTTACTGAAATGCTTTGATATTTGTTTAATTTTTTGTTCATTTGTCTTTTGGCAGATTAGACAAGTTACAGACAATAGAGTATTCGAAATTTTAACCCTATTATTCCCTGAGACCTTTTCCCTTCTCCAAAATATATATTTTTTGAATTCGATGAGATCGTACGTCTATAAAAAAGGGATTATGTTTTGACTTTTTTTAGTAAGAAAGAGAAGATACAACATTGATAATTATTTATTATTATTGACTTTCTATGCACCATTTTAGAAAGAGGTTCGTAACTATGCCACTGTTAAAATTTTTGTTGAAAATTTGACAACTTTGCAGGAACATACAAACCTACTGAACTGCCAAAAATAAATTAAATCACATCAGAATTTATTAGCGATAAAAAGTGTGGAACTTTAAATTGTCCCACATTGTAAGTAAAATACTAGGCAAATAGAAATGTCAATAATCAACAAGTTGCAAAAATTTGCACAAATAATTTTTTTATTGAAAAGCCATAAGATCAAAGAAAAAAACTAGGTGTCAAAAAATATGTGTCTATATGTAGAACATTCAAATATTTTTGGTCAAATTAACTAAATATATATTTTGTTGCAAACATTTGCACCAATATGTAATAATTCTAATTATTCTCGCATCACCAAATGAATGACAGAAAACTAATGGCTTAAAAGAATCATTAACTTACCTGCTTGAACGTTATTCATCACAAAATATTTTGTAATTCGCGAACAACAAGTTTTGACCGGTTATAAAATGCAACTTTTTGATAAGATTAATTAATTACTGCTAACAATAACAAACACGTCAAACTTTTCTACGCGTTTATGCGTCTCCATGGCAACGCATCAATGTGTTTCGACTGTTTTGGGATGCTTCATAGCGTACTTAAAATGGGAAGATATTTACAGTTTCATATTTTTGAATAATTCACAATTTTAGGAGGTTTATATCCCACAGTGGGTGGTGAGATTGGTATTCAAGGGCGGCCTATTTTTTTATTTGGGCACAAATATTGGACTAAAATCATATAAAGCCCCTTTTTTGTGATTCCAGAGCTGTAGTACTCAACCTTCAGATTAGCTGGTTTGAAATGTTACACGGATTACTGGGTTTGTTAAGCATTTATTAGCACTATACATATGAAATACTAATATTATAATAAGTCACTCCGAATCAACGTCGCTACAATTATGACAGACAACTTTCGTTGTGGAATGCCCAACGCATACAAACTTATTGCATTTTCTATACTCCTGGAATTAGTGGAATATTCTGTTTAGACTTGTCACAGATGTGGTAACATCCACTTACAGCATTTCCTACATCAGTATTATTCTTTTCCTGTTGCCAGTATTGATTTATATAAAATTAATATCACCTGATATTTGGGACACATCGATTGACATTTAATTAAATTATGAAGGTATCAGATGCCGCAGATTGATTAAAAGTCCATAATAATGTATCTCTGGGGTACATTCGCATTCCACCCTGTAATCCGAAGGTTAAATTGCATTTTATTTAAATTGAATCAATAAAATTATTTTGACGATCTAATCTAACAATTTTTCAAGGCGATTATCGTATAGCTCCAGTCCCAATTTACTGATTTTTCCCCTCTATGTTCTAAAATGTAGAGAAACGTCCATATTATTACAATTATTGACCTAAAAAGTGCTATTTTTGAACGCGACAGCTATCTTGGATTTAAAAGAATCGTCCATTTTGAGTAAATTTTTCTTAGATAGCCCATTCTCTTCTGTAAAGAATGACACCTATCTTATTAAAATAGATTAATAAACAATGAAATTATTGACTAAATAATAAAATCTAAAGTGCAGAGAATGACAAAAAATACATATTAAGTATAGCTCTGCTTCCGATGAACAGATTTTCCTCATGGATGTCTCAAAATGTATAGAAAGGTCAATTTTATTACTTTTTTTATAGTATATGACCCATCTCTACCATTCCTTCAAAAAGAGTTAGTCCGAAAAAGAGCCGTTTTCAAACGCTACCGCTATGTTGGATTTTAAAAAACCGCAATTTTGAATGCGGTTAGCAAAAAAAAAGTTATGTGCACAACGTAAAAAAAGCAAAATCCTAATTTTTACGTTTATTGACATTTTAAGATGACACCAGCATATAAAATTAGTTATGTTTACTAGGTTTCAGTGTAGACAGTTTTCAAGGTTATGTCCCATCAGCATCAGAGCTTCCTACAATTTTACCAACTCTTAATTGTATAATACTAAAAGTGTGTTGTTTAACAGTAGATAGTAATAAAAATATTATTAAATCAAATTTATGCCTTCTGAAATAATTTTAAAATTACTTAAGTTAATCAATTAAATTAAAAGTGAATATGACCGATCTCTCTACGATAAATAGAAGTCCTCATATGGCCTAAAGTTTTCGCAAAAAACAGAAGGAACACTTTAAGAGTCGTACTACTTTGATAGCATTTTTTGGTAGTATTAAGATCCTAAAATTCCCGTTTTCCATGTTTCATTATAATTCGTTTTTCTTTGATCCCGACAGGAAAGTGCATAAAAATCATTCGATTCGTTAGAGAACGCAATGAGTTCACTAACCCATAGATCTGCGATGAATGCAGTACCACATCGAAAATATACAGTTTTAAAATTCGGTCATGGTGTCTGCTATGTGTGAAAATAGCTAGTATTCATTTTTTGTGACACTAACCGACATTTTTTGTGACACTAAATCCGATTCAGATATTTTTTTAAAATTTTAAATCATTATCAAGTGACGCTATTTTCAATAATTTCATTTTAGTCTGCATTTGTTCTTTTAAATATTTAGGTATAAATATATTAATATTTTTATTTTTGCAGGCATACGATTTTTTAAAGAAACATTACGGTTTTAGTTATTTTCCTGTATAACTAATGTCGGTAATGGATTTTGATAGATATGAAAAAACTATCGATTATTACATTTAAAAGCTGTCAAATCAACTGACATGTTGATGATGTGGTGTTGATATTTTGTTTCATCGGCTCCAATACAACTAGTCCATAGCAGTCTTGGGTTCTATCTATGTACAGGAAAATAACTGATAAATTAATAGTAAAAAACATTTTTAAAAACAAGCTTTTATTTATGCTATCTAAAAAGAAGGAAATAAACTTTAAAATTAAATCCATCAATTTATTATATTACACATTTTCACGATTTTATTATCGCGAGATTTTTTTAGAAAAATTGAGATTAAAATGAAGCCGAAGAGAAAATGTTTGAGCTAAATGAGGATTGATATTTAAATGACAAATTTAAATGTTTTAACACCCTGTCACTTCACAGTGTTATACTCTTTAGATAATAAATAAATTCTCCTTTAGCCAGTATTTTATGAATATATTCTTATTATTTTAGAATCCAAAATATGAATGAGGTTCTCGATAAATGTATTTAGATATGTAAAAATAACACTCCAGAATAAAAAATTGAAATCATTAAAATATATGTGGATCAAGTCAAATTCATGATTTAATAGGGCATTATGTTAATCCTGTCTATTTTTTAACTGAGGTTAGCGGCAATTGTTTTATTAAAAATATCAATATTCCTTGTTGAACGTTTTTGTATGACTTTCTGTAATCAAGTGGGTCATACATTATCTCTACTTTTAAACGATAGGTATTTATTAACGTATTTATTAATATTGGCGTAGTTGTTTATCGCTACTATAATCGTCAAAGTATCGAAAAATTAATGATGGTTATAACGAACGTATAGATGTTATGTTAGAATAGTTTTTAAAATAATGTTTTAAGTGCCCATTAAAACGAATAGAAATCTGACATTATCAAGCACTCAGTGAATATTATGTTGGCAGAAATGGAGGCTAATCAATTTAAGGACTTTGGAAAGGAAATGATAGACTATGTAGCGGGATATCTGGAGAATATAAGAGACAGGTAAGAGATTATTCATAAATATAAAGACGATTGTGCATATACAGGGTAAGTCTCTTAAGATTGACACCCCCCCTTATCTCACTTATCCTTTACCGATTTAACTCATTCAAAAAAGGAGTGGACGCGGTTTTTGACGAATTTTTATAATCTGAGCACGGATATTAAAAATCTCGTAAGATATACAGGGTGGAAAATAAAATATCATTTTTTTAAATGGAACACCCCGTATATTTTTATACCAAAATAATGTCCTTAATTTTCTTAAAAAAAAATATCTAATTGTTATATAATCACTCTACCTGTTCGTGAGATATTACTAAAAACTTATCACATTACGGGTGTCAATTATAAAACAAAAAACATATCAAGATACCTCTGGAAACAATGCCATTTATTGAGATAATAAATAAATAATATATAGGTGACAATAACAGTAACGAGTAATAACAATAAACAACATAAGCCTAATAAAAACAAATAAAAGGCAATATTAATACAGTAACACAATAGAGTAACACAATTTTATTTATTTACACGTAACGTAATTAAATATTTTCCACGTAACCACCACCATTCTGAATATACATTTGGCATCGCTTTATAAAATAGCTTCTCACCCTTTGAAATATATCACCATTTTGGTTTAATTCCTCAATTTTTACACGTATGCATTCTTTTAACTAATTCATATTATTAAAAACCCCAGTTTCGTATATATCTTGTTTTATCGTACCCCAGAGAAAAAAATCCATAGGTGTTAAGTCCGGACTTTTAGCGGGCCAATGTATAACACCGTGCCTTCCTATCCAAATAGGATATTTTCTGTTTAGGTATTCGGTGACGTTCCTTGCAGAGTGTGGTGGTGCTCCATCCTGCTGCCAAATAACAGATCTGTTGTCCACTAAATTAATATTATCTAAATAATTTTCAACTGGATGTTGAAGAATATCCACATAACGTTGTGCATTTAAGGGCCCATTTATAAATACAGGACCTACAATAGCATCCTTGTGGATGCCACACCACACGTTTACAGTTTGGTATCCTTGTTTTTTTATTTTTTTACAATATGTGGATTTTCCGATGCCCAGTAATGTGCATTTTTTTTGTTAAAAATTCCCGCAATAGAAAAACTGCTTTCGTCAGTCCAAAAGACATGACTTAGAAACACATCATCTTCCTCTATTCTGTCAAGTATGTCTCTGCAGAAGGTTAACCTGTCTTGAAGGTTGTTGTCGTCTAAATATTGAACGGGCAAAATACTATATGGTTTAAAATTATGGCGATGTAATATTTTTATCACACTTCTTTGTGATATATCCAATTCTATTGCTGCGGCATAGGATGATTTGGATGGATTTTCAGCAAAATATAATAACGCGTTGAGTTCTGTGTCTTCTCCTGTTTTTGTTCTTCGCCTTTCCCTTTTCTTGTCTCTCAGAGATTCGGTATTCCTAAACTTTGCATAAATGTTTTTAAAACTATTAGGAGGTAGCCTTTCTCGAAATAACCTAACATACTCCCTCCGAGCAAGAGACTTATTCTTGTTACACTGAATATAAATTTCAAGTAACTCTTTTCGCTCTTCCAATGAATATACCATTTTCAAAATAACTTGCTTCTTTACGAACACTACGAGTTTTTTGCGCTAATATCTAAGAGAGTGAACTACTATCTCACAAAAAACTGGATGACATCTGTCAACAAATAAACAATGCAAATATGCATTGTTTCCAGAGGTATCTTGATGTTCTTATTTTATAATTGACACCCGTAATGTGATAAGTTTTTAGTAATATCTCACGAGCAGGTGGAGTGATTATATAATAATTACACATTTTTGGATTCAGAAAATTAAGGACATTATTTTGGTCTTAAAATATACGGGGTGTTCTATTTAAAAAAATCATGTTTTATTTTCCACACTGTATATTTTACGAGATTTTTAATATCTCTTCTCAGATTATAAAAATTCATCAAAAACCGTGTCTACTCCTTTTTTGATAAGTGAGATAAGGGGGATGTCAATCTTAAGAGACTTACCCGGTACTTACTTTAATTGGGTGCCCCACATAAATTCATAATTGTTAATTGAATTGATTGTTAAGTTTTCATTCTAAAATGATGTGCACTGTGCAGTCAAACACGTTACCTATTTCATTTTTGTATTAGTTTTTATATCAATTATTTTATTTTCCTAGATCAGTTAATTTATATTACACGTATTCAAATATTCATGTTTATATTAGCAATTCAAATAATGAAAGTACATGTAGCTTGAGAAGTCCTATATAGTACCTACCTCAATTACTTATAAATAATAATTTATTTCATAAAACCTTACAATGTACCTAAGTATGGAATATGGTCATCAATATTATACACTGTCATGAATAATGTTTGCAATAAAATATTTGAAAAAATATACAAACATCTAGAGAATATAGAGAATATAGAAACATCACAAGCTGGGCATTGACCGCTACCAGATAAGGTGTACAAAAGATTTCCCCCAAAGGATGAATTCTGACATCCTCAGATTTTCATGATTTCAAATAAGTCAAAAGTCAAATAGGTAATAAATAATGTGCATGCGCTTAAAATAAATATATGCTGACTTCCTGTGAATTCCTGTTGATTTCTTCTGAATTCCTCTAAGGCTATATTGCTCTGAATTTCTCAGTATTCACTTAAAAAAAAACTAACTCTCGGGTTTAAAGTCATGACGGAGAATGCCCCTCGGAATAGATAAGGAAGTCATATTCCTCCCTACAAAATACTTATGGGAGGTGTCCGCCATCTTCGATTATGATTATGTATTTTTTTTTTAAGAATCTAAAATGATTGGGCTAATGATTAGGTACATACTTCGTTTCAATGAGATCAGGTAGCTAATGTTTGTAGCTATATGATATTTTTTTGTATTTCTTATATCAGTATCCATATACGCGAAAGAATAAACTATATATTATTTCAGGTATATTATTTTGATAGCATTATCTCTCGCGATATTCTCAAATACCACGATATCATGCTGCACTTTCATAGGTAGTTCGTCGAAGTAAGATTAAGTATATAATATACTAAATACATTATAGTAAAAGTCGTTTTACTGGCCGACAACCTTGACCCACCTGAATCAGGTGACAAAATGTTATGACTTGGTTGTTCAATTCATGTTCTTATGGGCATTACTTATTGTTGACATTTTTCCAAGAGTTACTTTTACTTTCACAAGGGAGCATAGCAATTATCTAAGTAGTTATTACACCGCCCAACGCGAGTAAAAATGTTGCTTGTTTCATTCTGCAATAAATGGTTAGCAGTTATCAGTAACATAAACTGCAACGCTAAATTAAAGGATAGTATTAATTTTTGCCATCTGATTTAAATTTCGAATAGTTTAAAAACTTTTATATTTAGTGGAGTGGATCTGCAGAGAAATATGGGTCGAAAACAGACAACTAAAATTTAAACATTTTTCCCCAATCTATCATATCCCATAATCCCATAATGTTGGCATGGTTTGTACAGACGAGGTCAAGGGGGGGGGGGGACGATCGAACGAACGTTTTGTGGTAAAGTGGGGCCAACAATAATTCTTGAAATAGAAGTAATACAGTTATTCTTTAATTAGGCGTATTATTTTGATGGGTTTTCTGTTAAAATTGTTTAGTTTTTAGTATTCTGTCAAAAAATGTTGCACTTGTTCTTTGAAAAATTTTGATGTCTCATATTTCGATGTTACAAATAGTAAATACACATCTGACTCACTAATTGTATGTTTCCCACAGACGTGTGGTACCAACGGTGGAACCAGGCTATCTGCGTCCTCTGATTCCGGAAAGTGCACCGGAAAAACCCGATAACTGGGAAGACGTTATGGGCGATATCGAGCGAGTAATAATGCCTGGTGTAAGTATTCTCGGTATTCAGTATCTACATATTTACATATTACAACTAAAACTCAACTAAGAGCAACTTTTATGTACCTACCTACTATATCAACTAAGTACCTACATACAAATTCCAGCTATTAACTTGTGCTTCTTTCGTAGGTAACGCATTGGCATTCACCCAGATTTCACGCCTATTTTCCTACGGCCAATTCTTATCCAGCCATCGTTGCGGACATTCTTAGCGGTGCAATTGCCTGCATTGGCTTCACATGGGTAAGTAGCAACCCGATTGTCGTTGTGTGTTTCTACAACTGCCTTGACCTGATGGGTTTCGTCAGATTTACGGGGAAAATTTGTAACAGGCATTGCATCAGTCGGTCAAGATCAGGCGACTTACTCCCATTGACAAAAAATCAAGGTTATGGAGTCTTTATGATGTAAAGAATTTGACCATCAGAATCGGTAGAATATGTCAGCTTACACATGTAGTCCATTGGAATGTTACATTGACCTTGCATTTTGGGTGGGATAAGATTTTATTATTTTTCGTTCTTGTAGGGGGGGGGGGGGTGATTTATGCGTGAGTATCAAGCTCGGTTTTCGGGGTTGAAAGGCATTTGGCCGCCATCTTGAAAATAGCTGTGTAAATAGTTTTTCCATGACATATGAGAACCTTAAGTCTCACAGAGAAAATACTAAGACTTCTTTGCAGAGAATTGATTTCTCTACAATCTTGGTCTACATACTTCTTACCATAAAATTGAAAATGATATAATTAAAAATAGACTAAATTAAGGTTCTTATAAAAGAAAATGTTTTCTTTTATGGCAACAATATTTTTTTGATTTTTTTTCTGGTGATTTAATTAGAACCGACAGGCATTAAACAAATGTACTTCATTGCAAATTCGTTGCACTTTCCTATTTTTCATTACATTGACGAACATTTCACACCTGCATTTTTAAGCCAATAAGAAGCTTTCATTTCAGCTCGTTACTATAGCAACCACAAAACTTCTTGTAGAAGCAATAGTAAGATGAAGAAATATTTAATCTGCTTACAGGATACTTACACTATTTCTTCCCTATTAAATCCTTCTTTGTTTAATGGGCGCCAGTTCTATGAACACTAATTTCAATTATTTTTATCAGAAGGATCACTTATGAAATGAGCAATCTTTAATCCTAGAGGGGGGGGGGTCCGATGATTAGGTCTATGATAAATTTGTTTGCAAGATTAAATTTTTAAAATCAAGTTATCTGTCAAAATCGTGAATTTTATGGTATTATAGTACTTTTTCATTTTATTGAATTTTGTTGAATCTCAAATAAAATATTCTCTGAACATTTTCAAAAGAACAATAAAGAAGAAATTGATTGGATATGATTAAATTAGTTAATTATCATGTATATATATATATATATATATATATATATATATATATATATATATATATATATATATATATATATATATATATATATATATATATATATATATATATATATATACTAAAACAAACAAAATGTGGAATCCTTATTTCTACCCTACGCAAACCTACGTAACTTATATCTATTACATGGGCCAAGTCCTCTGTGGCAATGTTTCTTAAAACAAGCAAAGTTTGAAATTATTATTACCTTTGAAAATTATGTCAATCTTTTTTTATCACTTGCTATGGGACATATTTACCCTCAGACCTTTAATTTATTACTTCTGCAATTATTTTCTTCTATCCCTTGAATTTACTGAGAAAATTATTTCCTTTTCTTTCTATTTCAATCACAAATCCCTTCTGCGGCTGGGACGCTACCAAGCCTCCACTTCTTGCTTGTTAATTACGACGAAAATACTTATTTTGTAATTATTTATGCTTGTATACCTTTTACATTGGTGTTGTTGCTTATTTAGCACAAATTTAATATTATCACTTTATATTTGCTATTAATTTCTAACAAATTTTATGAAACTTCGGAGCGTGGCTGTGTAACTTATCGAACGCCTTAGCTGCACTCTCTTTTTAATTGTTGTTTGTTACTACGGATATGCCGTATAAAAAACATTTGCATTTCCTGGTTGCCTTACTGCTTTCTTGTTGTGATGTTATAATCTGGCCAATTAGATTGCTGCATAATATTTAATTTTCTTTCACTTTATATAATATAGAATTCTAAACTCTAACCACTACAATACAATCAGATTCACTGTATGTTGTGTAACTTCAATTTATGTATGAGGCGTTGCCTCGACATTTTACATCTTGCTTCCAAGCTAAACTCTCGAACCCTTTGTTTACAATGATGCTGTGTTGTTTACAATGTCCTGTGATCTTTATCAGCTGCTGTTCGCTGATCCCTCCTTTTGCTAAGCTGGAGACCTCAGTTGCCCTCGCTGAATGGTTAGTGATCTTCACTTTCTTGGTATCATTGCCAACCTCATCCGCTGAACAACTTTTGTTCGAAAAATTTTTTCCTCTAAAATCATTACTTTTTCCATTATTGAGTAAAATGAAAAAAGTCCTGTTTTCAAAATTATTTTGCAATAAAAAACAATAACGCGTATCTCGCTCATTGTAACTTTCTTAATAGCTTACTATATACGTTAAGATCTTTCATTCAAGCCCTATTTTAGTGGGGTCCGTCCAAAGTCGAAATCAAAACCTCTGACACCCCCTACTAAATAGCAAAATCTGCAAAACATATGCGTATGCAATGCATGCCTTGTTAGTTTACATGAGGGAATGACAGCGTACTGATCTATAAACTCAAAGACAAAAGATCCGCGAACAATAGCTTCTCCGTCAGATTTCGAGTGGAGCATGAAAGAAGCTAATTCGCTTGTGCTGTAAAGCTTCATTTCCTCTATTGTAACGCCTAAAGGGACCAACTCGAGTGTACTTCATATAATTCCAACCTTTCATCATTTGCCAGGGTCGTGAATTTTCAATTATTATGCATTCAATTATTTTAATTATTATGCACGACTAATATACTGTCGTGTCGCTGGCTGGATTTGCTCCTAAGATGCCTCGAATTGTAAAGCTAAAGATAATGTAAAGTTACTCCGCTTTATCAATAAATAACAAGATATAGGTACCTCGTTCGCAAGGAGTAGGCAGTAGAAATTATTTGTTAAATTCCCACCGATCCCCCCTCTGCTAAAAAAATAATCAAGCTCAGAAAGCTCAGAAGGTCAGAAATATCGTTTTTTTGCATTTTTATCATAAATGAAGTGTTGGCGGAAAAATAGGTCAGACAAAAGTTGTAGAACATATAATTGCTTACAAAAATTGTTATTTGTTAATTGTTATAATTTTTTTAAAATGTTTTGGGCTCCCCACGACCCCCTGAATCCCTTTGCAAGTAGTTGAAATTTGGCATAGTTATTGATAGCAATATTAAAACTATTCCCTGAAAGCGAATTTATGGGCTGAGGCTTACTTTTCTAAATTATATATTTTTTAAATGTTTCGGGTTCCTTACGACCCCCTGAATCCCTTTTCAAGTCGTGAAATTTGGCAAAGTTATTGTGAACAAACTATGTGTATTTTGTTAAGTGAACAAAAATAGCTGGATCGTACAAAATAGTTTATAATTTATTAGAAAAAATAATTCTGAAAACCATTTTACTTGTGAAATTAAACAAATGAAAATAAATAATGCCAGAAATAAACATTGCCCCTCAGCGTAAGGAGCTGTCAATTTAATCGTTTTCAATCGTTTTATGGTCATGGCTTGTCATGGCACATCTTTCTTTTATCTAAAATTTTAAACTGAATTCTAGAAAAATTAATACGATGTTAAAAATGTCTATTTTGATAATTATATACTTACCGTTCTATAACGGTAAGGGAATTACTTACCATTTTAATACGGAAATTATTGTATTGTCGTGTCGCTTTCAATCTGCGAAGTGATTAGCGTCAGCGATTTTTTTTTCTGTTTCTTAGTCGTGTATTATGGAAATATAATTTTGCCGCCCCTTAAAATCGGCCGCCCTAGGCCTTCTCAGCAGATTGGGAAATATGGGCTGCGTTTAATACCAGAAGATTAATTCGCAAATTACAAAATTCTGGTAAAACACTAGTAAAATTCGCTAAAAAAAATTTGAAATTAATTACACTGAAAAACCTCACGTCACTGTGTATAGAGGGTTGCGGTAATGAGGTAAAAAAAAACAGCCTCTGCAACCGACGAAGGGCACTTCGAATATTTACTATATAAATATAAAATAAATACCTAGTTTAGGTGGACGATGTACTAATATTTTCGCCATCCCTACAAGAACATATAGAAACTATGTGCCCAAGTGTTCGAAAGATTCAGAAAGACGAATTTCAAAGTACATCGATCAAAGATAAAGATATCAATGAGAATCGGAATTTTCATCCCGGAAGTCATACTGCAAAATTCAGACAAAATGGAAGCAATATAAATTTCCAATATAAATATAAAATTTCCTATTCCAAAAACTAGGAAGGAAATCCAATATTTCCTAGGCCTTATAGGATACTACAGAAAATGTATAAAGGACTTTGTTAAACTGACAAAACCTTTAACATCTTGCCTAAAAAAAGACGCAAAAGTCGACACACAAAACGATTTATTGAAGCATTTAAAATGTGCAAAAGAATTCTAACCAATGACACACTTTTACATCCTGACTTTGCTATGCCATTCAACTTAGCAACATATCAACCGCATCAACTTTGGTCTAGGTGCAGTTCGGTCGCAAGGAAGTCCAGGAAATTGTAAACCAATCGAATATGCGTCTTGAACGGCTGTTTTATTTAGTTATTTACATGGTAACTTCGTAAATACCAACTACAGAAATGTTTTTCACTAGTAAAGGGAAATAAACTGATCACGTGGGTTTCGGGATTAAATGAAAGCCCTGTATGTAGTTTTTTTATTTATGGAATTACTGTCTCCTTCTTGCGAACGCACTATATTTGCCTTTAAATTAAGCGACTGCCTTTTAAATTGAGCGTGAAACTGTAAAATTACAGATATGTGAATTTTCCAGATTGCTAGTCCGGCATGCACTGAACTAGAAGTTGTAATGTTGGACTGGTTAGGTAAAATGCTGGATCTCCCCAAGGAATTTCTGGCTTGCTCAGGTGGAAAAGGGGGTGGCGTGATCCAAGGAACTGCTAGTGAAGCCACTTTAGTCGCTCTTCTCGGGGCCAAGGCACGTGCGATCGACCGAGTTAAAAAGGAACATCCAGAGATGAAAGATGGGGATATTGTGGCCAAATTAGTTGGATACACTTCAAGTGAGTTTTGTTGGCGGTGGCGTTTGCTTTGTCAGTAAAAATACGTATTTCTTCTATTATAGTGTTTTCGTTTGATATACAAACTAGAGCGAAAAATTGTGAGGCATTTTACAAAGAAAATCCGTACCAATTAATACAGAAGCGTCAAATCACATCACTATGCAATACAAAAGGATATTTAGTGTAAAATTGTATACCGCCACAATTTCTTGTGGTATCCAGATATCTGCATGAACAAGCCGGCGATTTACTGACTTTAGTACTCAGTGACGTATCATCATGCACAACCAAGGTGAAGTGACTTAAAAAAATGTCTTAATATGTCATATTCATATATGTGCAAAACTTTAAGCGAAGAAATTATTTAGTTTCGAAAGTATTTAAAATATATTGATACACTTGCAGTTCGCATCCATTTGCAATTTGTTTTTGATATATTATAAATTAAATAGAGTTAACATTATTGTTTTCATTTCTATTTCCTATATTAGGATAAATGCGCGCGATAAATAACTGAGCACCGCATTCCATTAGTTTGCATATCAAACGAAAGCACTATAGATATTTTCCAATTTTTTTTTTTAATTTTAAAAAACTTCATAAAAGTAAAGTTACATCTCGTTTATTTTTGTTGTTTTTATCAAGAAAAACATTTAATTTTTTCTGTGTTTCTAGTTTTTAACGTATCTTTGTGGAAGGCTATTCCAGCCTCGCCCTATATCCGGTCTCGGAGATGCTCGCATCGGTTATATATTGTAGCGCGCGGCTAGTAATAAGCACTTTCAACAACAAATTTCAAAAATCTACAGTTCTATTTAATTTTATTGTAATACAATTACCTAATATAAATTTAGGTCAAAGTCATTCTTCTGTGGAACGCGCTGGACTCCTTGGTGGTGTAAAACTGCGTTCCCTTCAACCCGACGAGAGCAACAGACTGCGTGGAGAAACACTTGAAAATGCCATAAAGGAGGATCTCGAGGCTGGCCTTATTCCATTTTACGTAAGTGTATTATTTTAATTTCAGCATTCAACCTCGATGATTGCTTTAACGAAAGTTGTGAAAATAAGTCAAGAGCATAATAGCGTAGCGATTACTTCGTAAAAATTCCGTTATTATTTTATAACGCGTTTCCCGAAGCTAAGAAAGTTAATTAAGTTCATTGTATGAGTATGTCGAAATAATTCTCCATGTTAACGTGTGATCTAATTGGAGGTCTACATATTTAATTTTGTATTTAAATACATAAACTATTACAAAGCTTAAAAACACACTTCTGCACGAGTGAGAAAATGAAACAAATAATGATTCAAATAATGATTAGAGACAGATTACAATTTTTGAAATGACATCTTAAAATACGCAAATGACTGTTCCTGCACTTAAAAAGCAGAATCAGCAACAGCAACATATATATATATATATATATATATATATATATATATATATATATATATATATATATATATATATATATATATATATATATATATATATATATATATATATATATATATATATATATATATATATATATATATATATATATATATATATATATATATATATATATATATATATATATATATATATATAT
This sequence comes from Tetropium fuscum, assembly GCA_964058915.1. NCBI lineage: Eukaryota > Metazoa > Arthropoda > Insecta > Coleoptera > Cerambycidae > Tetropium > Tetropium fuscum. The sequence goes on from CAXKVY010000134.1 coordinate 122,987, forward strand.
ATATATATATATATATATATATATATATATATATATATATATATATATATATATATTAGCTTTTAAGTTCTTTGCTATTCATATTTATTATGTAAGAAGAAATCTTGGGTTTGTAGCAATCCAATGCAAAGAGAAATAATTAATGAAAACCCTTACGTATATGAATAGCCCTGAGGTACTCCTGAAGTTGAGTTGGGGTAAATGGAATGACCTATACCAGGTATGGGCAACCTATTCTTAGCTGTTTTTACTTCTCATTTGTGTTTCCCATAAGCGAATTTTGTTTTGAAAAGCTTTAAGATGACTGAACAGCTGATATACCAATTGCCCTTGTGTCCTGTGATGTCTACCAGGAATGCACAAGTCACAAAACCAAGATGGGATACTCTCCAAAGCAATCGAAAATGCTTGAAAATCAGCCAATCTATCGGTAAATGTTTTTTTGATATCACTAGCCATCATATCTATACGTCGAACATACGTCACGCATACTTTCTCAGACGGCTCTTCTCTTCTCGGCAGAAAAGTTCTGCAACATTTACTAGGCACTCTTTAACAAACTGACTCTCAGAAAATGACTTCGATGTTTTCGCTATTTTGGAACTAATTATAAAACTAGCTTTAACAACACTGTCTAGATTTGATTTTTGTGAATGGAACATTTCTTGCTGTTTCCGTAAATCGGTAATGAGTTTCTTAATTTTATCTTTTCTTAGCTGGTCCGTGAGTAAATTGTATTGAGCGAAATGCTTGCTGGAGTAACGCCGCTTCATATTGTATTCTTGTAAAACAGAAATTGTTTCATTGCAAAACAAACACATAGGTTTAGCACTGTGCAAGATAAAAGTATTCAACTGTCCATTTGTCTTGGAATTGACGACATTCTCTGTCCACTTTCCGCTTTCTTAAACCAGACATGTTGATAGAATTTGCTTGAATATTTCCCGCGTCGTACTCTTGACCGTAGGCGAATATGCGATGCGAACTTTATCAGTTAATAAGAAGTCATGAGATGACACGCGCGCTGAGCGGTTTATATATTCCCCCAATAAATAACTAGAATACTCCCGAATGTTTATCTGTTTGTCTCTTTTTAACGACTATTTCTGACTCGATCTGTGGCGTTCCACTGCGTACGCTTAATAATATTATTTATCGATTTCAATTGATATCGTTACTTGAATTTTCTGAATATCTCGCGGGCCGGATTGAAGCTGGTGGAGGGCAGGTGGCAACCACCGGCCCGGTGGGCAACCACCGGCCCGGTGGCCGGTGGTTGCCCATATATGATCTATACGATCGAAAGCCCTAGAGAAATCATACACCACATCAAATTGGCCTAGTCCATCCAGAGATTCAGAAACATATTGAGTGATATCTAGGAGGTTTGAAACGTATCTGTTCTCCATGATACCATGTTGATAAGTTGATATGGAATTTTTATATAAGAATAGATAATGGAATACATTGGGACATCGAAAACGCAAAGTTAGAAATAATCTAAATCCCCCTATAGTTAGATTATCAGGAAATATCCTGATTTTTACTAGTTTTATAAATTGGACATATATTTGCCGATTTCCAGCAGTCAGGAAACGTAGGAGTTTTCAAGGATAAATTGAATAAAGTTAATGGAGGAGATATAAATACATTGCAGCAATCTTTCAATATGGCGGTTGAGGGCAAATTTATATTGCTTAAATACCTACGTGTCATGGAAACAAACAAATGGTTACACGACTCAAAAGGATAACAACGATGTTTGGCCTCAGCCGCCATGTTGAATTGGTCACGTGGTTTGGAATGCCTAATTGGCGCGCTCCATGGCGGGAAGCACGTTTTGTAGCGTCGGGCTACGGTCAACTTTGCGGCGCGCTAGAGGTCGTTTTTTTGTGAGAAAATTTTTCGACGAGAAAAACAGCAAAAAACAAATTTCAGTATTCTAAATTTTGGAATTTTTCGATCGATATCTCAATAACCATGAACAATAGGTAAAAAATGTATAGGACCTAAATTGGAGAGCGTGAAAAACAACAAAAAAGTATTTGTACAAAATTATCGTATCTCAACGGAAAACCGAGTTATTAAAAAAAAACTGAATTGACCCCTTTTTTCAAGAAGGAGGAAAATGCACATAGGAAATCTTGGTCAATAATTTGAAGTTAAGCTTTTCTGCCCCCCCCCCACTTCTTATACAAAAATTAGCGTTCTCGGTTCATTTGCATTTCTAACCCGTTTTTTCCGACGTAATGACTTGATTAAAACTATTAGTTAATTGTTCGAGAGTATTTAGAAATACTTCAAATATCTTCAGTGAGACATTTGGCGGTATGTATATACAGAAAACGTTCAAATAAACGTGGTAATGAACGAAACATTAGCAACTATGTCAATTGATGGCGCTATATTTAAAATATTAGATACATCAATGGGTTGAAGAAACAACTAATTTTTAGCGGCTAACAGCGTACCACCACCAGTTGAAAATTTCTCGGAAACTACGTTTCAGCTAATCCAATTACATCATATTCAGTATGGCACACAGAAGGAATATATAGCTTAACAATGTTATATTATTTTAAAAAACCAACTAATTAAGGTAAAACAAAATGTGCAAAGATGTTTTGCAAAAATAAAATCATTCTATTAAATTGAAAATTAAATATTAGGTACTAATGAATTCATTTAATGTAAAACATAATGACGCAATACAGTTGAAACATAATATCAAGTAAGTATTTAATTAATAGAGAGGAATAACACTGTTGCTGAGACAGACATTGAGATAGCCTTACTCTATTTCACACTAGAGTTCAACAAACTTGATATCTAGGTTAGTTTTAGCCTTGATGAGTTACAATTTATTGATATTGTTTCCTAATAATTGTTATTGGATAATACGAGATACATTACTGGTAAAACCACTCAGCCCAGAGTATTAATCATATGACACGCTTAGAAAGTAAAAAACAACGGTTTCCTTCGGAAGCGATTGTTGAACGTTCTGAATTCACTCGTGCGGAAGAGGCATATTCTAAACTTGTTAAAGATTATACTACTAATATACCTAATCGACTTTCTTTAAACATAATATCTGTAACCTTAAGTTGTTTGATATAAGATTCTTTTGGTTCAGAATAAAATGACATCATTATGTTGATTATGACATGTTTGTCCAAAATCAATTGAGTAAATGAAACAATACATTACTGGCAGATGTCAAAAAGTTACTGTTAATAATAAAAACTCCGATTTATGACAAGTAATTCAAGGCGTCCCACAAGGATCGATATTGGGCCCTCTCATGTTTATTTTATACACAGCTGAGTTTCAAAATGCTCTCAAGACTTGCAAATCACATTTTTATGCTGATGATACTAAACTGTATTATTCATTTAAAGAAGATGACATTGAAAATGCTTGTAACCGAGTTAATCGAGATTTATCATCACTCATTGAGTTATCAAATGATTTTTGTTTATCAATAAATTCATCGAAATCCAAAGTAATGATATTTGGTAGGAAACAAGCAAGAGAAAGGTTTGTGGAACGGGTTGATATTAATATAAAAAACGACCATCTTGAAGTAACAAAGGTATCAAAAAATCTAGGTCTATATTTAGACTCAAAATTAAAATTTACACAACATATTAACCATATTATTCAGAAATCTTTTGCTAATTTAAAATTAATTTATGCCAGTAAGGATATGTTAACAAAGAAAACAAAAAGGTTGTTATGTGAAGCTCTAGTGTTGTCGCATATAAATTATGCCTCATTTGTATATTACCCTTTCCTACGTCAAGTCGATGCCCAGCGATTACAACGGTTACAAAATAGTTGTATTAGACCAATTTGTGGAATTAGAAAATACGAATCGGTGTCCTCGAGTCTGAGGGAAACTGGTTGGTTTAATATCAAAACTAGAAACTTTTTCCACAGCTGTTGCTTTTTTCACAAAATGCTATTAACTAAGTCACCCCCTTACTTGTACAATAAAATTACCTACAGAACAGATGTGCATAACATTAATATAAGGCACAAATCAACGCTTACCATCCCAAAGCACAAGACTAGCGAATTTCGTTCTGGATTCTCATATTGCATAGCTTCTCTTTACAATTATTATTATTATTATTATTATTACTATTATTATTATTATTATTGTTACAGGCTGTGAACACATTGGGCACTACATCATCTTGTACATTTGATCGACTGGATGAGCTCGGGCCAGTTTGCAACAAATATAATGTATGGTTACATGTGGATGCGGCATACGCCGGATCAGCTTTCATCTGTCCTGAATACAGGTAAGAATAACAATGGACACTAATTATTTCCAACACTAAAATTAATGAAAATATCAAAATGAAATGTTTCACAACATCTTTTTCCAGCCGGAACCATACTAATTTTGAAAATTAAGTAAATTTTGCCATCTTTTCCAAAAAAAAATTACAAAAACAAATTGTGAATTACGTTTAAAATAATCGTTCGAACCTTCATATCGATTTGTATAAAATTTGAGAGAACGAAAATGTATTCTTATAATGTTTTATACTTGGGCTTATATATATTTTTTAAAATAGAGGGTCAAAATAAGGTTAAAATTAGGTAATGATATCTGATAATGTTATGTAATAACGATAATGACAGATGTAGTGAAAACGTATTATTTAAATAAATATAAAATTGGCAGTGCTCCGGAATGCACGAATGGTTGGAAATTGAAAATACAGTTTAGAATAATATTTAACATTTCAACCCTGTTTCGAATTTTAATTTTATTTGGAACCTTTAATTTAAAAAAAATTAGTCAGCACAAGTATAGAAGTTATTTTACTGCCGTAAAGTAAATGTGGGTGTACCCCAGAGATATGTGCTGACCCAAATATATTAAGTGACATCATCATATTATTTGCAAATGACACTTCTTTACTGGTATCAGCGCAAATCCGTGACGAGATTATCTTGTCCTCGGTAAATATAATTGGATGTTTTGTAGAATCGTGCAAGCAAATGATTTGATGGTTAACATAGATAAAACAAAAAAATCAAGTAATAGATAAAACACAGTGTATATACTTACAAAATAACTTGTAACACAAATAGGTCGATATAACGAAACTGTAGGATCAAATCAGTTGATGAAACTGATCTTGATCAGGATTTTTACCTGTGTAATCTATTTATAAATATTTCTATGGCCTTGTATTCTATTAACATTTATATCATAGTATTCTCAATATGTCGTGGCTATACTTCTTCTGCATTTTTGGCATTATTGACACTACTTGACAAAAATTGTTCTTTCAATGATGGAAAGTATTTACCCTTAATTTTGCACCACTTAATCGTTCTGCAACCCTTCTAATTTACATATGAAATTATTTCTTCAGATCCTCAATCATCATCATTCTTTCTTAATCATCCGCTATAATTGGAACCGATTCTCTACAGTTTTCCGTTTAAATTTTTTGGTCCAGTAGTTTTGGAGCCTATTCAATTCAAACAAACAATCAAATCTTACCTCTTTCCTCTCTATAATATTAGTATAGATTAACCAAAATACATATAATTCAAACAAATTACAATTATACAACAATTCCATCCAAACATTAAAACTGGAGAAAAAAGGAAAAAAATAAAACATGTTTATGTTCCATCGCAATAGTATGCAACTGTCTTAAATTTATATTATGCACATCGCAAAACATTCTTAATTTATTTAGATTACTACATAGTATGTATAAGGGTGAGCTTTAAGGTACCTATATTAGTTCTAGATATTGGCAAACTAAAAATTTCTACTTGTCTAGATGAAAATCTTGGCACGCGGAAATACAGCTCTCCGATGAGATAAATACAATATATTTCATTGTGTAAAAGTTTAAAAGCAAAAGTTAAACACGTCTCATATGCAGTGATGGTATTTCAAATGTATCCAGAAGTATTTCCTTTTCCGCATTTTCATTACACTTAAATGAGATGAAAATTCATTAACTGGCGCATTCTCATATTTTTAGATACCTGATGAAGGGCATCGAACGCGCCGATTCCTTCAATTTCAACCCCCACAAATGGCTTCTGGTGAACTTCGATTGTTCTGCTATGTGGCTAAAAGACCCCTCTTGGCTAGTGAATGCCTTTAACGTAGACCCGCTTTACCTCAAACACGAACAACAAGGATCTGCCCCAGATTACCGTCACTGGCAAATCCCATTAGGAAGGAGATTCAGAGCCTTGAAGCTCTGGTTCGTCCTTAGACTATACGGAATTGAAAATCTCCAGGCCCACATCAGGAAGCATATAGAGCTGGCCCATTACTTCGAATCACTTGTTAGATCTGACGATAGATTTGAGATTACAGAAGAGGTTATTATGGGGTTGGTTTGCTTTAGGTTAAAGGATACCAATGAAATGAACGAGGCTCTACTGAAGAGGCTGAATGGTAGAGGGGTGATCCATTTGGTACCGTCGAAGATCAGGGACGTTTATTTCTTGAGACTGGCAATTTGTTCCAGATTCACTGAGAATTCTGATATTGATATCTCTTGGAAGGAAGTTAAAGAAACTGCGGATGAAGTTTTGGCCGCTATATAAACATTATAGGATAAATGTATGAAGAAAATGGCAGTTCGCTATACTTTCATTGCTTTGTTTTCTGCTTCTATTTTAAATTTTCTGATAGCTATTTGGCTACAACTGGCACCTGCCAGGCAAACTGATGACAGCTATATTGAATGACATCAGCTTGATGCAACAAAAAAGACGATCTAAGATCTAAAGATCTAAAAGGCGATCTAGAAAGTTTGCTCCAATTTTTGTTAATATCTAAATATATAAATATTTTGTAATTTATTTGCAGTAAAGTGATAAAACTAGTGGCTATTGTGCGGTTTCTTTCAAGGGAGGCAAAAGTAATTAAAAGAAGTAATTAAGGAAATAATAAAAGGTCTCTAATAATAATTCTTGTTTATATGCAACTTTTAAAAGTTATAGAGAACATATTTTTGTGTTAGTGATAGCTGAAATCTTAGCAGAAATTGTAATAATGTGTAACTAGCTGAGCCTCCCTAATAGACCGTGAGACAGCGTACTGTTGAAGTAAGTCATTTTTTGTCTGGCATTTGAGGGCTGAATGTGGCTAGTTTGCTGATGAAAATAAGGGTGGTTTTAATGCCTGCCACCCTTATTTATATAGCCACATTCAGTTCTTAAATTTCCAGATAAAAAAATTACTTACCTCAACAGTACGCTATCTCACGGTCTATAAGTTACAACGCAGTATATTCATTAATCTCGATGTTAAGAAATAAGAAAAAAAACAAACGAAGACAAGGAATGTAAAACTTGGGCTAAATATAAGTTATTTATTGTGAAAATACTTATTGTAAATATAGTATAATAGGTTTACATTGTAAAACAAAAGGACCAATCGTCTCGAACATTACCAAAAAAATGTATAATAAAAATAAATATATTTAAGAGCTAGCAATCCTTCGGTGGTGGCCCACCGTATTTTTTCGTCAATTGCAGGACCCTCTCCGCCTCCCTAATACCGCTCAATCTAGCGCCGTGGACCGTGGAATGATGGCCGGCGCACGTCGCTTCCCCAGCGAATAGCAAAATTGGCGGAACAGGGTCGCATGATCCAGGAACCGGGCAGCTCAGATCACATTGATGGCCAATATTAGAGCCCATGTTCATATAGCTGTAGGAGCCGCAGAAGTATGGATCTGAAGCCCACTTTGACCTCAGGACAGTGGATGGGTAAGGTAAAGAGGCATCCCCGGTGAACTGTCGCAAGACTCTCGTGATACCAGCTGCTACTTCCTCGTCGGTAGCGTGCTCCATTATGACAGCCTCAGGGCCACTTATGTAAGCACATAGGACGTGCTTGCTTCCTTCCACTTCTTCTATGGCACTTAATCCCTTGGTCCAGTCATTTCTATGCGTTAGCTCGTCCTGAGACCAAGCAAATTTGATGCCCCCTTCCGACCACACCCAAAAGGGACGCTCGTAGTCCAGAAACACTTTATCGACGCTCCCGTAACCTACGAGAAATTATATTAGTATTCATTATTACGTACTTGCAAGGAGAGTGGCAGAGTCTATCAGTCCACTAAAATACATAGATAACTGTTAACAGCTTTTAAAATAGGAGCAAATAAATAAGTAAACGATAAAATAAGAAATATAAACAGAAAACCAGAATCTCAATACAATTAGTTATAGTTCCCTAACGGGAAAAATTTTCATAAACCATACATGAGAATATACTAGGCACTCACTGCAAAAATTTTAACGCCGCGCTGGCCGGCTATTTAGGTTTCAAGTGGCGGCCGCCCTGACGTCGCATCCTGCTAAGAAAACGGCGACGCTGCTTTGCCTAAAGGGTGGTTATTACAGAGCGGTAACTTCACTGCCATCAGGTTACTGATATTTTATTTCCGAATAACCGCGGAATGCAGACCCATTCAACTACCCCTAATTTAGACTTCCTTACTGGGCCCTTAAATTTGCTTGGTAAACGTAGCAGTAGCGGCAAAGAGGAACACTTAGACTGGGCTGCGGCTTACGCCCAGCATGCGGCTTACGCACAGACTGGGCGGGGTAGTATGCCAAGGCGTACCCCTGAATTACAGTTAAAATGGGGCGGGTTTTCCAGAAAAACTAGCAAATACGTTAGAATCACTATACTGCAGTTAAGTATTTCTACAACTATTGATTGAAATTAATCGAAATCACGTTCTCCTGATGAACGCAAATACTCAAACAACCCCTTCGCACTTTTTAATTTTAATCTAAACCTAGCCCTAGCACATGTCGTTTAGTGACACATTCCCTATTAGATATTCCTAAAAAAGCAGTAACTCGTAACTCCCCTAGAAATACTTGCTGGTCCTCGTGAGCTGCCGACGCCGCGTAGCCCTAAAACCAACTCGTGGGTACTCTTGAAAATGGACCCTGACTCCCTACGTCGTATTCGTACCGTCGTCGCGTCACCCGTAAAACAAACCCTTGCTGGTACCTTGGGCGCCCGAAAACAATTGCCTTTTTCCGCTTTCGTCGATCCAGGATTGCCGAATTGCAATATTTTTGGATCATATGATTTTTGGGACCCAAGCCAACTTTCCCAAGGTTTCAATAATTCAATAACGAGGCAAATTCGATCATCTCAAGTTTATATAAACCTTATCTACCGCTTAATTTATGGATTGGGAAACTTAATGAACCGGATGTCTTATATCTGCTTTTCCGACTTTTGAAAAGACAAGACACTGAGCTGGCTTTTTTCACAAATAGCAGAAATATGTTCAGATCAGGTACGACAGGAATTAATAAGTACAGCTAAATCGCCCGGGCTTTCGGCAGTTATTATTTCCACCGATATGTAAAATATGCACTTCTTAAAATCCAGTCGGATGAGCGAATCGTAGCACCAGTCCTTAATATATAAATCATATCTTCTTGAAGAGTCGGTTGAGTACATTCCAGGTCGTTGAGTACATACTTGCTGTACATCCCCAAAAATCTCCGTATCATCGGCATATACAATTACACATGCTGAGATTTGAGGCTTAGCGAGAGGACGGCTGAATATAGTGTATATACCAAGAAAAGGTCCTTGTCCCAGGATAGAACCTTGTAGAACTCCAGAAAGTACTTGAGATTCAGAATGCGAGTTACCAACTCGTACTGAAAATTTTCGGTTTATTAGGAAACTATATATTCAGGTAATTAATGGATCCGGCATTCTACTGTGCTCTAATTTGTACAGGAGCCTGTTTTTCGGGACTTTGTCAAACGCCTTAGGAAATTAAAGTACAGAATGTCGACGGCATTCCCTACCTACTAATAATAGTGCCATTAGTTCACACACGACAGGTTTGTGCAGGTAGAGCGTCCTGGAAGAACACCATCTATGTGTACAATACGGTTGTAATGAAAGATTTTGAAAATTAAAACATACCGGAGTGGTGATCACTGCCAATTATCCTGGCAGGATCGCCATGTAGTGAGTAAACCACCAAATGAATAGAGGCACAGTTGGGACCACTTGATATCTGTTTATTCAAACATAGTGACAACGATTAACTCTTCGTAACTAATTGATAATTGATTATGTGACCCAATTACAATGATTTATTTGGCGAGGTCAGTACAACCCGTGTATGTAACTTAGTTCATACACGGTTCATATCATAATTGTTTAATAAGTCGGCTTTGACCTAGGAACATTCCTCATGTCAACAATTGAGTAACTTATTGTTTTGTATACTTAACATGGTTTGTTCATTTACCTTGAAATAATCAACATAATAAGAAGTTAGATAACGAAGGCAATATGGCACTATACCTGGTCACATTACGTTTTCATGTGCTGAAAAATCCAGTTTAAAATCCGTCTACTATTTAAGTAGACTAAGTTACAATACTAAGTTAAGTAAGTACTAAGTTACTGTAGTATAAAAGTGGACAATAATTTTGCATTATCCGAATCCATTGACGAGCAGTTTATTTTAAATGCATAATAAGTAGCTGAGCAGCATCACTGTCTTTATACAGACAGATATTAAATTTATTGGTCTTAATAGTTAGCCAGGTATATACTTAAAAATAAAAAAGCTTTAACAACTTTTATTACAAAAGCCAATTCTTTGTAGGTCTCTGTTGTCTATCTATATTGCGATCAATCATTTGTAAATTTTACGGCCAGATCTGCTGGGTGTTTCCCCGATTTGGTGCATTCTATTATAAACCAATCAAAATGAGAGGTAACATAAAAATATGTACATTTAGGCAATGAATATAAGAGGGAAGATATCTTGATAAAAAGATTTACCTAATGCTTTTATTGCATCCATCTTATTGGCCGGCAATGCAGGACAGAACATCTTTTCCCCGTGCTCCTTCAGGACCCCCAAAGAAACTGTTAATATGACATAATCAGCGCAATACTCTTCACCGTCGCAACACTGAACAACAGCCCTGGGTCCTTGGTTCCTGTTCTGCACTGCTCCCCATCGGATAAGTCCCACAGGCTTTCCAAATTTCAGGGAACAGTCAGGCAACTCCTTCACCAGTGGAGATAAGACACCCACAAAACCTGAAATAATTGAAAGATTTATACTGAATAGCACAGTTGCATAAGATCAATGATTTGTGATGTTATGTTCCTAGTCAATATTACCTAGTGGTACCCTTATCTGACCTCCGGGGATTTGAATCTCGCTGCCAAAGTTATCCGCACTAACTCTACACAGGTCGTCTCCTATTCTGGTGCGTAGAATATTAGTTAGCCCATACATTACTCTGGAAGCATCATAGCGTTGCTCTTCTGGAAACTTTTGAAGTTCCTGTTGTATCCTCAAACCTTTGAAGAAGAGTAATTGATGAAATACTTTCAACAAACCGGATTAGATTGGAGCCATTATATTTAAACGTAAGTACCTCACGTTATTTTGTATTCACCTAAAAAATTGTGCAAGGATCCGTGTTCTTTTCCCGATCCCATATTAAACAAGCTGGCGGCCTCGCTCTCGATCTGCTTGTATACGTGGAAAGCCATCATCGATATAGGGGTATCAACGGCCCTTCCATCGCTGGTACAGAAAATACCATGTGCTGGATTCACTCTTTTCAGTGGCGTCCTCAGTAGGCCTTCCTGTGCCGCTAGATTGTAGACAGGATTACCAATGCAAGCGCCCTCTATGTACTGGCAGCCCATCTCTGCTATCACGTCCCCCAGCCAGCAGGAATGAATCCGGCCGCCTGGCCTATGAGAGTAGAGAGGGAGCATCAGTAGTTTACTTTATATATATATAATTCTGATTGCAATCGAGTAGGTATAGTGTGTTGCATAGATAGACGTAAATGACGAGTGTGTCCCTGTAGTAAATAGTTATTTAACGAACTAGTGTATAAATGACAGCGATTAATAATAGAGATATTTTAACTTAATTGTTAATTGTCGTGATTTAGTGAGTTAGTTTTTCTGTCGATTGTACTTTGAATAAAGTGGTTTAAAATTTGTTTAAGAAAACTACGTACAAATTCACTTATTCATTAATTATTATAAAGTATCACACATCTGATTTGTGTTTGTAAATATTTATATTTACGTTAGAAACAATCCAGTTATTAAAATTGAAGGAAGGCACAGATAAATTACCAGTTTTATGATATTCTGAATTTAAATTTAAGTTTATGTCGTTATCTTGGATGATTGTTTCGGCGCTGGTAGAACTAGTATGAGGAGTTTTTGTGACAGTTTCACAGAAGATTTTTTTAGCTATGTCAACTTTATTTTGTACTGAATTTTCAAAATATCCTTCTGCAACAGCAGTGGATTTCCAACCACCCAGTCGTTTATTGGCTGAAATGTCTGCACCACTGTCAAGTAGGAGGCAGAAGAAGACGTTTTACAAAACTATATTTCAAATATTAAGCGTGACATTACTGACCGTGACAGATTGATGACATGGTGTTTTGATTTGGAATTTTTAATTTATGCGTATGTTTCACTAAAATCGGTTATTATAGTGGAGGCATTGAAGCGTTTTGGGTCCGTTTTTTTTTACTGTACATCGAATTGCATGAAATTTTGGAATTAGGCTCATCTTACCCTGAACTTCAAAAGTGAAAATGTCCCGAACTGAGCCGGCACCCTGGGGAGGGTTGCCACCCCTTCTCGGTGGTGTACATTTTTTTTTCAAAAAAACCTCAGATATTGATAGAAGGCCTCATTTTAACCAAAAAATGTTCTATAAAGTTTTTAAAAAAACTCAATACTTTTCAAGTTATTGGAAATTGAAAATTCGAAATTTTTTCACGTTTTTCATTGGTTTTTTGCAAATATCTCCAAAAATATGCATTTTAACAAAAATTTTATAATAAACAAAATTATTGTAGATTAAAAAATGAACAAATTAGATTTTTATAAACTGTGCTAAGTGCAAAATTAAGCGAGATATTAAAGGTCAAAGCCTTTTTTTATTTTGCCTGAAATTTTATCGATGTGTTCAATGCCATCTAGCGGCGAGCAGATATATTTTATGCATTCTATTGAAATAGGATATTATAGTGCTTGAAATAAGCTTTAAAATGAGCACAGTTAAAAGTCTTTTGCACCTAAAATGAGTGAGCTGTAATGAAAAAAAGGGGAATATCTAATGATTTTTTTTAAAATCGATGGGTTTCATAAGTGCCATTTCCACCAAAATTAAAATTAATCGTATTCCGTCTAGAATTAACTTTAGTATAAAGAGTTTGATGAATTCTAGCAGTTTGACTGCTTTAAAAGACGTATTTTTCAAAAAAATGACGATTTTAGAAAAAAAGAATTTTTCGAATTTTTAAAAAAATCACCTTTTTTTCATAATATCTCAAAAATGATGAAAGATACGTGAAAAAGTGTGGTGATAAAAAATGTAGGTCTTTTTCTGACAAAAAAATTGTTTTTTTTTATTTCTGCCACACAAAAATTGACGGAGATATGATTGTTTAAAGAGCGCGCAATCACAGCCCTTCTCAAGCCCTTTGACCATTCACCGTTTCAAAATAAAAGGTTTTTCACTATACATTGCACTGAAAAAAGTTGTAGCTCTTTAAATTACCTTTAAAATGCTTTTTTAGAAGTTGTGATAGGATCAAAATTGAAGGAGTTATGGTACAAAAACTAATCGTATTTTTTTCTACCTATTAAACTGAAAATTTCGGAGTGTGAATTTTTGGAGCAAAGTGAAAGTACACAGTAATAGAGACCCAAAACTGTTGTCTTATGTGTGTATATATATATATATATATATATATATATATATATATATATATATATATATATATATATATATATATATATATATATATATATATATATATATATATATATATATATATATATATATATATATATATATATATATATATATATATATATATATATATATATATATATATATATATATATATATATATATATATATATATATATATATATATATATATATATATATATATATATATATATATATATATATATATATATATATATATATATATATATATATATATATATATATATATATATATATATATATATATATATATATATATATATATATATATATATATATATATATATATATATATATATAGTGATGACAATATATATATATATATATATATATATATATATATATATATATATATATATATATATATATATATATATATATATATATATATATATATATATATATATATATATATATATATATATATATATATATATATATATATATATATATATATATATATATATATATATATATATATATATATATATATATATATATATATATATATATATATATATATATATATATATATATATATATATATATATATATATATATATATATATATATATATATATATATATATATATATATATATATATATATATATATATATATATATATATATATATATATATATATATATATATATATATATATATATATATATATATATATATATATATATATATATATATATATATATATATATATATATATATATATATATATATATATATATATATATATATATATATATATATACATATATTATGGCACATATTTTGGAAACGTAGGCATGAATACATACCAACGTTCATATATGTATATATAACACAGTTAACACGTTCAACGCCGCCGTCAACCAGTGGTTGACATCAGTAAACAGGCGCCCATGGCCGGTGTCAACCACGGGTTGACATCAGTATACAGCGCAATTTAGGGTCGTTTTAAAGGTTGAAAAGATTGAGAATATGATAGTCATTTTCGAGAACGTGGAATAACATTTAATTCCTTTTTATTTCATCAAAAGCAATTTTTTTAAACAATTTTTTATCAAGGGGTTGATTTGAAGGGTCGAAAGGGGGTTGACAATTCGATAATTAAAATAGAGAACATAAAATATCATTTACTCTATACTTAATCTTTTTATGTCATACCAAATTAATTTTTTGTGATTTTTTCAATTTAGGGGTTGTTCGCAAGGGTAGTAAGGTTTTCAAGGGGTTGGAAATAATTTTAATATGAAGTGATTGTGTTAGAAAATACTTTACAATTTCACCCCTTAATATTAGATGCGTTTTCTAGCGATAAAATGGCTCAATGTGAATTTTTCCATTAAGGGGTTGTTTTTACCCCGTAAAAATCATAGGCGCAGTTCGGGTCATCTTCACTTTTGAAGTTAAGGGTAAGATGAGCTTAATTCCAAAATTTCATGCAAATCGGTGCACAGTAAAAAAATTCGGAGGTAAGACCCTATTTTACGCTTCAATGCCTCCACTATTAATAGAAAATCATGCATTACTAGGGGTCATTAAGAAACGATATTGTATACATTAATTAACCTCGTAAATACACGGTCGACGGAAAATATTTTATAATAATTAATGAATAATTGAATTTGTACTTAGTTTTCTTAAATAAAAATTTAAAATAAGATTTTCTTCACTTTATTCAAAGTACAGTCGACGGAAAAATTTTGTAATTAACTCGTATATTAAAACGCGATTAATAATCTCAACAATTAACGCGCTACGCTCGCGCGTTAAAATATCTCGATTATTAATCGCTGTCATTGATACACTAGTTCGTTAAGGTTGGGATTTTGTAGAGCGAGAGGAAAATATATGCATTTATTTTGGTTAAGTATAAATAATTAAAAACTACATAATATCTGATTATCAAATTAGGTGCATTCACTAGCTATTATCATAGTGATAATTATAATATAAGTGTTTTGTCCCAAAATATTCTTATAAGCCTGTTCTGTGCGCTAGAAATGAAAATTTGCATTTTTATTGTGAAAATCACATTATTTTCATTGCAAGCGCACAGAACAGATTTATAAGAAAATATTGGGACAAAAAACTTATATTATAATTATCACTATGACAATAGCTAGTGAATGCACCTAATTTGATAATCAGATATTATGTAGTTTTTTAATTATTTATACTTAACCAAAATAAATGGATCTATTTGCCTCTCACTCTACAAAATCCCAGCCTTAAATAACTATTAAAACATGACGGTATTTTGTAGGCAGCATACCAATGTGTAGGTTTGTATGGTTGCATAGCCAAAACTAATATACCATTTACTATTTGATAATGTTTGGTTATATTATACATATTTACTTTTTATTTCATTGTTTCATTGATTTTGTCATTGTCTCGTCATTAAAAAGATATAGGATAAGTCTAAAGTCTTACTTAAGAATTAATTGTTACCACTACCTAAAATATTTTTTACTATTAGTATTACCTACATAATTAATTACATAGATATTTTATCATACTTTTGCAAAAGCAGGGATAAAATTACACACACTGTAAATTCTTGACGCCATATTAACAGCCCAGATAGCACTAACTTATTCACAGAATATGAAGGAAATGTTTTCCTGTAAAACGATATTTAAATAATTATTCAATATATTCCGGGAATATTCCAGTAATTTTGAAATTACACCTTTCTGAGCGTTCTAGAAATATTCATCAGAATATTCTAGTAATCTACAATGATTTATTATCATCCTATTCATGGAGCATACTTACTATATTCATAAACTCTACAAGTTGTCCAATCGCGCCCTCTTTTTTGGACAAAAAATTTTCTTTTGCTTTGACGCATCTTTCAATTAAAATTAAAAAATTGAATTTATTTATAAAAAAAACCCTAAACACACTAGAACGACAGGTTTAGACTCTGCGCGTGCGGGAAAGCGCGCATCCCGTACTCTGAAAATTTTACAGTGTGGTAGACTCTTTAAAATGAAGCCGCACTAAGACAATTTTTACCACTTTTGTAATAACTTTCACTAGTAATCTCCCTAGTACTTGAATTACTACCGGAAATATTTCCGAGAGCATGAATTTTCTACAAAAATCATGCTCGAGGAGATAGGTATTTCCGGTAGTAATTCAAGAACGTGGGAGATTCAGTAAGAAAATTTCACACCAAAATAATATGAAAAATTATAGCATGACATTTGTCGAGACACCAATTTTAATTCACTCAATATTATATATTTTTTACATTTCCCCGGTTACAACAATAATTGGCAACAAAACTTAGAGATGATAGTCAATGGTAGCAGAAAGTAAAAACGGACTGCTATTTACACCAAACATTACTCTCCGATGTCTGTATACTTTTCCTGTCCCTTCTCATCACGCCACAAGAATCTTAAAAAATTTCTATCAGATTCATGAACATTAATCTGCAGAAATGCTTTTCGATTGTCAGAAATAACACCAATTCGATGTTCCCCTAAATCTTAATAAAATCGACGATATCAACTGAATTAAATTTACTCCTTCTCTTCTCTAAACATTTAGGTCATTTAGGGATGGCTTATTTTTCTCTCTAGACGAAGCATCAAAAACTGGTCTGATTTTACTTGTAGAACTATCTTTTATAACAGGTCGGTGAGGGTGATAATGAACCAATTCACCTGTTTCACCTATATCAACTTTTTCAACTATACCTTCTTGACACCATTCCTTAAAAATCAAGGAATAAGAATCTAATAATTTTTAAAACTCGCAATAACTCTTGTGGTAAGCAAGACTCAATAAGAGGAAAAAGTAATGCGGAACATTTTTCTGAAGTTATGCCTAACGCTTCCGAGTGACCGGATTTGTGTTTCGATTCTATCGTACAAGGTACACAAATCCATCTTATTTTGTGAAACTGCATTATTTAAAACTAAGAAGTTCCCTTACATAAAACTCAATCTGCAGATCTTCTCTCCCGAATCGTGATTGCATGCATTCTATGATTTTAGTGTAATTTGCTCCTATCACAGGAACACTCTCGACAAGCCGTCTAGCTCTAGAATTCGGCACGGTCGCTTACAGCAAATATTCAATTTTATCATGATTGTCAATATCTGGGTCCTCGTGTACCTTTTTAAATTGTGCCCAGAAAGATAGCCAGTCTTTGATGTTTCCTTCATAACGTTTAAACTCGATTATAGGCAGTTTGAAATTCCTCTTGCCTAAATTTTCATTTTCTGTGACAGGCTCTGACATTATTGACATTTGATCAGGATCACCTACTGCCTTGCTTCTAAAAACTGACATTTTTCCAATGTCAGTTTTAGATCAACATATCTCCTTTTATATGTGTCACAGGTTCCTACCTCATTCAGCATTTCCTCTTCGGTAGCAACGTCTAACAATGAATCGTACAAATGGGTATCTAACTCTTTTAAATCGTCACATTTCTCGTACAGAAGCTCCCATGTAACTTGAGCTCTTTGCAAATCTACAGTCTGCGCCGATAAGAGTTGTTCCAGTTCGTTTCCCAAGCGTGTAAAAGCACCACGCACTACAGCTCTACTCTTCATTTTCCTATCCAATTCTGACATGATTCACTGGAGGAATATCAATGTTTTCAATATACAAAACCCAAGGGGATAAACGTTGTATCGTGTTGTCTTTTTCGGTCGTATTTTTTACGAACGCCGTGTCCTTTCGTTAATCTGACTTATCACAAACAGAGTCCTGTCACGATCGCTAAAAACATTTTCATTTAGAAATTCCAGTAGGAAACTAAAATTACCAAGTAGGCTCTGTGCCTGTCAACAGATAAAATATGTGTCACTGACTCCATTTTGTCCAGTGCCGTTGGTAGAATGTCTCGTTTCGGGAAAGAAAGTGTGGACATTATAAGGCAAGAAGGTCGGAATTTAACAGCACATAATACTAAAAGGAATTAGGCAAGTGCATGGAAACAGTTCATAGAATTTGGTACCTACCGAAAATTTTATTAATTAATTTTTTTTTAATTAATTTCTGCAGCATTATCCAATGAAGATTATAACATAATCCTTGAATGTGGGACGAAGATACGCCAGAAGGGTCTTTAACGCAAATTATTCCACGTTTCTTCCCGAGACCTGACCTTACGAGCTGGGAAAGGATGTTCAGCAAGTGTAAAATACTTTGTAGAGGAAAAATAATTAAAGACAAATAAATTAACAGAATTTTAAGCATTATTGCATTAAATAAATAGTATTCGAAAATAAAAGGAATTTAATCGTTAAAATCTAAAATCTCACAAGATTGAAATAGTAAATAGAATCAAACATGGTCATTGAAATCAAAACTTCAAAACATGTGAGACAATGTTCTAATTATTGTGCGCAACCAGCAATACTGCTGACGTCAGTGCCAGAATCAATGTCATGTACTATGTAGTCATGTCATTTGTGCCAAACCAGATTTGCGATTTTAATTTGAATATTTCTAACCTGTTATATTGCTACTACTGTCATAGTAGGGAAAATGAAGTACTCACAAACGCCGCTAGATGTCTAAGGTTAGGCTTAACTCGCCAAAAATGTATGATACAACCCACTCAAAGTAGCTCCAAAAATAAGGGTAAGCTTAAGGTGCATATCCAACAAAAAATCATTGAGAACAAACGTTCGCAAACGTTTATAACTGTTTGCTAACGTCTGTAACTGTTTTCAATTATATTGTTAACATTCGTCTGCACCAGCCAATTATTTGCAAACAACCGTATGTTTCCAAACAATTGTCATGGGTCCGAGAGAAAATAAATACCTAGTGTCCGTTTATTTTGAATGTGTGTGGAACCCGAAATGGTGCCGAGAATAAAACGTCGTGCTAGTGCTGCAGCTTTCATAATTATGCATATTTTAATTGAAAAGGAGCACTAAAAAGAGCAAGAGAAGAAAATCCTTGCCCTTAACCATATCAACAGTGGTTCCCATATCTTTCGCAATTTCACTCCAGGCGTCATGATTTTTTATTTTATGGTAATAAAACTTATACATAGCTTGTCATATTTCTGGTCTCATTTTGTACATTGCAATTAATTGCAAACATTTATCGTTGTCCCATTCCTTTATGTGAAAACTGCTCAGTGCTCTGAGTGCCGTTGGTTGTCTCTCACTAAATCACTGGCTGTTCGTGACAACGTATGTAGTGTTCTCTGGCAACGTGTCCAACAAAAAAGCAAAACGTACACACAAACAACCCATTTGATGTAACGACACCGCTTGGAACACGACCAAAAAATGATTGAAAACGTTTGCGGATACGCGGGATATATGTCTCCACGTCTCCACCAAGCAAATATTGTGTTTGCAAATATTTTCCAACCATCACAAACATTTTGCGCGGTTTGTGGATATGCACCTATACTTCGCATAAAGCTGAGAATTGGTACGAATGTTGGGAATGCCATTATAAATGAAATGTGAGGTCTCCATCGATCCCACATCTGCAAAAAAAAAGGGTTTTTTGCATTTTTCAGCCAAACGGTAAGTTTTATCATAAAAACGGACAAAAATTGTAGATCGTGCAATTATCTAAACAAAAATGCCCTTAAACTTTTTTCCTAAGAATCACCATTTCTAATATATAGCGATTTAAAAAGTGGAAAAAGTTGTGATCTCCATAATATGCACGAGTACGCCGTCTATATAGGTACTATATATCACTAGACCCGTATTCCAAGTAAAAATATTGGTATGTGTATCTTATATGTACAAATTGTACGATTCTGTGAATATAAGCACAAAAGAAACCTAGTCCCTAGTAATTTTATATGCTCGTATTACCTTGAGCAACGGGTTCTAGTTGAGAGTTCGAAGTGTGTTTGGATGTGTTTGTGTATAGCAGACGGTTTGACAAAAAACTACATGAGAAGGCGATCGATGGAAAATTATTTGTAGCAAAGAACTACGAAGTGGCAGCCCCACAACAAATCCGTCTTTTACAAGACGTTCGATTTAAAATCGTTCAACTGCATACCAAGGCTGTTCAAATTTTAACTTTCTGCTGAGACATATTCCTAATATATTATTTTTCACATGTTCAACAACCAGCACCAACAACTGTCAATGAGGAGGCAGTTATCATAGACAGGGACGAGTTTCAGTCTAGTACAGAGATGGCATGCTCTGGCCCTGCTCTACTAGAAGCCCTTCGAGATGAAAACGCCCAGCTGCGAGGCTGCTCGAGGTCCAAGTAGAACAGCTCAAGACCCAGGCGATGTAGCTCCAAGAGGTGACACAAGAAATTGTCAGGCTCAGCAGAACCTTGACCAGAGAGGCGGCCGAAGAAAAACCAAGCCAAGATGTAGACACGGTGTCTCAGAGCCAGCCCCAGGCCAGAGCCAAGCCGCAAGCCAGAGCATAACAAGGAAAATAAGTCCAAGGAAAAGTACTGGCCGATGATCGACACATCGGACGAAGAAGAGACCCCCGCGAAGAGGCAGGCCGCCCGAGAGGGCCCCACAGCAGCCACAAAGACAACCCAAGCAGTGGAGCCCGAGGAAACCACAGAAAAATAGAACGGGGCACCTAAGAAGGACAAGGTAGCGCGGATCTTCAGGGAACAGAAAGTGGAATTCCACACTTTCGCCCTCCCCGAAGACCTGGCTGCTACGAGTAGTCATTCGAGAGTCATTCGTGTGCATATTATGGAGAACACAACTGTTTCAACTTGTTGAGTCGCTATATATCTGAAATTGTGATTCTTAGAAAAGTATTCGTACAATTTTTATAGATAATTGCATAGTCTATAATTTTTGTCTGATCTATTGTTATGATAAAACTTGAGGTTTGGCTGAAAAGTGCAAAAACCAATATTTGCGAACTTACCTTGAATATATTTTTTTGGAGCTGTGGTATCGATAGGGAGGGCTTTTCACGTTTCATTTATAATAGCGATCCTAACATTTGTAGGTACCAATTTTCAGCTTCATGCGAATTATTGTAACCTTGAATGTGTATTTTGAACGAATTAATATGTGATCAACCTTTTGCATCAAAAAAGTACCCAATGACTGGTCTAGATGTAGTACACAACAACCTGCTATCATAATCTAACCTAACGTCACTGTTATATGGTATTTATTTATTTTTTCCTTTAATTTAGGTGTGAAATGTTCTTACGGAATCTCCCATAGCACTTGTACACTACTACCTGAATTAATAATAGTAATTTTCTCGTTAAGGTTGGGATTTTGTAGAGTGAGAGGCAAATAGATGCATTTATTTTGGTTAAGTATAAATAATTAAAAAACTACATAATATCTTATTATCAAATTAGGTGCATTCACTAGCTATTATCATAGTGATAATTATAATATAAGTTTTTTGTCCCAATATTTTCATATAAATCTGTTCTGTGCGCTTGCAATGAAAATAATGTGATTTTAACAATAAAAATGCAAATTTTCATTTCTAGCGCACAGAACAGGCTTGTAAGAATATTTCGGGACAAAAAACTTATATTATAATTATCACTATGATAAAAGCTAGTGAATGCACCTAATTTGATAATCAGATATTATGTAGTTTTATAATTATTTATACTTAACCAAAATAAATGAATCTATTTTCCTCTCGCTCTACAAAATCCCAACCTTAATCAAGAATATTCAAAGAAAATTATCCCTCGTCTACGACTCGATAATTTTAAAAATATTCGTGATTTCAGAAAAAAATGTAATAATTCTAGCACTAGGGATTTTATTACTAGTGAAAATCTTACTTTGATATACCTAACATCGTAAACTCATGAGAAATGTAAGATATAACCAAAGATAAACAAGTAGATACAGCCATTATATGAGGGCGTTGAGTGAGGAATTATATCTCACGTGATGAGAGTGATTTTGTTCATACATGTTTGGACTTACCTATCCGTTGCTTCTAATACTGTAAAATTGCTGATGCCACATGTTGCGAGCCTTTGAGCAGCTGAAAGACCCGCTATGCCAGCTCCTACAACAACCACCGATGGTTCTGCCTGGCACGGATCAACCATGCAATCCGAAATTGTACAAGACGTATAGTCACTTTGGCATGTACTTTTCTTTTTACAGCAATTTCTTTTAAACAATTTTAATGGTCTATAAATAAAATCATAGTTATCCAAGTGTAAATATCTAATAATAAACGGGTTCTAGTACCTTACTCTTTTTAAAATATTTTTACTTGCATGACGAAGTACCTGGAATATCATTGTGCCCACTGGAATTTAATATTGATGAAGTTATAGTGACGCATAGTGACATTTGTGTATCGTATGATTTGAGGTGACTACTTTCCCAACTACTAGATTCTATATATTTTATCTCATAGAGACAAGATTAATAACAGACTATAGGCCAGCAGAAATTGGGTTTGGGGAAAGAAAAGTCTATGTACAGCAATATTTTTGGAAAATGTTGAAAGTTTTGGTGTCGCAGTGGCAGAGAACGCGTGCAAAACAATTCAAACTTGTGGTTTCCAATAATCAGTTCTCGCGTTCTCATAATCAACTTCATAAAAATTTTTTCTTTAATTAAGGAGTCTTATTTAAATTCTATAAGTTATTACAAAATTTCAACAAATTTTCACATATCCATTTTGTAACGAAATTTTTAAAGAAAGTTTTTAATAGCGTGCTGATTCGACAACGGACAACCTTCCCCCACCTACCATTTGTCCGCGTCTATGACAACATGTTCTAGACACCAAAACCTTTAACTTTTTTCAAAAATATCGCTGTAATGACTTTTCTCCAAAAAGGATAATTTTTTTCCTATTTCTATTGGTCTACCAAGAGCTCGCGTGAAAAAAACCACGTGGTAAGATACCAAAGGTTTGACTCTAGAAATAAATAGTGTATGTCCGACTTCAGTCGGATCGACACATCTCTATTTCAAACCAGGCATGTCACTTTAGTGTTCGGTTATACTTGCCAGGGGCTACATGTTGCAAGTTGTGCTAGAATGCTAGAACAGTCTTGATAAAGTGGATCTCTAGGTATAACGAAAGCCATAAAGGTTTATAGGTACCTAATTTGTAATTACTTTAATAATTTTAGGTAACTTTTGATGTACCTTAAGTTTTAACTGTTTGCACCATGGAGGAAAAAAGCGTAAAGGGACGCGGAAAGATTGCGCGATAAAAAGAAAAAAAAAATGATTCAAATAGAAGAGGAAATAGAAGAAAAATGTGTCAAATTAGACAGTTTTTTTAATAAACCTAGATCAACGACGGAAAAATTAAGCATTATTCAGCCCACAACGCAGCAGCATCCCCAGTTGGCAACCGGTCGAAAGGCCTTCTTGCCAACACCCCAGTTGACAACCGGTCGAAAGGCCTTCTTGTCAACTAATACGCTTCTATTATACACGCCGACATTAGTAGTGGTACACTCCAATCCAACAATACTCGCTCGCTCACTTTAACTGGTATGGTAAGTCAAATCATTTAAATGGCCATTTCCCATTAACACCTGACTTCTCGAACATTAGATCGTTCCGCATGCTTACATTGTTGCTTCTTCCCCCCCAACTGTCCTGTCTGATAACCTACTGCCTGTCTGATAACCGCTCACCGCTTTAACTTACTCCACAAGCCCATTTTACCATCTTCCGCCGTAATATTTTCTCATACCACGCTTTCCTCGCGCTACGCTAACTCCATCAGATACTCCCGCTTAATCATTAACCAAGTATGACGTAGGCAGACTGAATAACCTGCAGATAATACGTGTAGATTGTTTGTTAGACAAGGATAGAATTAGAAATAGATGTCCTGAATAATAAATGATAATAAACTTGTTGTAACCATATACCTGTGTATTACTGTAGATAAGGTCTATATACAAGTCACGTGACCCCTGGTTTACTGCCTGTCTCCACTCGAAGCTACCCGTGGCCCGTACAGAACTGCCTGTAAGGAAAAGTGGTCTGTCTACACTATAAATAGACATGGCGAATTAAAACTCCGCTCCGAAGCTAAGAGCGTCACAAACTCCAAATGAGCCTTCTACGACCAGCATTCCAGATGAGGTTGACTATATCACAGAAGATCTTACGATCGAGACACAAGAAATGCCAATGGAAAACACCAGCATTTAATGTATTGCGAATACACTAGCTAGTAAGTGCCTCGGGAAGTGTTAAACTTATTTGTGTGTAAAAAGATCTTATATTGTTTTATTTTTTAAGAATCATCCACAACAACCATTTAAGAATACGACGCTACCATTCTCTCCAGAAAAACCTTTTTTTGCGCGGAAATGAGCCTAATCGGAAATGGTTAAGTTATAATTCAGCAACATCCAAACTTTTTTGTACTCTATTTTTATATGTGCCGGGGTAAACGCCATTTTTTCTTTACAAATGTTTGCCTTACCCCACCACTTAATTTTCAGACCTATGAAAAACATTTTAAGACCAACGCTATTCAGAATTTTACGAACATTACCGAGAACATATTTTCAGTATGCCTCATCATAGCAAATTATGGAGATATTTAATTTTTCTAATTTAACTATACTGTAACGCCCTCTAGCGGTGATGTTGCAAACTTGAAAATAATTTCCGAGGTTCTCTGGTCCACTTTGTTATAGATTTTTTTAAACTAAGATTTCATATCATACATTTCCTGAGATATGGCCGGCGTCCTCTGGAACGATCAGTTGGTTTTCCGCTGCACTTCCTAGCTTTGTTTCTGGTCGGTTTTCATGGCAACGAGGCGGCCAATATAATACCGTCGCGGAAATCGAGAGCTCCTTCCTTTATAGGACGCGAGACGCCGAATTCGATGATGATAATTAATAGTTCTTTGTTTTAAATCGTTTCCTATATATGACCCAGTGTATTTTATTAGAAACGCTATTTACTAGATGAAAAATTGATTTTTTTAATTGCGTGAGGCCTTCTCTAGATGAGGAAAAAATAGAAAGTCAAAAGACAACGTGTTCTTTTTGGTAGGAGTGGTAATCGGAGTATAACTGGTTGCGTGGAAGTGTTTATTTAAAAAAACTTTTCTGTATGTCATCTTTAATTGTGCGTGTTAAGTATAGAATGAGGAGGGAGTTAACAATTTTGGGATAATCAGCTTAATAAATGCGAAGCTTCTTGGGAACATATAACGTGTGCATTAATGAGCCTAGATTTATTGAGGCAGACAAGAGTTGCCATTTCGAGGCCACAATGAATGTGAGTATTCGAACAATCGTGGTAATTTTCACCTTTACCTGTCATTAAGTCCGCGAGTTACCTCAGATCTATATGTAATCAAATTAAGAAGACCTATCACAATAGTGTCAGAAATCCAACGCAAACACCAATTTTACGCTATGGTTTATTCATAAAATCACATTATATGAGTTCAAAATTTTAATATGCAGCGTCATCTATTGCCTATAATTATATATGTAGGTACATATAAGCACAATAAAAATAAAAATACTATTGCACCTATACTATTTGTTTAACTGGAAACACATCCTTAAAGTCATTTCATAAAAACAACTCAACCTTCACGTTCTTGTTGATACCGGAATGAAGCTTACTGGTATTCAGCGCTTTTAGAATATCGGACTTAATTATTTTCTTTCCCTTTCTCCTCGTTGTCTTCTCTTCGATAGAGTTTCTATTAGCAGAAACAGTTGCAGCAGCCAAAAGTATCTCCTTCCACGCAAAAAGTATATCTTCCTTTTGCGTGAACCTACTACATATCACAAACCGTACTACTAGTCTCTCTCTGTAGTAATAAGGCATCAAGAATAACGTATTCCTCTTGGCAATTGTGTCTAAAAGCTCTCTTGTCAAACCGTCCTCGCCATTAAGTCTAAAACAAACCAACCCCATGCTGGACGTGCACACCTCAAACCGTTTGTCTTCGTTAAGTAGCTGCTCGAAAAACTTTGCTAAGCCAATCTGATGGCGAATATGTTTTTGTATACCTTCCACTCCGTAAATCCTAATCACAAACCAGAGCTTCATGGCTCTGAACCTTCTGCAGTTTGGTATTTGCCAGTGTTGTATTTCGGGTTCGAAATCAGTGATCGTTGGTATAATGGACTTGATTTTGAAGGCGTTTTCTGCACATCTCGTGTCCTTGAACCACATCGCCGAACAGTCGGAGTTCACTAACATCCACTTGTGGGGGTTGAAGTTAAAGGAATCTACCATTTCCACGCCTGCAAGAAATAACTTGTAAGAGAACTTGACCTCGAGGATATTTAATGAATTGCGAATTTAATGAATTACTGTGTTTTTCCTTCGGCACTCGGTAGTAAGTGCAGAATACATATTTTATCAATAGAGACCTAGAATTAATGAGTTACCTTTCATCAAGTGCCTGTATTCTGGACAAGCGAAGGCAGCTCCAGCATATGCCGCATCAACATGTAACCAGATGTTCTCCTTCATGCAAATTTTCCCCAGCTCCTCCAAGTTGTCGAATGCACAAGTCCCTGTTGTTCCCAACGTGGCCACCATGCAGCAAGGTATATATCCCGCTTCCATATCTTCTTTTACGGCATTCAAAAGCGTAGGTCCTCGAAGGCAGCCATTTTCGTCTGTCGCTAGCAATCTCATCGGCACGGAAGCTAGTAACCCAGCTTTCTCTACAGAAGAGTTCGATTCCTTTGAAGTGTATGCTACCAGTTTACCTTCAATCTCCTTCCTTGACAACTGTGGGTTCTTCTCTAGGATATTTCTTATAGTTAGTTCTTTTCCACATAGAAGTGCGACTAAGGTGGATTCACTAGCAGCGTTCTATAAGTAGGTAAGTAATAATTAATTCTGTTCCAATAAACTCCTACAATCATTACTACAGATAATATTAACATTTACATTTTTGTAATTAACTTGCAGGAATATTTTATTGTATGATTGAAAAAATATTAGTTCAGTCACTAAACTAATTGTGATGTCGATCTTCATGTGACGAACTTTTATATAGGACTATTTGTATCCAAATAATGTTTTTATTCCGTTAAATTATAACTTTAGAAGCTCAAATATGCTCTATTTTCATAATTTTATTAGGCGTTAAGAATTGTATTAAACCTGTATTACTCCTCCTCCTGGCCCATCAGAAGCATTTAGGAACTCCTCTGGCAACCCCAAAATTTTTCCCAGCCAGTCCATCATCCTCACCTCCAATTCTATTGAAGCAGGACTTGTTTCCTTAAAAGATAAGATTTTAGTACGTATTGTGATGCAAATATAAATTAGTT
Organism: Tetropium fuscum; assembly: GCA_964058915.1. NCBI lineage: Eukaryota > Metazoa > Arthropoda > Insecta > Coleoptera > Cerambycidae > Tetropium > Tetropium fuscum. Next base: position 151,086 of record CAXKVY010000134.1, read on the forward strand.
CCTCGGATTTTACTGTATATACTATATAGTTATTTTATGGCCTCCACTTCCATTGAGAAATGCTGTATTCTCAGTATGTGTTAAACTAAGCTTTGGAACATAGTTTTGTTGTATTGAACAAATATTTTGAGCCATCGCTATTCCGAATAGTCCAAGCATTCTGTCACTGTTAAATTTGCAGAAATTCCTATCTGGATAAAAAAATATTGGCGTATAGGAAATAAAATTTAAATATGAGTTTCTATTTATCTCATCTCGCGCCTGAAAGGCGAACTTAACCTAAAAAATTCGCAAAAAGCAAAAGTTGCAAAAAGCGTTATTTTTTGTAAATAACTAAAATACTATAGCTCCCATCGAAAAAAGTTAAATAAGGAAAAATTTAGTATCTAAGGTTGTAGATACTAAAACAATCTATCAAAAAGCTTCTATAATAATTTTCGATATTTTTTGTACTTTTCGAGTTATATCGAAAATACCGCTAAAAATCGTGTTCTCTAGAACTTGTAAGGTCCAAAGAATCCGATTTTTAGCACATTTTTCAGATAATTTTTCAGAAAATTATTATAGCAGCTATAGTTTTTCAGTTATTTTAGGTTAGGTTCACCATTCAGGCGCCAGTTGAAAGAAATAGAAACTCGTATTTAAATTTAATTTTCTATACGAACATCATTTTATCGGGGTAGGAATTTATGTCACCACTTGTCCAGAATGCTTGGACTAAAAGGGCTTAATATCAGACATGAAATATCAGCAACATATTGGCGCCTAAAAGGTTTTGATAGATTTTTATACAAACCCAGTCTTTAGAAAGTGTCCCTAATCCAGACAGAAGGAGTTCTCCCACCACTCCTGGGAACGAGTTAGCGGTGGGAAAGTAGGCGTGAAAGTGGGGAGAATGCCAGTGAGTAAGTCCTGGCACTATCATCCTGTCGACGTCTTGAAGGATATTCTGCCATGGTTCTCCTGAAGAGGGCGCTCGATTTGGTAGTTCATTTTTCAGGTAGCCTGGTTCCACCTGCGATATCACTGCGCTGAAAGCCAAACAAATAAATGTAAAAAAAATATTTCAACAAATATATGTTTGGAAAATTATAAAGAAGCATGCGAAATGCGTGTCCAATTCGGGTTAGCTATCGGCAGCCTTTTGATATCAAAATTTGTCAATCTGTCGGGAACCTGTGGTTTGGGAAGGTATTCTTTATTTGTTGAACCATTGAGTCACAAAATACGCAAAATGAACAGTCGCTATAACAAGAGTTCTCACTAAACTGAAATTCTCCCCTTCAGTTCACAAAGGTCGGATGTCACAAATTCCTAATTTTACAGGAAAAGCAGAATACGTTTTTAAATTATTTGAATCGTAGAGTTCGTTAAACCTATTTGTTGTATTACTGTCACATTTTTTTGTAATGATGGTTAGCAGTTAGCACTAGAGGCTGGTTTCTGCAGCAAAAGAGGATGACGCAACCTCCTGAGAGGTGGGAACTCTTTTGACCTGTATTGGATATCTGTTAAGAGTCTCCAGCCAAATTTTTAAAACTTTATAAATTATTACAAAATTCATGTGCATGAAGTATTAATATTTTTAATCCTATTATAAATGATCAATAAAACAAATCGTACATCACTCTGAAGATCGTCAATGAAGGTGAATGAACTTGTACAACTTCTAAGTGATTCGTTTCCGTATATATGTCCAGATATACAACTGGTAAGTGTGTCTTCCTTTGAATATTCATCTATGTATTTGTTATTTTTCTGTCATGAATTGATACGAACCCAAGATTTCTTTTCATATAATAAATATGATTAGCAAAAAACTTAAAAGCTAATAATATATTCCAGGATAAAAATTGGAAAATTCGAATTTTCGAAATAATAATTAATACATATAATCTAACAAATGATTTTAGTTTTGACTAAGCAAGCAATTTATGTATCAGTCCCTCTTTAAATGCTTCAGAATTCTATTGTATATATAATTCAATATTTTCTAATATATAGCTAGGAAAAGTAATTGTTTTAAAAGATTCTACAATTATTAGCTTTGAAGTTCTTTGCTATTCATATTTGTTTGGTGAAAAGTAATCTTAGGTTTGTAGCATTTCATTACATAGAGAAATAAGCAAATAGACGAATAATAAGGAAGATATATATACGTCGTATATAAATAACTTAATTCTTAATATAACTTTGCATCGATAAAATATGTATAATTTGATTTCATTTAAAAAAAATTTTTTTTGAGAGGGAACAAGGAAACCAATATAAAAAATACTACTTGAGAGAAAGAAAATGTATATAAATCTATTTTAAAATTAAGTACTTACTAATTACGGATATTCCCAAAATAATCCGCAATGTAATCGACACTAGCTTTACCGAACTCTCTAAATTCGTCGATATTCATTTCACATCACACAGCCTATTAAACACTGATTTAAAATTTCTTGGTTACGTTAATATTGATCCATCCTTCGCAAAATTAAACTTTCTCCTGTTGTAACTCATATCATCATCCTCTTTCTCACTCAAGCAGTTGAATGTTAATAACGACAGTAAATATTACCTAACATATACGTATCTTAACATACTTAAATTGAACTAAGCTTCCCTGAGTTATTGGAAAATGATCATTATTCCAAATATGTTCTAAAATATAGTTCCTAGATGAATTAGGGCCGTGGTAGACCTAAACCTATACGTATCCATGCCTAAAATGCGGTAAAATACGTATTCCCAAAATAATAAAAGATTTTGTTCTTGTAAGGAGTTGAACGTTGCGCACAATATAGAGAAATAATATATAATTAAAATAATTTTGTTAACAAATAAAAGCTATTTTGAAAGTTGTACCTAAATTAGGTTTTACTTAATTACTTATTAGGTAAGTATTAGTTAGTATTTTCCTAGCTAGTGCTCTTAAAAAATCTTGTTTCAAAAAAATACTATCAACATTAAACTAAGATTATTAACCCGGATACTCCGCACCCCGGACGGTGAGGCAATCTGTATTTTTTAATAACTTAAACAATTTATATAGATATGGTGATATAAAATATCTTTTGTGTAAGATATTTATAATATATTTTGTACGATCTAGCTTTTTTTGTTCGCTTACCGTGATTGTTACTGGAACGGTAAGTAATACTTATCGGTCCAGCACGTAAGTAAACTGTCAAAATAGACATTTTTATCCAATTAAATTCAATTCAAAATATTTATTTTTTTATTTAATGATACAAAGGATGCACGTCCAAGATAGCACCATGCCCGGGTCCTTACAGACATCCACGCGCAGTAAGCGTCGTGGAATTGAAAGGCTGGGCGCCGGTGTAGGTCCGGGACATTTAAAGAGTAATTAAAAAGCATTTTGACAGCTCCTTGTAATGTCATTACATAAAAAATGATATTACTAGAAAAACCGTACGTATTAATTCGCTTCCATTTACTACGGTCGTACAAAAAATAGCATATGCATATGTTAAGGCCGGTATCCATTTGTTGCAAAATCACGTATCGTGTCATCGTTGTGTATCAGTGGAGATAGGAAACTGTTGCATAGTAACGTATCAAAATAGGTAAAAAGAAACGCAATGGACCTGATCGCCCAATTGTCGGTTTTTCGCCGACACATCAAAGAAATGATACGATACGAGACAGTCACAGTGTGGATGGACATTTTGACACAATCGGTCGTTGCATATTCGCTTTATAAAAACAAAATGTATCCTATCCACTGGATGGTACCATTAATTTTTTTAAATATTAAAAAATAATATTAATGGAGTGGAAAAAAGAAGATATAATAAACTTTATAGAAATTTACCGTAAATTTGAACTACTTTCGGTCCCGAAACATCGGGACAACTTTGACATACACCAACGCGGTGGTTTGCTCTTTTTTTCTCTTGCTACAGAGAATAGTGAATAAAAATATACGCGGCTGCCGCTTGCTGAGGTCCATTCATTGCAGAGATACGGAAAGAACTATTTTGTCAACCGGAATAACCTGATGCTCCCAGTAAATAAGTCAAAATTGCAACGTTCGCACGACCCAAACCGTATCCCTCCTGTTCGCGCAATTGATACACAGATACGCAGTGAATCTGGGCTTAAAAAAAACTGACTCGTTGCAGCGTATCGTACCAAAATGAAACGATACGCTGATACGATACGTGATTTTGCAACAAATGGATACCCGCCTTTAAGGGTTGTACCGTTCTCAGACAAAATTGGAGGCTGAGCGAAGCGAACATTGTCTTCGAACGTTAAGTTACCACTAGGCCAGTCAATTAGTGTATTTAAATCGCTAAAATCGCAAACTAACGGCCAGTTCTGATTTTTATATGTTGTTACCAGTAGTGTATATCTAAGTTTAAAGCTTCGAAAGACCTGTGCTAACCTCGTAGCACTAGAAAAACCGCGAAATTTTGGCACTATTTTCGGTTATTTCACTATATCTCCTTAACAATGCGTTTGTTACCAAGATACAGCCCTCCAAAAATTGGAGTTTTTTTCTAAAAAGAGGTGAAATTTTAAGATTTGGTCAACTGTCGTCCCCGAAATCGGGGAAGATACTCATTTTACGGACAAAGTCATAGGGGGATGTGTAACGTAAATAAATTCCGTTCCGTTTTATGACTAATATTTGAATTCCTATTTCAAATATTTGAAATAAAACCGCGCGACCTTGTAGAAATAAAACCGCGACTCACCATCCACCGTTATCCCTACCTTTCCGTCCCGCGAAATGCCGCGTGGTCCCAGCAAGCACATTTATACGCGGGATCGGCAAAAATCATTCTTTTTTCTGCCGGCTTATTTTAGCCTGTCGACCTTACGCTCTCGAAGATATATCTTCGTTGTTGTGGTGCAGTGATTCAAAGTTACCAGGTACAGTCAACAATATTTTATTATTTTTAAGAGATATGTGTAAATGTTCTACAGCTGGGCCAAGTAATTAAGGCTTTGTGAGAACCTTAAAATAGGTTAACGTCATATTAAATTTTACGGTTTAAACAATAGCAACTACTTGGAGTGAGATGTGGGCACAAAAGCCACGTATATATATTTTTTTCTATTTTGGTAAATGTTTACCACTTTATTTTTTTATTGAATTAAATATATATTTAATTTAAATTTGAATCGTTCGATTTTGGGACTACCTACCTGGTGATTTTGAATCACTGCTACGGTTTACCGAATGGTAGCATACTTTAGGTTTTTTTAAAAAAGATATTACTTCGACGGCGTAAGCCATAGGTATTGGCTTATATTTAGCATCGGCAAAAAGCAGCATTTATTTAAATTTTTTATTTTTTTATTTAATCATATTGTGAAAATTTGCATACCACATTCCTGTCTTGATAATATTATTTTTTTACTTTGATAAAGTCTAATCTCAAGTTTTGGGAATCAAAATTTACTTGCAACATTTAACTTTACAATATTTTTATTATAATTAAAACTCATATTTTTGAACTATTAATTTAGTTATTTTATTTAAATTCATTTTAGTATAAATTTCACTCTTGATATCCGGTTCAAGCGGGAATTTATACATATATTTTTTTTGTCCAAATTTGTAGAACCTGATAGTGGTAAATTTTTCTTCCACACCTTCATGACCGCCAAGCAATTCCTGTGGTGAGCAGAGACCATTATTACCTATTCCTGAACGGAAGATACCTCCTCCTGCAGCCGGCACATTCCACCGATTGCGGTATACATCATCCTTAGAGGCTACGTCTCAGCTCAGCTGGACCACCAAGCCGAAGCTTCAGACTAAGATCCTAGGAAACCCAGCACATTCACGAGGGGATCTCCAGAGAAGAGAAAAGGTATTTTTGAATAATTAATTGCCCCTAGGAATTACCAGGTCTTAAGCAAAATTTTAAGTAGAAGTAGATCAAGCCGGTCATTGCCAAGCTGTGATTTTTCTGGTGATATATCTAAAGGTATTTAAGTGCAAGTCTCTAGCAAATCCACTTATCCACGACCTCCGTATTTAATTGAGCAGCCAATAGGCAACAAAGAAACAATTCATTACGTCACATCTCCTGGATGAGAGGCCCTTTAATTAAGGTAATACAACATACAACGTACAATACAGATTATACATATAACCTACAACATGGTGCAATCACATAAATAACGAATTTTGCCACTTTTTTCCGCCAATTCTCTCGTTATTTATCGTTGGGTTTCGGTCCGACTCCGCTGGCTCGATGGTGCAAGATAGGCTGTAAGGGCGTAAGAACATGTAAGGGTGGAAGAAATCTGTGAGAAAAGGAGAGTAAGACTGTAAGGGTGCCGAAAGCAGGCTTCAAATGCTCGGCACTACAAATTTTGCCCCGGCGCGGCGCCTCTTGCCAAAACGTCGCTGGGCTTCAGATTGCCAAAAGAGGAGAAGACGACGACCCAGTCGTGGCCGTGATCCCCTCATAAAAACATAGTTGATCCAGAAAGTCCTAAAACCCCCCTTTCGTCTTCGACACAGAAGGAATTTGCTCCCCGAATTTCAAAGTTCTATCCCTCTCTGTTTGGAATTTGCGTTGATGAATCAGTCAGCCATTGTTCTTAAATTTCGTTAAATTTACTCATCTTTGAGGTTTCATCTAAAAAGAATCATCTGGTTTCATAGTATCTATCATCATATCATTAGAAAATCACCGCAGTCCAAGAAACTATTTTAAGATTCGTAATAAGTCGCTTCCAATATTCTATAATATTAATTATATTTTATAATCTATCCAAAAGCTAACGTACTATTCAGAAAATGTATATCTTTCTATTATTCATGCGATTCAGATAATCAACTTCTCAAAGTTGAAATGAATTTGAAATATACAGATGTGGTTCTTCCTTAGGGTTCATATTTAGGACTCCTATATTTTATGATGCATGTAAATGACATTAAAAGGTGTATTTCAAGTAACAACGTTTTTACTGACAAGGTCACAATTACAATCAAGTTAAGATCCATAGGAACTACAGGCCAACATCTTGCTGCGGACTGAAGCTTGTTACAGCATTTCTTTATTGATCGTCGGAAATAATAAAACACATCCTCCTAAAAACTAATTTTATTGCAGAACTTAAGAATAAATAAAGCCTTAAAACCTTAAAACTATATACAAGATTCTACATTACTTAGATTTTTCACTACAGTTGATTTTCTCACACGTTGCATTGGACAGTTCAATAGAAGCGATGCCTTTCTTTTCGTTTATTCCGTTAGGTAGTATAAATTTAGCGGAAGGAACAATATCCTCCACTTGAGAAAGAAATTCTTGCCAGGAATAATCTACATCTGTCTTTTCTGTTAGCCTGCTGCAAATGGCGAACCTGATAACAAAATTCCCATGGAAATGTCCAGCGATTACGTATATATTCTTCCTTTCTTGAATTTTCTCCAGTAAGGCTTGTGTAGGCTCATCGCCACCTTTCAATCTGAAGCAGACCAATCCCATGCTGGAATTGCACATTTCGAATCTTTTATCACTTTCTACTAGTTCCTCGAAGTACTGGGCGAGTGAAACCTGATGACGTACATGTTTCTGGATGCCTTCAACTCCATAAATCCTTAACACGAACCAAAGCTTCAGCGCCCGGAAACGTCTGCCTAAGGAAATTTGCCAGTGGCGGTATTCTGGGGCCAATCCCTTGTGGTTGTCCTTTAAGTAGATCCTTTCAACGTTAAAAGCCTCTACCAGGTACTTTGCGTCTTTCACCCACATAGCAGAACAGTCAAAATTGACCAACATCCACTTGTGTGGGTTGAAGTTAAAAGAATCAGCGTACTCCACACCGTTCATTAGATAGCGGTATTCTGGACATGCGAAGGCGGTACCAGCATATGCTGCGTCTACGTGCAGCCAAATACCTTCTCTATTGCACACCGGTCCTAGATCGGCTAAGTCATCGAACGCACACGTAGGAGTGGTACCCAAACATGCTACTACGTAGCAAGGAATAAGCCCTTGAGCCTTGTCTTTTTCAATAGCTTCTAAGAGGGCTACGGCAGTAAGTCTGCCCTTGTCGTCCGAAGGTATAAGTCTCATGGGCATGGAGCCTAGTAAGCCTGCTTTTTCCACCGAGGAGTTAGATTGGTCTGAGGAATAAGCTACAAGTCTTCCTTTTATGTCAGCTTCGGATAGCTCTGGGTTTATTCTCTGCAGGTCCTTTACTTTCTTTTCCTTGGCTGCTAGGAGGGCCACGAATGTTACCTCACTGGCGGAGCCCTGAAAGCAAGATGATTGATGGTTAAGAATTGCCGTTACATCTGCATATTTGAGATCGATGTATTTCCATTAGGTCAAAATCATTTGCAAATCATTTGAATGTGATCCGATCTGCACTTAGCATGCCCATATTATTTAAAACACCAATACTTCTATGTATTCACAAATTTAATCTCCCATTCATTATCTTGATATTGGATGTCTTACTGGATTGGAGCGGGAGTGCATTTGGCTTAATTTATTTATGTGAACTTTTACTTTTATTTCATCTAGACCTAAACAAACCTATTATTTGATTGCCAAGATCTAGAACAAATATCAATTTGCGGTAGCTTTTGTATTCCACGTGCAATTGTTTATTTTGTGATATAATTAATAAAAGTTTTAAAATAGTTGCATCAATATGCTAAAAATAAAATATTTGATTAAATTCTCTACCATTATTTTATATTATATTATTTTATGTATTACTTGGCTCTTCTTGTTAAAGGAAAATAAATTTAGGGCAATTTTAACTATATTTAAGGAATTATAAGACGGTGTGAATTTTCTGTACATGAGTGTATTTAAGCATAATATAACTTATTCCAAATTATGGCTAATGCGTCAATTTTGCGAGGGTCAATGGACTTGAAACAGTTGAAACTCGAAGTAGTTGAATAAGATATTTCGTGATGTTCATGACAATACTTCGAGCTAGTTCAAATATGTGTTCTTACCTGTATAACTCCTCCACCGGGACCTTCAGAGCAATTCAGGAACTCATCGGGTAGCTGCAGCAGCTTTCCAAGCCAGTTCATCATTGCCACCTCCAACTCAGTGTACGCCGGGCTCGCTACCTGTCGCAAGGTCAAGATTATTAGAAAGTTAGTTTTACGTGCAGTGCCATAACAATTGAATGAAGTCAGTTCCTTACGTAAACTATATCAATTAGGAATTTTATGCAGTTTGTATAATGACAAAGGAAGGAGAAATGTAAATCTATGTAATTACGCAGTCGTTGGTAGATATTGAGATTTACAGTTAAACAATCAATGATTGCTAGTTGTGGGAAATATTCTAAAGTGGTCTCTTCTACCACTGACAGTAATTCTACAGCTATGTGGATATTATTCAATAATTTATAGTTAAGTGATAACCAATAAATACGAACTTTAGGGAGATAAATACAGTCAAAACAAGTTCCTTTATAATTTGATAAGATACAGGTAAACAGGCCCTCGATAAACAATATAGATGTTCCTCAAGTGGCATCTATAGCATTTAATAGGAAACATCATCCCCAAAAAAAAGCTAGTGGACATAAGGCATACACATAAATTCTCTAACTGGGGAAAGAAAATTTCTAACTGGGGAAAACTTATTAGTAGAAAATAAAACACTAATACCACATTAGCTCTTGTTGGACGATCTTATTGGAAACTAACAAAAGTAAAATTCTGGTTAGTTGAATACCTACTTGATAATTAAATTAGCTAGGCTAGTTAAACACCTAGTTGATGAGAATGAAGAGGACACTGAACTGGACATACGTTAACTGTTTTATCAGACAAATCTTTTTAGTGCGAACTGTTTGCACGCCTGCTGTTTGATCAAAATTTTCTGAAGGTCCGTAGGTCCGAAGGTCCCGAAGTAAAATTCTGGTTAGTTGAACACCTACTTGATAATTAAATTAGCGAGGCTAGTTAAACACCTAGTCGATGAGAATGAAGAGGACACTGAACTGGACATACGTTAACTGTTTTATCAGACAAATCATTTTAGTGCGAACTGTTTGCACGCCTGCTGTTTGATCAAAATTTTCTGAAGGTCCGAGTAAGAAGCGTGCCTTTGGTGGAGGAAATTAATAAATGAAATGATCCATCATGGCACAATGACAAACTGTCACTGTTTTAAAGAACGTTATCAAGAAAAAAGCGATTAAATCGTAATTTGGTGTTAGTGATCCGTAATAGTTTTGATAGTTTTATATACTATTACCACACGATTTTTTTAGAAAATTAAAGCTTAACTTTCATGAAATTATCTGTACAAATAAAAGTTATTAAGACCTTTCAAAGTATCTTTGAGGTAAAGCTCAAACCTACACCTATGATTGTTCATGAACTATAAAAATTTGTGATATATCGATAGGACGCTTTAGGTGTACTACTGTAGATAAAACTTATAGTGTATATCACATGATACATGACAAAATAAACTCTCCACCGATGTTAATAATACAAAGCAGTTTATCATTCCACCAGACACGTAATTTCGTTAAAATAATACATGTTTTAACTATGAAAATATTAGACACATCGCAAATCTATTCATTAATGTAGGTTAATTACGGAGGTTTCCCCATCATCACATGATAAACAGAAAATAAAATCTAGCAGACACGAGGTCAGGAGTAGTCCGCAGGCTAACAATATCGCTCGTAAATACTTTCCCCAAGAGCTTACACTTATATAACTAAAGTAAGTCATCTATTTATATTCGAATTAAGCCTATTATTTCGCATACTCATTAGAGAGTTGCGTCTGATGATAGCCACCATAGTAGTTGAAATCTCCAGTGCCATAGACTTAGGGACTATGTTCTCCCGAATGTTAAAATTTTCTCAATATTTTTCTCTTACCCAACTCAATCCGACGCATCCGAATCCAGCGCTCATCATTTCCCCCACCACTGCAGGAAAAGAGTGTGCAGTGGGGTAGTAGGCATGGAAGTTGGGTGAGTGCCAGTGTGTTAGCCCTGGCATTATTATCCTGTCAACATCCTGGAGTACGTCCTGCCACGACTCTCCAGTTTGCGGGGGCTCTTTTGGTAGCAGGTCTTCCAAGTAACCAGGCTGAACAGACGGCAGAACGGGCCTGAGGGAACAAGAAAAAGTAGGTTTGAGAAAAATAGGTACATGACAGAGATTATACAAATTTCGAATTACTGCATTTTTATTAGAGCCAGAATTAGGGCTGCCATTCATTTTAAGCTATTATTCCATGGTTTTACGCCTATCGATACAGTTGATAAATTGTTTTGTGGTTATCTGTTCTCATTTTGGTACTCTCAATAATAATTATTTTGTTTTCGTTATGGTCCATTTTATATTATATTAAAAGATTGACTTTGATCAAATTTAATTAAGCGTACTTTTTCTTTTGGGAATCAACAAACCGGAGATGAAAGTCGTTACTTTTCTAAGTATTTATACCACAATTAAAGAAATCATGGGTGCTTTCTAGAGATCATATCTTTCGAGATATGGGGTCACAGCGTTGACAGTTTAAACTATTTCTCGTAAAAAAAATTAACAAATAGTGAAGAAATGCTCTAAATCGCACCGGAGAAAATATTATGTAACATTGACGCTACGTGCCGAAAAAATATAGCGAAAGTGCCGCTACGTTTGATCGAGAGATATCCATTTGGCGACTAGTGTCGTGTTACAGTTAGAAATCAATATCTTCAAGCTTCATGTATAAAATGAGTTGAAGAACATAAATTATCCTAGATTTGGTTGAAGACCTGGTGGTGGATATACTACCCACTCAAATAAAAATGGTTTGTATTTTGTTACTACGTAAAGTGCAGAAACTGCAACATCAATGTAACACTTACAAATAGTGTAGTCTGTTTTCTAGTGTAGAATTAGTATCAATTTTTACATTTATAGATTTTCTGCCTTAAGAATTTTTATTTTAGTATTATTTAGTATTTCTTTCGTATTTTTTCAATTGAAAAAAAATCTTTCACAAGTGCTTCATAAGATTTTAACACAAAATTCATTTATAAGTGCTTAAAAAATGGTTTTCGAAGATGTGGATTATTCCCTTTCAATCTTGATAATGTAGGCTATACAAAATGCATGAAAAAATCATGACATGAAACATGAAAATCGTGTATCATCTAATCGGTAATAGTGATAACGTACAATCTGTTAAGTTATTTTATGAATCAATTAACAATGTTAAAAATTGTTAATTGAATATTTTTTAGAAATGCATCTAAATATTTCTATGAGCAATTTTAGAATCGTATTCAGTATGTACTAGTTTCTATGTCTTGTAATAAAATGAGATCTCTTTGTCCAGCAAATATATTATTGTTTTGATAAAACTTCAAGTAAGGAAAGCAGTAATCAATCCTTTTCTGAAAATTGGGATGCAAGAATTGAAAAAGGGTGAATTGAGAATAATACTGTCAGTGACTAATAAATTTTGGAAATCCCAGTGTCAAAAACATATAAAATAAAGAAACTAGGAAATGTAGAGCTAGAACGAAAAAACGCTGGGCTGGAAAAATATTATACCCAAAAAAAACTAAAAAGAAATAAATACAAAAATAAAAAATTGGACCACGAAATGTGAGTTGCAGATATAGATATTGCAAACGGATACTCGAGGTTCAGCGTTAATAAATATTCGATGGAGTCTGGTTGCCTCCATAGTATATACATAACAAGGGGCAATATTCAGCATACTTTCTGAGACTATGAAAAATAATGTCTTTATTAGGCCATATGTAATTTTAATGCTTATACTGTTTGGCAATGAATCGTTTTTTAGACAATGAGAAACTTTCATAAATTTAATGAGATTTAGTTATTGTGTTTTATTTTATCAATTATTTATTTTTTTACAGAGCTTTTGATTTCTCTACAATATATTTGTCTAATATCGACTATCTTTTTTATAGATTATTTAATACTTTAATGAGCATTTACTTTTTACAATATATTATCGTTAAGATGTAAATGAATGAAAATAATCAAGATGAAACTCTGCTAGTCAGTAAATACGTAGGTATCTTAATATTAACTAAAATATGTAAATATGCATTAGATCTACTAACTATATATACTAATTGTCTTCTTGTTAAAAGCGTGTTTCACAAAATAAAATACTCACTGAAACGTAATTTAAAAAATTGATTTAATTATTATTTAAAAAAATTAAAATGCAGGGGATATGGTGCAAGAGTTACATAAGAACATATTATTATTAGGCCTCTTACCTATCTCTGATGGTCTGGAAATAATCCGCGATGTAATCCACGGCGGCTTTGCCAAATTCCCTGAATTCTTGAATGTCCATGGTAGAGGCGAATCACTTTCTCCGTAAGGTCAAAACTAAGTTAGAATATTGCCCACTTTCACACTCACTACGATAAATTACTTGGTAATGGGATGACTACTGGCCGGCAGTATACCTGGAGAAGGGTATCGAATTAAGCGGAGAATAAAACGCCAAGTCTAGTCCGTTTCTTTTTATATACGGAACCGTTCTTTTCGCGATAAAGTTGCGCCCTTCGAGACAAGCTTTTCCGCAATCTTATTGTTGTGCGGTTCGCGATTTGTTTACGAATGGACAAGTCGCAGATGATGGTATTTATATATTTATAATAATCACATTCAAAACGGTCCAAGTGGTCACGCTTCATAAACAAACAGCCAACGAGCGGTACCGAAAGAATATCCTTGGTGCTGCAAAAAATAATGTGCAGCCTTGGCTTTTGAGAAAAAAAATGTTTGGTGAGCTACGAACGCTACCAGTTTTTCTATGACGCGTTCAATCAATCGCTGCCGATTATATTTGGGTATAATCTAGAAATCTAGACGGATTTTTTTCCGGTTGCACCTGCAGAACTGTCCATTCTTATACTTTTGAGGCAGGTGTAAATAACGAACCTGGTACTGAGAATGAACAGCGTCGACTTTGAAAACATTTCTTCGCATATTCCGTCCCCGAAAAGGTAAAATGGTTTTTCACAAAAACTAGTTGAAGAAGTTTACTATTTTTTTTGTGAAAAGAAAACATATAAAAATTATTTGTAACATAAATGATATCAAAACTTGTCAGAGAAAGGTAGAGGTTATAGGGTTCCTACACCCAACTATAGAGGATATTGAACAAGAGTTTCAAAGTACCACTCGGGAACCAAATTTATTTATTTATTTACCGTTGATTCAGACCAAATTACTTTCGGTACCGTAGATGGCCGTTACTTGCAACACATATAAACGTGATTTTGGATACGAATTTTTCATTTTTTTGTTGTTTTAAAAATATCTTGACATCAGTCTCTACTGGTACTATAATCCTACGTATATTTTGTTTATCTACAGGATCAAAATATTAATAAAAAAAAATAAAATATAGTTGTTGCAAGTCAGGGACAGGGTGCGCCCTACTTGAAACGCCATACATTTTCAGTGAAAATCAAGTCATATTCGCTTAAACTTAGCTTGCAACAGGTAAAATATAAAAATATGAATGTCGTCCTTTCGATCTGTACAAAAACAATTTCTTTATCTTCAAAAATAAACTTTATTCTTAAAAAAACATAAATATATTCATACATTGCATACTAAAAGTAAATAAATAAGTAAAAAACACAAATAAAACAAAATAAATGAACTTTTCTTAACTTAAAAATAAAAACAATTTCTAAAATTATGATTATTACAAATAATCATTTCAGATTATATTTCTCACAGCCTTTTAGATTAAATGTATATCGGCCTCTGACAACTTCTGGAGTGTCTAACTTTTGTATTACTTGCTGGGAGTCAATCACCGAGAGATCCTCTACATCAGGAAATGTAAAAGTACCCAGACATTTTAAATCTTTGCTTTTTCGCATAAATTTACAATAGTACTGAGGTTGTAGATCAGTCGGCAGTACTTCCTGCACACAGCCCACATAAAAAATATCACAGTCTTTAGAGGCTTTTTTAAAAGAGAATTTCACAATTAAATAATCTCCCACAGAATACTGATTTAAAGGTTTGTCGTACGGTATCTCTAAACTTGTAGAAAGATCTTCATAGTTCTGGTCTAAAGGTTCCTCTGGTAATTGTTCAAAATCGCTTGCTTCAGTTTCTAAAATATCTGCTAATGAATCATGTAAAGAATATCGACTTTCTTCCGAGTCGCTATTTTCATTCATTTCTTTTTGCACCTTACGTTGGCTTTGTCTCTTTTGTGAATTTGCCGCCTTACCCGTTGAAGATAATTTTTTTGCCTTTTCGTTCGGTTCCGGATTGGTGCTTGGCATAGTGTTTGGGTCAATATTTTCTTGTTCCAAAAATTCAGTGACACTTTTTCCGGGCGGTACGTTCAACCGTTTCTTTCTTTAATCCACGAAGGCAGTCGTTTCAAAACTTCTGACGGGTTACACGGATATATACTAGTGGCTCTAAAGCCATTTTTTAGGTTTGTTGGTACATTTGCGTCTACGGATTCCAAGGTAGTTCTTAATATAGATGGAAATATATCCTTTGGTACGGTACCTCTATTTTTCTCTTTCCAATTGCCTAGCGCCCTCCTCCATGCTGCTTATAGGGGCCTAAAGAACGCCACATCTAATGGCTGGCACAGGTGCGTGCTATTTGGTGGCAAGAAAACAAAACGAATGCTATGTTTCTGACACTCTCTTATTACAAATATAGAAAGGTGGCTGGAAAGGTTGTCTCCCACTAAAACTATAAGACCATCATCTAGTCTTTTAACGAAGGGAACAACTATGGTATTAAACCAGTCTTCAAACGTCTGTGTATCAAACCACCCTCGTTTGGTTCTTCCATATCGACAACCTGGTGGTCCATGTTCCTTCCAGGTATCGTAAAGATGCTCACTTCTATATACTACGTAATGGAGGTAACATAACACCAGCAGCTGATCCAGCCATCATTACAGAAGTAGAAGACTTGCTAGTGTCTATGCAGCGTTCTGCATGTTTTACTCATCTCTTTACAATGACCTGTTTTTTACCAGGATCATCGGTAAAGTTGGTTTCATCGTAATTAATGACGTGGGTAGAAGAGACATCTTTTAAGGATACTTCTAATTCCTTGAAATAATTTGTTATTGTCTCTTCAGAAACCTGTGCTCGACTTCGTTTAATATTTTCACAGTACCTCTTTGTCAGTATTCTTCTGTGCTCGTTCAAAAATCTGTCAACCCACTTGCGCTCAGGTAAATTATTAGTCAGTCTTGGCTCTCTAACCCCTTTTCTACCCAAATAATTCTTGACGATATATTTTATGTCGTAGATTGTGAATGGGTAGCCCCAATTAGAGGCCGCCAATATTCCGTCAACCAGACTTTGTTCTTCCTCCGTCGTTAAAATTGTTTGGCCTCCAAATTTTTTAGAGAACAACCCTCTGTTTTTGCGGGAGAGAGTACTAGCTGGAATATTATATATTCTGCTAGCTTCTCGTATGTTGTGTTGTCCACTCTTTATTGCCTGAAGGGCTTTTTCTAACGTCTCGTCACTAAAATGTTCTAGCGCCTAGTTTTTTTTTTTATGGATTTCGGCATGTTGCAAGTCAGGTACTTAGTGGGTTGCAAGTCAGGTACAACGTTGTTCCAAGTCAGGTACAATATGTAATATTCTAGAAAAAAAATTTTTTCTTACATTAATGTTCAACGTAAAAACAATATGTATGTGACATATTATCAAGAAGACATGTTGTTATCATTATAATGCATCAGAAAATATGAAATGGCTACAACATTGCCTCTACAAAAGAAGTTTTCAAGACTTTATTTACATAACATTATTTACTTAAAATAAAAGTAGCTGGAAAAAAACCTCAACGTACCTTATTCACCACCAAAACGACGACAACACTTGCTCGCGCGATGGCTGAGTAGGAACTAACGCGCGGGACGCGGTGCAATCAAGGTTATAGCAAAGTACAGGGTCGGCTCTGCATTGCTGCATATTGTTGCAAGATATAGGCGCGTTCCAAGTAACGGCCATCTACGGTAATTAAAACAATATTTTCAACTTCTGATCGATAGAAGGAAAGCGGGGTTAGGTTAATCTATAGGACATATTTTGAGTAGAATTTAATAACACGAAGTAGTTTCTACAAACACCAAAACACTTTTACTTCGCTCGACACGCGTTTCGCCAACCAAGTTGGCATCATCGGGAGACGATTAAAACTGAAGAATGAAACTGAAACTGTGGTCACTTTTCGGCTTCCTACTTCTACTCCATATAAGTTATCTTGAATAAAATTTTACATGCAATATTAATAATGCTTTCAAATATATCGATTGCGTATGGAACACTGCAATAATATACGCGTTTAAAAAAATTCTTTTTTGTCCGACTTGATTTGACCAAATATATTTGTCGGACAATCACTGATTAGGAAATAAGTGATATCACACACTTATATTTTTGTGCGACATGAAGAGTTGCACGAAACCCTTAACTTAATGACGTCCGACAACGGAATTTCCCCAAAATTTTTTTCGGACAATGTTACTACACTGCGCAACTTATTTAACGCACAACCAAAAAGTTAACTCAAATTTGACGTTATGTATTTTCGGCAATTTTTGTTCGTTTTGGTCGATTTTTTTTTCAAATTGTAGGTTTTTCTCTTAGGAATATCACTGTCTTAGTTGTTTTGGTAAAACGAATGATTTTGATATTATACCAGGTGCTATAAAAATGTTATGTTTTTTTCCGAAATTTCAAAACGTCCTGTGGGCTATACAAGGTATTGCAAGTTATTGCAATTATAGCCAATTTAAAGCCTCATATTTTTTCTACATTTTCTTTTTTTATTCATTTTTTTATCTCTGTTACTTCATGAAATACACCGTATTGAAACACCATATGCTTTTATTCACATGAAATGCATTTATCGGACAACTCAAACAGCTAGCAAGCTATGGAAATCGAAGATTACACGTCATATACTGACAACTGTGTCATTAGTTTTTTGTTGACAGTCCAGCAATAATTAGTGAATAATGGAACGCCAAACCAGAAATTTAACTCGTGATGAATGTGTTGAGGCAGCTACATTACATGGTGAAGGATGGAGTTACAACCGCATAGCTGGAAGGTTGGGAGTGTCTCACACAACTATAGCGAGAGCAAATCAAAGGTACGCGGAAACAGGAGAACATTCCAGACGGGCCAGTCAAGGTAGATCTCGTGTTACCTATGCTATCCAGGATCGCTTTTTAAGAGTAAATGCTGTAAGACACCGATTTATAACTGCAACACATTTAAGAGCACAACTTCAAGACGCAGGTGGTCTACTCATATGCGTTCAAACTGTACGCCGACGACTGAGGGAGGCAAATTTAAGACCCAGGATTGCTGCTCGACGACCCGCATTAACAGTAGATCATCGAAGAGCCAGATTGAATTTTGCGAATGAGCATGTTAATTGGATGGAAGCAGATTGGGAACGTATTCTTTGGACTGATGAGTCAAGGTTCAGTTTGTACAATTGTGACAGACGTAATCGCGTCTACCGAAGACCCGATGAGCGATACAGTCAATGCAATTTTTTGCACACAACTTTATATGGAGGTGGATCCGTCATGGTGTGGGGCGGAATATCTTTGACTGGGCGAACGGACTTGGTAACTGTGAATGGAAATCTCAATTCTGACAGATACATCACAGACATTCTTGAAGCACATGTTTTGCCTTATGCCCCCTATATAGGACCCAATTTTTTACTTATGCAAGACAATGCGCGTCCCCACACGAGTCTTATCGTGAGAAATTATCTTGAAGAAGTAGGAATTGATCACGAATCGATCACATAGACTGGCCAGCCCGTAGCCCCGACCTTAACCCCATTGAACATGTTTGGGATTCTATCGGTCGGCGGTTACGAAGTGAGGGACGACAACCCCAAAATTTACAAGAATTGGAAGGACGCCTAGTCGAATTACGGAATGGCCTAGATCAGAACTTAATCAGAACTTTGGTTTTAAGTATGAACCAAAGATGTCGGGAGGTCATTCGCAGAAGGGGTGGAAACACCAGATACTAATTCTCTATTTACTTTTGTTTTGTTTCCTGTTATTCGTTGTTTTATTGATTAAAGCAATCCATTTTTCTAGGTATGTTTTTTGAGTTTTTGTCATTTTAAGACCTTTTTCTCTTCTAAAACACCTTGCATCTCTCAATAAATTATAAGATATCAAGGAAAACAGAACGCAAAATGAAGTATTGAACCAGTATAATGAGTAATAAATAATGAGCACTTGACAAAAAAGAAAGTTAATAAATTTAATAAAAATCACGTCAACTCAAAAATTGGATATTTTATTAAGTAACAGAGATAAACAAATGAATAAAATAAGAAAATGTAGAAAAACATGAGGCTTTAAATTGGCTATAATTGCAATAACTTGCAATACCTTGTATAGCCCACAAGACGTTTTGAAATTTCGGAAAAAAACATAACATTTTTATAGCACCTGGTATAATATCAAAATCATTCGTTTTACCAAAACAACTAAGACAGTGATATTCCTAAGAGAAAAACCTACAATTTGAAAAATAATCGACCAAAAAGAACAAAAATTGTCGAAAATACATAACGTCAAATTTTAGTTAACTTTTTGGTTGTGCGTTAAATAAGTTGCGCAGTGTACTTGATTTTAAATATTTTTATTAAACGATCCTGAAAATTTCAGCTGTGATGTGCTAAATTGACGTGATAACTTTTCCATGTTGAGGGTGTCCGACGCGTTAAATGACCGAATATTTGTCCCACAGAATGTTTTTAGTTTTTAAAAAAAGTTGCGATTAAAAGAAAGGGATTAAGGATTAAAAGAAAAATATTTTTTTTATGACAACTCCTTGTCTGACTGGAAAAAAAGAATACATAATATAAAAAGTCTCGACGGAGAGGTAATCACAATTTTTTTAGGCGTGTGCTTGAGAAATATCAGTCCTGCGTGCAAAATTGCCATAAACTTTTGACTACTGCAGTTGAAATAAATTGTGGGCAGTAGTGAAAGATAATTTGCAAAGTAGGAAATAAAAATATGGATAGAAAAAATGCCGTAGAAATAGTCGTGATAATATCAAGTAGTTATTTTTAAACAGATTAGTGATTATTGACATACATAAAAACTAAATTTTGCACAATTTTTTACACAAAGGAGAGCATTATTGAATTGGGAATTATGCTAATTGTACCAATTAATTATATTATTTACAATAGCAAGGAATTAATATTTAATGTATATTCAATAGGTCGCATTCTTTTTATTTCGTAGATAGTGGGATCGAATATTTTATTGAATGTTATTAAATAAAATGTAGATAATATCTAGAGGTCTAGCAGTTCCTGCTCTATTTTTTTATAAATAATAACTAACAATGAGATAAACATTTATATGGATGATGATTTTGAAATTTTTAATATCGATAAACATTTTATCGGTATAACAAGTTTGTTTGCTATTTATGTTGCGTGAAAATAATGATCCCAGATAGAACTAATAGTGAAGAAAAAGATAAGTCAAAACCAGACAATTTCCCGAGGCCGCGTAATTCCTTCATAATTATTGCTCTTCCACAAAAAAAATAAGCTTCCAACTCCACTCCTTTTACTTTTATTATTATTCGCGATATCTCGCGAATTAATTATATGATTTCGCTCGACTTTAAATTAGCTTATAAAACACATACGCTTCGTCCTACTCTTCATTTTTTTGCCCTTTTTGTAAAATCAAAAGCCGCCAAGATATGCATTAAAACGATTTTCTCATGCTTTTAATTGACTGTTCTCACCCCGTTTACACAAACCTTGCCAAAATGATAGGGGAACACGATTTGATAGATTTAGATTTTTTTTAATATAAGTTGTCTGTTTCTAAACCAAGATCCACTGCACTACAAAGAGATTATGTATAAATAAGATAAGTATTAATAGGAATAAGAAATTCTAACAAGCTACTTATTACTTGTAGTAAAACTGGAATAAGCAACTGGAATAATACTTCGACGAGCGGCACTCTAAGAATGAGTAAATTTCAAATGACTGTAATGATGTATATCCTACGAAGTTATTTTAGTTTTTTAGACAATGAATTTGAATTTCGAAATATTCGAAAACAAGGAATTTCACAATGACTGCAAATATTAATATTAAGTTTAGTTAAGTTCAAGTTAAGTCTAATATTAAGTTTTTAATATTAGTTATATAGATAATGAATAGCGATTGCCCCAAAAGGGCTCCCTGTGGAGACCTGAGGATTACAGAGCTAATTTCAATTTGCAATAAATAAATAATTTCAGCTAGTCATTCGTCCAGAATTTAGAGATTACTTTAATCCTCCATATGTACAGTACCGTTCAATTGAAAGTAAACGATTTTTTTAATTAATGTGGAACAGGCTTTCAGGTAATCAAAACTTGATTGTCGATTTTATTTGTCAGTTTACTAATAATTATTCTATATTTTGAAGTTTTCCTTATAATTATTATTATTATTATTATTATTATTATGCCGCGCTTACCTGCACCGCAAAAAATGAGAGCTGTGATGTTACTGCAGAACGGATGATCAATGCAAGCAGTTGCAGATACTTTGAATGTGAGTAAAGGTTGCATTTACAAAATTAAGCAAAAATAGAATGCAGAAGGAACTGTTGAGTACGTCCATAGAGGGGGCCGTCAGAAATTCAGTACTATGGAGGAAGATAAACTCGTCCTTGACCACCTCGAACAGAATCCTTTTGATACAGCAGTTTTCAATCCTGCTATGATGGCTCTGTGCGTGTATACCGCCCAATAAATTGCCGATATGAAGAGCGCTATATAAATCCTACAGCTTGTAGTGGTCGCTTCTCTATCAACGTGTGGGCATGGATATGTTGCCAAGGAGCAGGTGTTACTTGGAGACTCAGTCTTAATGGTCAAAGCTACGCTCGCATGTTGGAATATGTTATGTTACCTTTTATACCTATATTTTATATCCCGAGAACTTCACTTTCCAGCAGGAAAATATTTTTATTTCCTCTTTCCTTTTTCCATATTTCAATTAAATTTATAATTCAGGATAATTCCTCTATTCACAAATCACGAGTTATTACTGAATGGCTGAATACCAACCATATTAACACTCTGCCTTGGCCCTCTAAGTCGCCGGATTTAAATCCGATAGAAAATGTATGGGCACAAATGGAAAAAGACATGTATAGCAGAAATTTCCGACCAGCGAAGAACTGTGGTTGGCGATTGAAAATGCCTGGGAAAATATTGGCGAGGATTACACCAGGCTAATATTTTCTATGAGAAATAGGCTTCAAAAAGTTATAAACGCGAATGGTGCTTGGACCAAATATTAATTCATAGTAATTTTCTTAAGTTCTCAGTTAGTTCGTTAATTTAAAGGATTTTTTTACAAGAGACGCCCTTACCATATAGATTTTCCTTAATAAATACTGTACATAAAATTCTGTCACCCTATAACTGACAGATACTTCAACCTAAAATAATTTTGAATGTGATCTGTTTACAAAAGCCTGCTTCACAATGGGAAAATTTCCAAAATTTCTCATAAGAGTCGTTTACTTTCAATTGAACGGCACTGTACAGTGGTCTAGAAAATTTATTAACTAGCAAAAAATCCTGAAAATGCGCTAAGGGCTTTAGAATCTTAGACTTTAGATGGGAAAAGTAATTTAGAAAATTAAATTACCCCGAGGTAACTTTTAGGGAGTATAAGGCTAATAACTGACCTAAATTTTTTGAATATTGTGTAATATTTATATAAAAAAAGGAATTACTAACAAAAATAATTTAATCCCAATAAAATACGTCACCTATTACTAAATACAATATAATTCATATTAAGATTAACACTAAAAATATGTCCATAAAAAGGATAGGAGTGTTTGCTATATTTCGCTTCAAACATTACTGACAAACCTTCATCTGGGGTAAGTGGAATTTTGTCTTCTGACTCTTTTACCGAGCATTCCTTATTTTACTGGCTCGAGTTGGATTGGTCAGAATTACTTCTGAGACATGTGTTCCTGCAGCAACTCTTCCTTCGTCCTTAACTGTTCTGCTTACAGCTGCAGTCAGCTCCTTGCTTTCGAACGTCGATGACAGTGTTGTAGTCTTTCGACGTTATTTCTTTCACTGCTCGCAGAAAATTTTAAAGCTGGGCGACTACGGCCACGTCCTTTCACCTCCAGATAAGGTTGTGGCTCAGCATCTGGATCAATTTCTTCTTGGGTTTGTTCAACTACAAATTGAACACTTTGCCACTCCTTATTTTTCTCTCAAAATCTATTCGTTTTTCATGCGCATTGATCAGGTTTGGAATAAACGGCGCTACGAAACTAAATTGATATTCTTACATTTTATCATGGCGCGTTCATCACTCTCGATTTTATAGTGTCTCACCAAATAATTGAATAGATTCTCCGTTCGATTTGAATTACCTAAACCATACTTTTCATACAAAACGTCCAACACTTTTTTTTTTACAAATTCGTTTAATTTTTGATCAGTCGATCGGAGAATTGAAAAATGGAAAGGGCCAAAAAAACGACCGAAGTTGGTGGCACCCACCAACCATGCATTGCAAGAACTGATATATTTGGAGTTTCCGATTCATTGTTAATAGAATTGGTGGATGAAGATCCTGATTCATACTGCAATCATCTTCGAATGTATAAAAGGAAATTTGAACAATTTCTACAATAGAAGCGTTTTTTCCGTATTATTCTGTCTTTGTATTCGTCGAGCTTGTGGTTCCAAAGAGACGAATAATTTTTGAAACACTCCAAAAGCAGCAGCGTATTTTGATCGTTCCACGGATTATACCCCTAAATAATTCCACTACGCTGGTCGACCATTCGCTACAGAAAGCGAGACCAAAAATGACTGAATCCGAGTGAACGTTCTCTTTGTGTTCATTCGTTTCATTTTTCGTTCATTCGGAGCGCGAGTGAATGATGCCGAATACCAAAATCCAACACCACTGGACTGGTTCACTAACGAATTAATTCGTCACTTTTGATTCATTTTGTCTTTAGAAGGTTCAATTTTAGTGAAAGATGCTGAATGAAAGACAGAAATTAATAAAAAGTGAACCATCTGATATCACCTTCCGACGAACACGGCCGACGCGACGGCCGCAACGTGACAAGCCGCCGTGTTTTGCTCATTTGCTTTGGCCTCTATTTATTGTAAATACTTTGGCCGGATGTATTGCTGTTTCTGCTACTTTGTTCTATGACTAACCGTTCTTATGGTTTTATGTCCTCGACCTAGGCTTTGGATTTGTGTATGGGATTTGCAGGTTATTAGTTTCTAGTTTCTACGTTAGTTTGTTAATATCACAAAAAGCTGGGGCTAATAAGCGTTGGTACATTTACCTTATATCTACGTTAGTGGGTTGGGTCTTTCATTTATTGATATTCTATCATTTCTTTGTCTGATGCCTCTTTTATTATATAATTGTGTTTTATTTTGTTTTCATGCTGTTTATTGTTATTTTTGTTGTTGTTATTATCTTGCATATTGTTTTTTTTTGTTTTACTGTCTTTTCTGTTTTTTCTACTTTCATTCTGTTAGTTATGGGGGTAAATGTAATTTAGAGACGGATATTTAGGTGGGTTTATACATTTGGGAATCATTGATTCATGTATGGTTATGTTTGTGTGTGTGTTTAATCGGTGTATGAATGAAGGTATTATTAGTGGTTCTATGTGTGTATCTAGTGTATGTGTTCCTGTGTATTGGTGTAGTGTAGTGATTCTAGTTTTCGATAGTAATTTTATTTTTGCGGCCAGTCTTAGTGCCTTATTTTGGCATACTTGGAGTTGTTGCCGTTGGCCTGCAGTTACCCAAGGGTACCATGCAGGACGGCCGCAACGTGACGGTTGCAACGAAAGGCCTTTAGGCGCTCTGGGAATTGAAGCCATGCGTTCTAAATCATTTGCGCTTGTAAAAAGTTATTATTTATGTTTCTAGTTGTCGTAACGGGAAGTTCTTTTTATTTGGGGTAGTGTGCTAAAAACAATATGAATATCGGGGTTATTATAGTGAAAACGAAATAATAATCCCGATATTCATATTCCTCTTGTCACACTATGCCAAATAAAAAAACTTAGAACAACTAGAAACATAAATAATGACGTGGAATAGAAACAAAAAAAATTACAACGGAACAAAGTAACCTCAAAATCGTCTCTATTTTAAGTGTCATTTTTATTATTCCTTTGCATGTGGAAGTACAAGTTTTACAGATTTTTAGCATTTTGCTCTACGTAGGAATTATCCGACAACAAAGAACATATTTTTTCAGAAAAAAAAACGTTTTCTTTAAAAAAC
The DNA here is from genome assembly GCA_964058915.1 of Tetropium fuscum. NCBI lineage: Eukaryota > Metazoa > Arthropoda > Insecta > Coleoptera > Cerambycidae > Tetropium > Tetropium fuscum. The sequence continues at coordinate 176,450 of CAXKVY010000134.1, forward strand.
TGAAATTTGAATAAAAATTCCCAAAATAGAAGTTCCCAATAAAAGAAGAACAGCATATGTGATGAGATGAGAGGCTATATCACTCGAGAGATAATTTTAATACCAACGACTTTCTCATTTGCCTTATTTCGATTGGAATGAGGAATGAGTGACTTATAAATTGAAATTTTAATAAGAATGATGCTATATAGAATTTTGGAGGGAACGAGAATATAGGAGGGGTGTAGACGTAAAAGGAACCATAAACTATTTAAGGTAACATATTCTAAGATTGTGAGATCGTAACTGAAAGAATGGGTGCACTGATAAAGGAAACCAAAAATACTGAAACGGAGTATACAGCGAAACAGCTTCTATAATCTGGGGGAAACAAACCATAGCCAATAAAAGCCATAAAAGTAAATGTAAATATTTATTTTTATTTTATCCTCTATGGCGGAACAAATGAGAGTCGATATTGTCGCTTTTCTTGACCATGATCTGCGGTTAAGTTTATCCGGATTGCCTCGGGAAGAGACTCGCTATTCCAGTGTATAGGAAATTGGACGGAATCTTCGCATATGACATTTTTTATTGTAAGATGCGTCGGTACAGTAAACTTGTCAGCTTTCCCAATATCCACCTCGTAAATAACATGCTGGGACAGCACATTCTTAAACGGTACCAAATGGTCATCAAAGGTGCTCTCCAGATAATTTTTGAATACGATGAAACCTTTGGCATCATCTACAAGAAGGAATAATTGAAAATTATGAGTATCTTGGCCTCGCTCTCTTCATACCCATATAGTACAAAATATCCTATGGCTATCCGTTTTTTGTCTATTTTTAATCCGAAGGTCCATGAACTTATTTGGACTTCTATCGGACATTCATATGATAAAACAAAATAGGCCGTTTATTTTTATAACATCAGCTATCTTCCAGTTAAAGTCCCGGCAAAATCGGTCCAGCCGTTTCGAAGATTAGCCGGAACTAACAGACAGCCAAAAAAATTTTTAAAATAGGTTTTTTGTTCTAAGTACCGTAGGTATATATATACTATCATATGCATTTAATAAAAGGCCCTTATTTTGACATTACAAACAGACACGTCAATTTTATTAATATGTATTGAAGTATTGAATGATGCAAAATTAGAAGTCCAGATTATCTTAGAGAATGGATGCACTGAACTCTAACCAATCGACGTCCATTTGGTGTCCAAACGATCATAGATGGCCCTAGTCGATCTCTGATCGTTGGGATTTAAAATGGTTGCCGGCACTACAATGATATATGATAATGATTCATTATATATATATATATATATATATAATGGATGATTTATGATAATGTAGATATTGAAAATTGACTATTGTATTATTGTATAAGCTATGGATGTGAGAAGTTGTGATACTTGTATCTCCATAGGACATCCATCGGAGTATATCTGGATTCGAAACGGATAACTTATGGATACCCACAATATAAATAGCCACAGTCCATAATAGATCCATGGCATAAATATGTGCTATTTAGGTATTGAGGTTACATAAGGGAGCCAATATTGGAAAATCTTACCTTCAATCAGGATGTCTGGTAATATTGCTTACGGGTTTATAATTCCCTATTATCTAGGTATATTAGGATTTTCAGAGAAAAGTTTTGCTATAGTTTTTATTTTCTTTACCCCTTATGTTTTTGGATCGCTGAACACGAATTCGAAGTTTGCAGGCATTTTTAGAATTGGCCCGGCACATTTTGTCAAAATTTAGGCACTTTTCTCGTATTTTTATCAGTTTAAACGGTGCCGTTCCATTGCCTCGCCTTTGGATGCTTTATGGTTAATATTGATGCGATGTCGATGGATAGACCACTTGGGGGATATTATTTTAACACAGTTTGAGGTTAGATGAGAAACTTGTCACATTTTATTATGCCAGCTATTTTCTTTCTTAATGACTTCCTACTACACAACTAAAACTTTTAGGCGGCCACTATAGCACACATTTGTGTCCTGATATTGTACGTTGTTGAGAAGTTTCCTCTTTTTGTAAGCCCTATCAGACCTCTGTATTCTACAGGATATATTAGAGAAAAACCCTTTGTAACAAGGTAAATGTCATTTAATTTAATTTTCTTACGGATGCATAAAGTTTGTTACCTAGCGTTACCCATAGCGCTTTGAAAATATTCTTCCTTTTACATATTCACTGGATAGATACTCAATTTACAACCATATTTTTATACAGGTTTTTATTTACTGGGATAAATAAATCTCTAGACGAGAACCCTTGGAGGTCTGAAGCCGCAGACTAACTTCGCTTCATTTCTCAGACAGTCACCTTTGAGGGATGGCGAGACTTCTTTCATCTATCTGGGCATTTGTCTCATTTTTATCACCGTCTATACAGGGGGGGGGTACTGTATACTTCTTTGTTATATATAATTAATTGTTATATAATTAGTTAATTAATTGTTAGCAGTTGGGGGGTTAGGGTGGGTATGGATTTTATGAACTAATTACTTCCGTGGACGTGAAAAATTTGGAGTTTTTTCACATACTTTCTATTAAATATAGCCTTCAAGTATTATTTTTGCAGTATTCAACAACGTGTGAAGTAAATAACTTAATTAATACTTAATACTTTCTACTTAGTGTTTTTCCTTGGCACGGAAGGAAAAAAGGAAAGGAAAAAGGAGTCCTGTTAGAAAGAACAAAAACCTGCAATATAAACAAGTACAGAATAAGAAACAGTCTGAAAATTCCTTACCACCACTATCACCAAATGAATCCATCTTTTATTATTTGCATATTTCAGCAAACTGAGACCTACCTGAAGCTGTACAGTACCATGAAGCAACCTACAAGTTGCGTCATGATCTACTACTGCTTGTAGTTTTTTATTTACTGTACACACATTTTTTAAATTTTTTTAATGTTAATTTTATGTTTTTTATGTTTTAATTATTTTTTAAAAGTCCATATTACTTAGACAACGTACTTTTTCATGTATGAATTTGTAGTGCAATTATAAGTTTATTTTATTTATTTGTCTGCAATATTTTCTTTATTTGCAAAACTGTGAAAGCATACATGGGTTGTGTCCACGGACATCGGACGTAAAGTGCCTTAACTCATTTTGCAATTTTTTGGATTTTGACCATTTCCCAGCGAGTTCTAGCTCAAGCACGAAGAATGTATGAAATGTTATCTACTTTAATTTTATTAGAATATCTTTTTCAATAAAACGTATAGTTTTTGAGATATAGGCTAGAAACCGAAATAAGAGCTAAAATTTTCAATTTTTTTGCAAAAAAAGGTTTCGGGCAGAATTTTTGCCAGAAATTGAACAGAATTGTTGCTGAACAGATTCATGTTCAGCGACCTAAATACATAAAAGGGTGAACAAATTACGACTGTGGCAACTCTCCCCTATTTAGTATTTATGCTAATACGCCTAGCCTAATATAGGGAGATAAGTATGAATATATTATTATTATTATTATTTGGTACTCTTGTTAAAAACAGTACAGAACATTACATTCAGATGTCAGTGGAAACAGAAAATTTTAATCATACACTTCATTATATCTTACCTAAAATGGGAGCCCAAAATTGGAACTCATTCTCTTCAGCGCAGTTCTGAATCATCAATTTCAACCCTTCTTTCAGAGGGGTATGTTTGCACGGGATATCCGCCCAAATTATCTTCGGACACTTTGAATTCACCCCTTCATTCCCCCTGCATGTGCACACGGAAGATGGTGTGAAGTATATGGGCACACTGACAAGTAAATCAACAATACTCTCGTCAGTCGGTTTACAATTTATAACAATCTTAATGCAAAAATCGCCGACTACCTCGTTTACAAAATACACGTAATGCGCGTAGACTCCGCACATGACGTAGCACAACTTGACAGTGAATACTGTGCTGCCGCTGGTCTTAAAATAACATTTATGTGTTAGCCTGACTTGCCGTGGCACTCCCATATCTGCGACTACTGCAGCTGATATAAGCCGACTACCGGTTTCGGAACCTTCCTCTATATCTGTGAGAGACACGTATACTTCTGCTTCATAATCAGCTTCATCAAATGGTGATGTTATGTCAACGGTTCTAGTCACTGCTACGTATTGCTCGGTAGTAAGCTGAATCTCTTCAGAAAAGTCGGACATTTTGGGGATCCCTATTAAGTTAACAGCCACACTTTTAGCATATTTAAATCCTACAGTTTCTCCGGACAAAACCAGAACTGCGGATTTCTTTTTTACACTTTTGGCCCTGTACCTGACCTTTAGACCCCTTGCTTCCTTTGGAGGAATTATAATACTCTCCACATCTACTTTGAAATCATTCGTGTCGTTAGCGAAGAATATGGGTACGTATGAAATTACATGTTTACCATTATTTCTTAATTTAATTTCATTCATGGCTTCTTCACCCAAGGAAGCACAAAGTGTAATCGTTTCTGTAGGATAAAAATTTGGCAAGACGTCGTATAAGTAAGCTGCAAGTATAGTCATCTCCGTAGCACTTGGATGCACTATCTTCTTAGGCTGTAAATCGTAAGATAATTTCAACTCTTTCCACATTTCGTAAATCGTACAGGCATTATGGAATATTTGCTCAGTATTCTTATAATTAGGATAAAAGTCTTCGAAATACGTGACCATGTATGGACAGTAAGCTAACATTAACGTTGCAAAAGGCAAACTATCCCAAAGGTCGGTATCCAACGATCGAATCTTGCGAGGTCTCTGTAAGTTCGCCTCGTCGATTTTCAAAACGCGCTTCTGCTTTTCAAAGTGGAACTCGATCCAAAGCAACAGCTTTGCCTTGTAAGGGTTGATATCTGCCATCTCGGTGCGATTCTCTTCTAAGTAGCGTAGGAACTCATCCTGGTATATGATCGGTTTTTGCGGTGTTTTAGATCTCAAAGGATGGCTAATGGGACTCACAGTTCTGTTAAAAACAAACACCTTATATATCCTTAGTATCAAGTCCAACCAGCACTGTTTACTCAACAGAGTAAAGTCGTACTCGCTTAGTGGTTTGCTGTAAGCTGTTGCGTTGCAGAGAATACGCTCCTTACATATGAGATACTTCGGATACGGCAAAAGGTACTCCGGTTTCAGCTGTGGTACGAAGATTTCTTGGGTACGGAAGAAAATTATGATATTTCTATATATGGTATAAACGTAAATCACTCCGTCCAAATCTTCATATGTTTGTTTCAAGGACCTGAAAGTAGCAGAGAAAAATAAATCATGAAATAATAGTCCAGGCAAATTTCTACAATGAAATACCATTTTGAGTAAAGTGTTTCCGAACATTTATTTCTAAGCGGTAATCTATAGCTCTTTTACTGTAGAATGGAAATCCAAAAGTCCCAAAAAATCGCATGTGAGCTAAAGTCGCCATTTTGACAAACATGGCCGCCAGCGCCTTTTCTTTAAACGATGATATTTCACTCACCGTTTATCCGATTTGCAACTTCTTTTTTTTTTATTCGTCATATTGAGTACAATAAAAAGTTCGATTAGATAAAAATCGAAATCGAAAAAATCACTAATAACAGTAGAAAAAAATAAAAACTATTTACTATAAACTATAAGTTTTTTTGTATAAATTGTGGGTACTGACTGCAATAAATAATAAACAATGAAAAGTAGCAAAAAAAACTTTAGATAAAAGTTATAGGATAGGAAATTTTCTCTAGTCTGCTATTTTGTGCGCCTTTGTAACTAAAATATTACTGAAGATATCGCTTATCATGCATGGAGGTGCACATCCAGCAGGACAGAACAGACAGACAGACTGCGCTGTTGACTCCCGCTACATGTTAACCCCCACTACATATGTTTCTTGTATGCTGTTTCCACTGAGCACTAAGTTATCAAGGTTTTCTCCAGTTCTGAAACGTTTGGCGCGTCGTCGTCGTGCATATTTTGTTTTGTTTCTGCCAAGTAAAACAAACATTGTCGTATATCTTGATAGTGTTTTTTAGTTTAAACAAAGTAAAATAGATTTATCAGTTTTTTAAAATTATTATATGAATGATATTGATATTAGTTACGGTTAGTATACGGTTTGTAGCAAAAAGTAAAACGAACTTTTTTATTTTAAACAATTGCATGACAGGAAAATGGACGCTATAAATATTTGCCTGTTTTGTAAGAAGCCATTAAGTGACAGTAAAGTAGTTAATGTGGGAGCAAAAGGATTGCAATCGATTATACTAGTAAAAAGAAAGGAGATGGTATAGGCGAAGAATTGAAAAACTCAAAAGGCATTAAAGTAAATAAATAACTTAGTAAATAAATAAACATATAAGCAAATCTTAATTTTTGTATTCAGGTTCATGTTACATGTCGTAAGAAGTATACTCGTGAGGAATATGTGAGGAAAATAATAGAAAGTCCTTTAGATCAAGATCCGAACGAACCGTTATTGAGGTCGTTGTTTAAACCATTTAATTTCAAGACAAGTTGCTTAGTCTGTGGAGAATATATATGCTTTAAAAAGAAAAAAAGAAGCCAAAGCAATATAGACAAGAGATTCGAAAGGTCACCGAAATTCATATGAAGGAAAAAATAGAGGAAATTTGAAAAACAAGGGTGACGAGCTTGGACGACAAATATTACTTCGTTTATGAAACATAGAAGATTTATATAGATAGAAGAAACATATAGATTTAGTAGCTGCTGAAGGAAAATATCATTTGAATTGTTACCAAAGCCTAATTCGCGATGCTGCAAGTTGCTCTAAGCCACAGCAAGAACATAGTGAAAGACATTTTTAAAATTATGCGAGTATGGAAAACAGGAACGAGTGTCAATTTTCCCTTTCGTGTTTAATGGAAAAAATATAAAGAATTTGCTAATAGTACTGAAATCTACGCACCTCGATGGTTAAAAGAAAAATTGCAACGACATTTTGGGCAACGAATTACTATAACTATGCCTACGCGTAAATTAACAGTTATTACCCTAACAGACACATTAGAAAGTATTCTTATTAAAATTGTATTCTGAAAAATGTGAAACAATTGAGCAGGAATTAAAGATTGTTAAAGCAGCAAGTGAAACAATAAGAGAGGGCATAAAAAAGCAAGTTTACAACACCAATAATTATCCAAATTTTAGTGAAAATATGCGAGAGGAGTGCCAACTGCTTATTCCTGAAACTTTAAAAAAATAATGAAACTTAAAAAAAAATAAAAAAAGGTATGAAACATTTGCTGATAAATGAAACCTTTTAAATAATAGGCATTACAATTTTAGGGTGTACCACCAGATCCAAGTCTGGTTGGGAAGTCATCTTTCCCCAGAAGAATTTGGTTGGAAGGTTTGCAACAATGAAATGTTTCCAGTGACTACGCAGCAGTCTCCAGCACCCTCAGAACTTTTAAGTCTCATTTATTGTAAATGTAGAAACGGATGCCAAAAAAAATGCGTATGCTCGGAAGTCGGACGGTGCATGTGCCAAAACTGTCAAGGGATTGACTGTAAATATGCGTGCGTTATTGAAGAAGGCAATTTAGATGTTTAAATTTATATAACTTTTTACAACAATTATACCAATACCTATGTATTTAAAACGCCTGATTTTACGATCCCCACCAAATAGGAGAGTTTTCCTTCATTTTTTTTGCTATTTCACATTTTTTATTAGTTTTTCTTTATTGTAACTACAATTTATACAATAAACGTATGAAAAGTAGTTTTTATTTTTTTTGGCCGTTATTTGTGATTTTTTCGTTATTGATCTGATTAAACTTTTTATTGTGCTCAATATGACGAATAAAACAAAAAAAAGACGTTGCAAATCGGATAAACGGTGACTGAAATATCATCGTTTAAAGGAAAGGCGCTGGCGGCCATGTTTTTCAAAATAGCGACTTTAGCTCACATGCGATTTTTTGGGACTTTTGGATTTCCATTCTACATTAAAAGAGCTATCGATTACGGCTTAAAAATAAATGTTTGGAAACACTTCACTCAAAAACTAAGATTTGCCTGAGCTATAATAAATTAATAATCCGTTGCTTATGGCGTGCGAGGCCGTAATCCATTACATGCCGGTTTCTCAGGCATTGCTGCGTTTAAATATTGTTTTCTTGTTGATATGACCTCGTGTCTACATGTGAAACAAATAACTATCTGAGAGACTTTTGCAGTGGTTTATATGATTGCTTCACGCCAATGAATTGCCACTTTGACACCTTATGAAGCACTTGGATGGGGAAACAAGTGGTCCTACCCTACTGGATATGCAAGAAATATTGGAAAGCAACTAGAAACTTGCGAACTGCAATCAATCACAAAGTTTAAGATTATTCCGACAAAACTTCCACAATTTGACTTAATTATTCTAAGCAGCGATCAAAAGTACCTATATGAAATTAGTTTAGCAATGTCACAAGGAACGTATCAGAAAGTCTTTCAAGGAGGCAGCCTGGCAAAATGGCATATTCCAGATGGCTAACAGAGTTTTGAGGTTGTATGTAGGAACTACAATCCTTCAGAAAAATTAAGCATTATAACAACATTTGTCCAGACGGTTTCCATTATGGTTTGAGATTAAGACAAAACCAGATGGGAAATATCGTTCGCTTCATTTATTTAATATGATTCAACGATCCAGGTACTTATCATTGCCTTTATAGAATTTAATACACAAAGTCATACAAACCAATGGGTACTTCGCACATCCCGAAAATATATTAATATGTATGCTTGGTGACACACGCCTGCATACCAGGGAACTGGGTTGAAGACGCATTTTGAAACCCAGAAATAATGGCGTCAGGACCGGAATACGAAAATTCAAAATACCTCCAATAAATTTCGAAGCAAACTGGCAAGATACAGATACATAAGTTACAGAATCGCCAATAATTAAACAATTTTCATCCGAGCGGTTAGAAGAAATGATAAGAAATATACCAGACGAAATTAGTATATTTAAATTGCGATGCCATTCGCAAGCAGTAGAACGTTGTGTAAGACTAGTAACGGAAGCATCGTCAGCTGTTTGTAGACCAAAAGCTAGGGATGGCTTTATAAGATGTCGCATTGCTTCCCAACAGTCAGTACCAAAATTTGAATGTAAATCAGACTTTTTAAAAGAATGCCTAATTTATGAGATATTAAATGGAAGACGGTGGAACTCGACTTGCAGCCACCTGTACGTGGTGAGTTATATGGCGAAACCTCCTTTTTATTTATATTTTAGGAATGAGGTGCAGCATAGTGCAGTGGGTGGTGGTGGGTCTACCTAAGGCAGACTTGCGCGGAGGCGTCTCGATATGAAAACAACATTTCAGCGCGACACTAGCCAAGAAACCATCGTGTAAATAAATTAATAATATTATTTATAAAGGATATAGCGGAAATAACAATATTTGGTATATACCCGTCATCGAAGAATTTAATTAACGAGGAGTCCACCAAATTAATCAAGAGTTGAACCAGCGGGAGCATATTAGACGACTTGACCTTTTTCTTCTTGCCGCCGCTCTTCGGTTCTATATCAAAGGGAAATCTGGCGATACCATCGGGAATTCTACAGAACATCTTGTAAAGGAATCCCTGGGTATACAACCATCTCTCTATAAACTCTATTATAACCCTCAGATTCTGAGCGTAGAATGAGGTGTCTGAGACACCAGGGAAAAATGGATATGTAGAATGATAATCTTTGCCCAAAATAAAAGCTTTAGTCTTGTAAAAACTCTCGTACGACCCTAAGATACAGTTATCAGCACATGTTTTAATCGAAAGGGTAAATTTGGCGTCACAACTGCATGAAAACACCGCCTCCGTGGCCACGAGACACTCTTCTTTCGGATCAAACGTAACCAGTACGTCGACTTTGGAATCAAAGGGATTTAGAGGCTGTCTCTGCAGCATTCTCATATGCAGCGCCTCGTGAGATATTTCATATTTTATCTTACAGAGTTTACAGTGTGTAAGGCAATTCAAAGTAATCTTCTTGCTGACTTTTTCCTTCACAGTTATGGTTTGAAAATACAACACGTTATCATGACAGGTGATGATAGGTTGAGGACGCGAACCACTAAGCTTAATGAAATTAAACGGGCAAGAATTCTCCAAGAACTTCTTCACGTATATTGGCAGCTCCATTTCGAATTCCCCAAGCTCCAGTAAAGTAAATTTCACCGTGAACACGGCTGCTTGCTCTGGCTTAATAAAAACTGTACAATACTTCTCTGTTATTTCGTGGGCTGCATCATTTTCTAAGATACAGGTAAACGGGATGTCTTCACCGATAAGAGGTAATGAGATAGCCTGTTCTGTATTTGAGATGTTTGTAATAGTGAACTCTTTCGAACAATTATCAATGATATTAACAAAGGATAATTCAAGGGTGGAAAAGCTCAACCAAGGCGCACTGGCTGCGCACCTGATACTTATGGTGGGCATAATATCTGGGAGTACAATTTCCGTCTTAAGTGGATGATCAGTCACCGTAAAGTAACTTTTGGGGTATACGCTTTCTTTGTTGTTCATAGATGGAGGCCCTATCATATCATTTACGACGATTGGTAAGTAAATAGAGTACGCGACGGGTTCACTGGGCCTAAACTCTAAAAAAAGCTCTACAGATTCCGAAGATGCTAAGAATATGGGGTCAGCCATGACATTCTTTTTCAGATCAGTTACAGAAAATTCCTGATAATCCTCCAAATCGAATCGAACGTGGATCTGAGCCTCGGATATGTTAGTCACTCGGAAAACCCGTCGCTGGTACGCTCCTGCTACGATTTTATGAATCTGGATAAAATGCGGTTCAACGATGAAGCATGGGTACACAACAGTACCTTCTACGTTTATATAGTAGGAGTAATGGTCTTGTAAAATAAACTTAACCTCGCAGTGGAATGTGACTACGGTTTTAAATAGCCCAATCACATCAAACAGGGCATCTGCTTTAGCGTGAATTTTACCTTCTGTTGGAGTTATATGTAATTCTGGTAGGGGATTTGGATTGGATACTGAGAAAGTGATCGTTTCATCAGAGAAGTTCCTCAAAACCAGCACTTTAGTAACTTCCGTATTCAAGGGAATGTCTTCAAATTTTACCGCGTAAGTATGGAAACCAATTAAAGCCCGTTCGTTGTCACAGATCACCTTGATAATCTGCTTACTTCCACTTTGGGATATTAAGTAGAGCTCGCTCCTAAAGATAGCGTCCAACTGAGGCAAGAACTGTATGTTGCAATAGATGCTCTGCCTGGGCGGTATTGTTCCGGATTCTGGAAATATCTCGAAATTCTTGTCTTGGATCTCAAATAAGAAGCTAATGTCGCAGTTGACTGGGTTGTAAATCTTAAAAAAGCTCTTGTGCGTCTTCGGGTCTATGATGACTTCCTTGCTGGGGCAATATACTGTTGTTGGTACTACAGTAGCGAAGACTGTAGTGTCGAATATATGACAGTTGTTTATGATGACGAAAACAGGAACGTAATACTTCCCGAGGCCGTGGGAATAGCAGTCAAAGAATATTTTTTTCGTTTCCTTTGGGCCTATTAGTATCCTTCTCTTCTCTTTTATTACAACTGTGTTGCTCAATGCTTTGATAGAGACGCTAATGGAGAATTCGTTTCGGTTTTTGATAGTGAAGGAATCGGTGCACGTCGTATACGGGGCAATCTGTAAAACATTTTTTTCTCAGGAAATTGCATCAAAACTTTTGATATGGTCATTGCTGATAAATCAATCAATATGTTGTTTGTAGGTATGTGTCTGAATACATAGCTTATGGCATGTTGTTTCTAACGTTAACTAAAAAATGATACAGGTTACATGACAAAGGCCTTTGACTAGTTACGCTAGTTCAGGTAGTTTTTACTTAACTGGTGTAGCTAGGATATAATTGCAAATATGCTAGAATTACTTACACACCTAAACTTAGTGAAGGAATCAACACATGAAGAACCATCTCTATCCTACCTACACTAACAGTCAAAAAATTGTCGTGTGACTGGCCTTAAGAAAAAGTCAGTTTTTAAGCCCAACTTATTTGGTCTGGATGCCTGCCGACATAAAGTGCAACTCATACATAACTGCTTATAACTTCTTGTGTGGCTTAAATGCGTCTCGTCTACCATATTTTTCCTCTATGTAAGTTTTCGTAGTCGCGGCGTTTCCTTTGTCATTTTTCCAAGTCAAGACGTCAATTTCGTTTGTAAAAAAATTATGCATACTGTACTTTGATAAAATATAATTGCAAGAAAAGTTCATAAAACTCGCGATAACAGAGTTGTCCGACAAAAATTTTGGAACCTTAAGTGTGTCTGTCTACCAACAGAAACATGTAAAAATTACAACTTTGGATATTTTATCGATAACTAGCTGTTTTTTTCATGATTGTTTCATAAAAATATGTGGAATCCAATTATTGAATTATCCGACAAAACACATTTTCCGATTTTCCAGTCCGATGCATGGAAATCATCGGCTTCAGCCCAAATTTATTAAATTTATTTGGGAGAACCCAAAATTTATTAATAACAATTTCTCTATTTTAGGTTTTGTTTTTAAATGAAGTGTACAACACGATGAATAAGTTATCAGACAGTAAAGTATTAGCCTATATGTATAAAAGGAACAAATTGTTTTGTTTTATTTGGGTATATACGAAAGTTTAGAGTGTCTGCGTGTGTGAACGTATATACGCTCCACTTTTAAATAACCAGCTATTTTTTAGGATTGCTTAATGAAAGTATGTAAAATGAAATTATTGAAATGTCCGACAAAATATATTTTCCGTTTTTTCAGTCCGATTTGTGGAAACTATCAGTTTCTTGAAGACTCAATAGTTATTGATATTTTTGTCTATAATGGCTACATATGTTGTTATATGAATAAGTTATCCAAGAATAACAATTTTGTTTTTTATCCAAGAATAACACTTTTGTTGGATGTTGGTTTTGTTTGATGTTGGTTTTAGACAAATTGAAAGAGCACCTATGGGATCACCGTTATCACCAGTCATCGCCAACCGTTATCACCATTTTATGGAGGACATTAAAGTACGAGCATTGGAGTCGACAATATTGAAACCTAAACTTTGGCTGAGGTACGTCGATGACACCTTCGTGATCTGGACATATGGACGAAACAAGGTAGATGAGTTCCTGAGCCACCTCAATAACATCTACAGCAAAATAAAGTTCAATATGGAGGTAGAATCTTTAAACCAACTTCCCTTTCTGGATGTACTTTTAAAGAAAAAGCCTGACGGAAAGCTTGGCCTATAAACTTTTTCTCGTCTAAGTATGCTCCGTATTTTTCCGAGTCTGTGTCTACAGATGTCTATACACTGCTATATAGTCTGTGTAACGGTAGCGTCCTTTTGCACCCGCGTGATTGTAATCTCCTTGATAGTAGCGAGGAAGAGAGCCTCCATATTTAAAAAAAAACAATCAAAATTTCAACTTGCGTTCATTCTCCTCCTGAAATGACTCCATCGAATAATGTCATCGAGGAGGATGTATGAAAAATTTAATGATTGAAAAGTAATGATGTCAATCTAGGACGTTTTAAGTTCGATCTATCTGAGATCTAAGTTTTTGAGAAGTCATTAAAACGGTGAACCAATAACCGAAAGTAAGTTGAAAGAACTCGATGCTCCCAGTAGGGCATCAACTAAAAAAGAACTGTTGCAACAGATTAAACGCATAATATACATATGGACTATATGCAGTATACAGTGTTATCCCTCTATGAGATGTTCAACTAATTTGAAGGCGGAGAATTAAAATATTACAGCCATGGAATTACTAAATTTCGTCGTTATGACTAACGTTTTACAATTTAATGTTAGAGGCCAATCATATAGAGCATTAAAACCGCGAACTAACGGCTGGTTCTGATTTTTTAATGTTGCTGGGACCACTACCAGTCGTGTGTATCCAAGTTTGCAGTTTCAGCTTCAAAAGACCTGTGCTAACTTCGTAGCACCCGAGAAGTTTCCCGGAAAGTGTTGAATGAGATTGGGCCGTCACGCGTTGCGCTCGGCTATGTAACGATCCTTCAGGTAAAGCAGGCTCGAGCAACAACACCTCTAATACAAGGACAAAGTGCTGCCTCGTGACGTCACCATCCGGAGGCCTACGAGATACATATGTTATTACGGGTTATTTATGTAGTTATTTAGGTAGGTATGTCTGAAATCGTTTTAATGTAGTTTTGGAGATCAATAAAAAGATCAAACTAAACAAAGATATTACGGCATAAATCTATGGGAGTCTATGAAAAACACAGGTAAAGAGTAATTTAAATGGTTAACTGTTAACTGTTAACTGTTTCGAAATACAGTCAAGATTACATGTGTCTAATTATTAGAGTCTAGATGGTTAATTGTTTTAAGAAAACTGAAAAGTAATTCGTGATTAATTTTAGACATAGGCCCAATATGAACAACTTCTTTAAAATTTGAACAAATGCTAGTAATCATAAATGTATGCGCAGATGTCACTAACGAATCGTTATTATTTATTGCAGCTCCTACAACATTACCACCTTTATAATCTAAATATGGATCAATGTGAATTTCATCCATTAGTAAACATATTTGTCTGGGTCTTTTAAATATTTAAAGATTTTTTGTGCATATGTTAAAAAAGTTTTGTTCTCATCAATATGAGGATCAGTTAGAAAACCATTACTGACTCCTTTGATTGTTTCGGGATGGGGCAAAATTATAGGTCCACGATTTCGTAAATATCTATATACATGAGGATTAATTGTATATAAAATTGAACAAAAAACCATAGTGGTAGTGGAATATCTATAACGTTCTTTTGATAATGTTCGCAATTTAAGTTGATCAGAAATAAATTCAATTCCTTGTGAAACATTTTCGTCCTCTATTTTTAAGTTTTTAAGTACATTGGACATAAAGTTCAAAACATGGTTAAGCTTTGACATGTCTGTATGTATGTCTGAAAATGTATTTCATGTAATTCTGTAAGTTTTTCGTCTTTGCTTTTTCGATACGATATTTTTTTTGACAAGTATTTGGGACAGTTCGGAAATTTACTTGGTACGCTAGTTTCTTTTAATCGAGGTAAAGCTAAAATAACTGAAACGGTATCACCAGTTTTTGTATCCTGTTGGGAAATTTTGTAAATAAAATCTTCCATTTCAAAGTGGCACTCACACACTCGGGAATTGTCACTCGGCACAAAACTTTCACGTGGAATTGCAGAGAGCCATTTTCTGCGATACTCTTCGTCTCTGGAAAAACGAAACACCCGAACTTTTCTACTGGTTTCGTAATATCCTGTACAACCGGGAGCACAACACTTTTGGGGCATTATGATATAATACCGCAACAAATAAACCGTTAAAAAAGATGACGAATCGATTAGGAACTAGGCAAGCGCGCGTTCAATAAAAATAACCCCTCTAGAGGTGTTGTTATTGGCGCGTGGCGGCGTCCTATACTAAAACCCAAAACAAAACATCGTTAACAGGGTTGCCAAATTACAATTGACACGAGAGTTGTTAGTTGCTTGCTTCTTAATGACTTTTTGAGGCCAATTTGATTTGATAATTGACTAATGAGAAAGCTACTTTATCTTGTTTACATTCTAATTTGTTTACATTCTAAATACAGTACAACATATAGGCAGAGAAGCGTCGCACTGGAACACATTCTGGCATCGCCGCTTCGACCGACCTAGACAAGCCTGTTGAATTAGCTTAGAGAGTATATTAGCCTCCATCTGGGTTAAGCCCCAGAGCATCACGTCACCATGATATTTAAAGTAAGCACTTTGTCTCTATTAGAGGGGTTATTGGCTCGAGTCGACTAAGTGAGAGAGGATCAGTCGGCAGAGCGAGACAGTAGAGAGAGCTTGTGGGTATTGAATGAGACTGAGCCGTCACGTTTGTCTATGTAACGCTCAGTCGAGTAAAGTCCACTCCACTTAACTTTCCAAAATGAATAATTTTTCAGATTCTGATGATAACGAGGATGACGAGGCAACCGATTTTTCAAGTAGGTACTTCAGACGATGATGATGACACTGATGAAAGTTACAAAGAAGGAATTATTTGTTTGTATTTTTTGATTTTTAATAAAATACAATTTGTATTATTCAGCAAAATACATGTTATTAACTGTTTATATATATATATATATATATATATATATATATATATATATATATATATATATATATATATATATATATATATATATATATATATATATATATATATATATATATATATATATATATATATATATATATATATATATATATATATATATATATATATATATATATATATATACAATATATATTTATTACAGCATATGAAACCTAATATTCATAGTGTACTTGATTCTTGAAAATTGACGTTTTTTGTCCGACTACATGTTGAGTACTTCTCTGGGACACAAGAGTTTCTATTTGTCCGACAGTTATTAAAAATTTTGGGTCCTCGTGAAACTGATGATTTCCACGATTCGAACCGGAAAATCGGAAATGTATTTCGTAGGACAATTCAATAATTTGATTCCACACATTTTTATGAAACAATCCAGATAAATCAGCTAGTTATCGATATATTTTTCAAGTTGTAATTTTTACATGCTCAAAGTTCCAAAATTTTTGTCGGTAAAATTTGTTCTTGTGCGTTTCATTTTTCTTGCAATTATATTTGATAGAAATACAGTATCTATATTTTTTTATACATACCAAATTAACGACTTGAAAATGTTCATGGAGTTGGTAAACTAGACGCAATTGAGCCACACAAGCTATAAGCGGTTATGTATGAGTTGTACTTTCTGTCGGCAGGCACCCAGACTATTATGTCTTCTATAGTTCTATAGACTCTAGTGCGAAATGTATTTCCAGCAGTCTAAGGTAGGCTTTTCGCAGAGATGGTTGCAAAGTGGTGATGGACTTGGTCTGGACGTATCCGCTCTGTAACGAAACTGCCTTCTGTGCTTCGTATTGCCTTCTATATAAAGGCTTCTACTGACTTATAAGAAGTTCGTTACCATGGGGAGTATGGAAGTCGAACTCCTAGTAGTATTTTATCACTTTAAATTTTAACGATGATGAAGTTTCCGGAGTTATTCCGTTGTTGTGACACTTCGATCCCAAGTATACACTCCTAGGATGTGTAACAACCGAATGGATAAACTCGTATGCAAAGTACCACGGAAATGTATCATATGTGTGTTGTTTTCTCTCGACTGTTGGACCAGATCTTCCATAGTAGATATTGGTACTTGTCTCGGACACAGCCGTTTCGTTGCTTTCTACATTTGGATGTTATTTTACGACACACCTAGATAGGTGTGTGTGTATATATAAGACGTCTTTCCGGCATCTATCTAGTGAAAGATGTCTCGCTCTACTAGCTGCATGTTCTCTTCGTAGTACCCACATCATCCTGCTATATCTTAAATAGACGTACCTGATGATATGTCAATGTAGGAAAATCCATAGGCAAACTTTCCAAAAGAAAATTATGTTATCATGTGTCATCATGCCATAAGATAAGTATACATATTGAGTAATTGATTCACTTAATTTTATATTCTCTGACCATATCAGATATTACAGCAACTAACGGATAAGAGAAACGAATATCAACGATGATAGGACAATAGTTTTTTACCTTTCCTAGGTCTATGTATTTGGGTTGGATGATGATGCTCATCAGCTTTTGCGGTGGTAAAGGAATGTGTAGAAAAGACACGTCAGACTCCGATTGACTTTTTACAACGAAATTGGTGTACGGCATATTCTCCATAAGAAGTTTTTTCCCACTGGTAGTTTCGTAGTCGGAGCTTACTCTGATGGCCGATTCTTTACTCATACGCATGTTGAAATTAGTCTTTACGTAATTGGAGTAATAGTTTTTATTGTTAGCCTGTAGATCGTTTTCGGAATGTGTCAACATATACTCGTCTAAGCCGTTAACGAGTCGGGGCATGTTGGCAAATATAGTACGACATCTGAAATCCAATATAATTTATGTGAAAATCATACTAAAATCTCGATTTTAATATTAGACGACTGTCTAAGTTAAAACCGAAGCTGTTAAAATTAGCGCGGATGCTAAGTGAAATAAAATTAAGGCAAATGATGTTCGTAACATATTCCAGTAATGTAGTTAACTTCATTACAATCTCAAAGTGTAAGTAAAAACCATTTTTAGCATATTTATAATTTTAATTAGTGATGTAATATTTCATTGCAAACACTTTCTGATGAAGAAAGAAATAAAGTTTCGAAAGCTTGAAATTTAAAGTCTACTTTTTTTTAATTGAAACAAATTGACAGCATCTCCCGCCGCATTTTTAACAGTTTCATTTATATATATAGAAAAGTGCGAAAACAGCCCTAATATAATCCGTAAAATGCATATCATAAAGTACCTACCTACAAAGTAAACCAACCAAACCGCATGCAACAGACAAAGACGCTGCGGGAGTAAATTTATATACCCAGTTAAACAAAGACAGAGCATATTAGTCTGTGGTATAATCGGCTACACGCTGATTGGTGAAGCCGGATTTTATTAATAACTAAATTAAAAATCGCCAGAAAAATCAAATGACAATAATAGTGGTTTCGACGTATCATATTACGATTTATCAAATATAAAAAACTTATTAAACTATGGCTAATTATTCATAAATATGAAACAAAGCATCTCCGAAAGCTTTCATTTATCCCGAAACCTACGTGATATAATTATATTGACAGACACGCCTGTGAATTGACCATGAAATCTATGAATTGACATCTCATGACATTTATTTAGTTATTTATATGGTAACTTCTCAAATACCAACTTATAGAAATTGATTCACTAGTAAACAGAAATAAACGGGATTTCGGGATTAAATGAAAGCCATGTAGTGACGCGTGATTGACCAAGACAAAATAGTAATGTTTCCGTAGTAAAAATGAAGTGCGTATAACTATTTAAAGATTGCGTAGGTACGTACAACGTACATATCAATAAACAATGTTTTGGCTTACGAAACTGGGTTCCTCCACGGTCTCAGACCCTTTGGTCTATCATTTGGAAAAGCTACCAATTGATCATTGTTCTTGTAGAAGCATTTGTAGTTCTTGCTAACTATTGCTTGTATCGG
Source organism: Tetropium fuscum (assembly GCA_964058915.1). Lineage (NCBI taxonomy): Eukaryota > Metazoa > Arthropoda > Insecta > Coleoptera > Cerambycidae > Tetropium > Tetropium fuscum. The sequence continues at coordinate 195,603 of CAXKVY010000134.1, forward strand.
CTTAGCAGTGTCGTCGTTAAATCTAACATCATCTACCAAATACCCAACTTCATGAGTCATTGTTGGTGTTATCCCCATGTTAAATTTGGGCTCTATTTTTGCGGCAGCCATAGTAGCACTGTACACTATAGAGAGGTACGCTATACCGACATTATAGAGCTGGCCATCTCTGGGAAAAAACAGATCGAAAACTATCTTATGCCGTGCTTCCCCTATTCTAGTTGGCGTTATCATCATGGCAATTTCCACACTAGCATCGGCTGCAAGAAGGTACTGCTTTGGTTCCATTTCAATGCACGCTACTTTGTTGTATTTAAATATTATTGGTAGGTCCTTAGACCCGTTTTTTATGTATATCTCATGTGTATAGGCTTCGTTTACTTTTAGATAGTTTATGTTGAAGGATTCTGGAATGACCACGACTGAGGCTTCTTCAGTTTCGCCGTAAAGGCATACTCGAACGTAGTGATCTGAAGGTGCACATTTCTCTTTCTCTGTTTTACATAGGCTTTCGATCGACCCTGATGATGAGAGTGGGCCTAAAACCAGAAAAATAATAGATGTAATATTGATATACTGTTCCTGTTTGTATACCATCACTAGAAATGTTTCCCTTATGAACGCTTATTGATATATTTAGTACCTAACGAGGGCTTTTTTGTGTTGTAGACCTTAGGAGCCTAGTATTATTGCCAGACTTTATTATATTATTTCAATATTTGAGGCACATGCACATTCACCATTAAATCTATTTACAATTCAAATATTCACAATTCAATTTCCCCCGCGAATGGTGTTTCTGAGAAAAATCGCAAGGGGCATAAAGTTCTTAGAATTCCACATAGAATTTACACAAATTTTTGCATAATTTTCTAGTTTATTAAATTTGATTAAAATTATACGTATTTAAAAAAAATCGTTTCTAAGCATTCTAAGAATTGGTAGTAGTAAATTTCGTAGTAGTAAAGTAGTTGTTAGTAGTAAAGTAAAAGCAAATTTCTAGGAATTTCAATATTGGAAGCTAAATAAGTCAAACCAATTCGCGTTTTCAAAAAAAAGTTTCAGACAAAAGTTTTATGTTTTTTGACGTACAATCGATTGCCGATGTGAATGATACGGGGCTCATTTAAAAACACAAAGTTGACCATATAGCCAGTGAGCTGTAATGGTAAAAAGTTCGAGAAGCCGCGGACGTCTGTCGGCTTGATATAATATGGTGCGGTCCCCCTGAACCACTCTTTACTTACCTTCAGTTTATCTTTTGGTAGTGATCTGTAGAATTTATGACCTCGAGAAGGTCACTCCGAATGGACGAAATGTGAAACCATGTCTGTCGACTAAGAATATCTATTTATGCAACCAGTTAGGAAAATTGATATTTTGTGTTATGAGCAGATTTCTGAGGAACGAGCGCTAGCGAGTTCCGCAATAGGATGCGAGTTACACAAAATAGTGTTTCCCAACGTGTTTCAAACAAGATTTTATCTAATTTTCACCAATTTTATATTTTATGTGAAGAAAACTGAATTGTATACGGTTAAAAACGATCTAGTAGGTTATAACGGTGTGACAGCTCGTCACTTTCATAGCTTGTCAGGTCTGCATAACCTACTATGAAATGAATTTTACAAAACCAGTTGCGTAATATTTTACTTTTTGTAATTGGTTGTGAAAAGTAAGACGTTTCCTAACGTCAAAGGGCTTGGAGAAGTGTCACTTTACTTGTCAAAAGAGTATAAATTAGAGTTGTGACCGGTGCATTCGCTATTTCTTCTGGTATATATCTGGTCAGTGCCCCGGTATATCTTCGGAATCCAAGTTCCAATGCCAATAAAACTAAAATGGGACCCACTTGAAAGTACCGGGGGGTACTTTCAAGTTGGTTCCAATAAATGGAGAATTTTAAAAATTGATTTATAACTGACGAAGTTCTGAGGTAACAAACATAAAAAATACAACCGAATTGAGAACCTCCCCCTTTTTTAAAGTAGGTTAAAAATTAGACAGTTTTGTCGTCATAGTTACTTAAAATCAATAAAGTGGGGCCAGATTCTGCTATTAGTGGAGTAAAAACGGTAGAAATATGTTACAAAAATTTAAGGTATAACCACATGAAACCTATACAGGATCATTGGATGGGTCCTTGAGCATGTGAAAGGACTCATTACGACATTTTTTATCCGGAAAAACGTCAATGATTTGTCAAAATGTTATATTTGTGTTTTTTACACATACCACGCGATAACTTCGAAACTAATTAACTTGTAAATATGAAGTTTTTTTTATACAATTGAGGACAGATGGGCGGTTATAACTTTACTAATTTAAGTCTCCTGGTTGCCGTATTTTTTCTTCGAAAATGGAGTCAACTCGAAAATTTACTTTTATTGCTGCATAATTTTCGGTAAGCGAGAAACTTTTTTATTTCAAAGAATTTTGCCATAGTATCTGTGTATAAATTAAAGAAGAGATACTGAAAAAGTTTTTACAATAAAAACCAACTTTAGACAGCTTTAGCGATGTGCCAAATCTAGTTCATTGACTTAAATATTTTCTATTTCTTACTAACCTAATTCTGCGACAGGAGGAAACGTCTTCACTTCAACGTCCTTTCCTGAAAATAAAAGGCTTCTTTAGAATATAATAAAACAATATAGTAGAATTTAGAACAACAGATTTTGTAAACATATGTAATGAAAAAAATGCAGTTATCCCACAAATATTTTATAAGAACATGAGTAAAATAAAAACTTCCAAAAAGAACAACCTTTAATAATGCCATCTCTGTAATGCACCTTTAGTATCCTAATGAAGGTTATGTAATAATTCTCATGGTAGTTCTTAATTTTCTTCGGTTTGAATCTAAAATAAACCATATATGAAGTTGTTTGAAGAAATCACTTTCACTCACTTACGAGAATCCTACAATATAGTTCTGTCTAGCCTGCAGTCTACCTTCTACGGGATTAATGAAGAAATTTTGCAGATGGGGCTCTGTTTTCCTTGCAGTCTTAATAAACTGAAATAAAACCCACCTCTATATTAAAACGGGTACATAGGTTTCTTTATTTCTCTATATATTTCCGCATGCGGCCAATTGTCAATGCCAAGATGAGCTATCCCATCTTTACAATGTTGCCTGGTTCGCAGAAGAGTACGGATTTTTTACTTTTCTGAAATCTTATGGTAAGGGATCACGTACTTTACCTCCTTTCCAAAGGATGGTATATCTACTATGCAACCCCCACTTAAACACATATGGGCGTAATATGTGATCTTCTTTGTAGCCTTTCTATGCAATTGAACACAAATTACTTTGCTATAGCAGTTGCAGGTGCGTGGGTTAGGTGGCTTGGCTGGGATTTTGTAGAGTGAGAGGCAAATAGATGCATTTATTTTGGTTAAGTATAAATAATTAAAAAACTACATAATATCTGATTATCAAATTAGGTGCATTCACTATTCTATCTATTTTCCTCTCGCTCTACAAAATCCCAACCTTAACATAATATAAACAATTCTATAATTTCGCTAGAAATATTGCGCGTTTCCCTAGAAACATTACTTGTCCGCCAGTCTATGATATAATACAGGTCGATTTAGGCAGTTTCGTCAAATAGACGTGTGTCAGAAATTGTGCGTATCAAAGTGTTTATAGCCCAGTCGTGTTAGTCAAAAAAAGGGTTTCCTTTTCCACAAAAATCCCGTCTTTTAGGGTGGAGGGTCACTGGATAGACTATATTCAAAATGGCGACCATATTTCGCAGATGCGTTAGCCGCGATCTCTAATTTTGCGGGGAATTGTTTTTCTTCAACTCTCGGCCGTTTTCAACTTTTTAACAAAAATGATTGAGGAGTAAGTTATTGTAAACTTCAGTCTTATATTTAACAAGTATTAAATATAATTAATTATTGAATTATCTCGTTTATTATTAACTTTAGGACATAAATGTATAGAAACATAGTTGTATAAAATCACATTTCCTACAATTTTGATATCTACGATTTTTTCTCTAGAACCAATATTTAAGGTACGACGATTGTGATAAAGGCAAACATCAAGGTACAAATTGTATCTTGCAAACACCTTTCCGCACTACCACAGGGGTAGAGTTCCAGGCGCGTTTTTTACGTGATATATTTTTCTATTTTTTTATATGTGCGCTGCAGGCTAACTCTTATTCGTTGCCCACCTGCCGGTGACATCAGCATCGGTCAAGCGACCAGCTTACCGGTCGCTTGAGTCCCGTTAGGCTTGCTTGCCATAGGCGTAGAACCCTTAATATTCAGTCTAGGAAAAAAGTCATAGTGATCAAAATTGTCGGAAGTTTAATTTTATACAACTTTGTTTCTGTACATCTATGTCATAAAGTTAATAATAAATGCGTCGATTTCATAATTATACTTTGCCGTCTTTTTCTCGTTTATTTCGAAAAATATCAGTCGGACAATAAAAATTGTAAAGACTAAAACTGTAAATAATTAAATTTACAATAACTTAAGTGAATTTGAAAATGACCGAGATATTGAGCAACAACGATTCCTAGTCTAATTCAAGATGGCGGCTAACGCATCTGCGGAACTTCGCCATTTTGAATTTAGACTTTAAGTGACTCCCCCCCCAAAATGTTACAACTATAAAATTGCTGACGGGAATATTTGCAAGGTCATAACCCGACTGAGCTATTAACTTAAAAATCAATTTACTGAATTACTAACTTAATTACCTTACTTAGTTTCAGGCAAGGTTTCAGGCAAGTTGTTCTAATGTCAACCTAGTTTTAAGTGGATCGAAATGAATAGAAGAATCAATTCATTTTCTTTAAGAGTTAAAGGTCAACACTGGGTTAATAGAAATTGGCCTTTAAAAAACATCAGTATTCAAGGAAAACAAAACATAATTAGTCAACCTTTGGTTCCGAGTGAGAAGATCATATTTGCCCTATTGCATATTAAGCTGGAGCTTATAAGCAAATTTGTGAAGGCTTTAAATCGAGGGGGGCTTTGTTTTCGCTACTTAATACGTAATTTTCCTGGAATTAACAAGGAAAACTCAAAGACGGAATATTTGATGATCCTAACGCTTTTTAAAGATTCACAATGTACCGCATCAGCGAACCAAATTGAATCTGGTGGTTGGTGTTCATTTGTTCCACTGTATCTTCTGTTTTTCAAATGGCAGTTGGCGGAAGTAATAATATTATGAACGTGAAATGTAAGTATATAAATTAAAAAATAAATTGAATTTATTCTAAAAGAGCCAATATAGTGTATATCTAAAACTAGATCTGACACCAAAACTGACAGCAATTTTAGTTTACAAGTTTAAAAAAATATATTTCTGTTGGGCCGTGCAATAATGACATAATCTCCTACCCTCAATTCTGCCCCGCATTCAGCTACTAGGCAGTACTTGGAAGCCGACGAGCTCTTGTTATTCACGACCATGGTTCTATAACTCATTGTACCATAATAGGTCTTAGGAAAGTCGATTAACACCAAGTTGAAATTCGAAATGGGGTATTTCACCACTAGTTGAGGAGGAATAAAGACCCCTCTAAGGTTTACTCTTTGCGGTGGCTCGGTTTTTATCCAGAATTCCTTACTGAAGGATCCAACCTCCGTTCCCAGCACCTCCACTTTGACCGTGATGATTTCCGCAGGCTATGAAAGACATCTGTTAGTTTATAATGCAAGAAAATGATTTTATTTGCATTCTGTTTCAAGAAAGACTTACCACTGGAAGTACCAATGGTGATCGATATATCTACATAAAAAGCATGAAAAATATGTTTCTTATGTGGAATGCAAATACGTTCACATCTACAATGATAATTAACCTGTTAATACATGTATTATTATGCATAGGACATTGAAACAAATCAATCGTCCACTACTTCGCGTAATAGTTCAACAACATTGAGAAGATAATGATATGTAGGCTAGGCATTTATTGTTATTATTGTTTTTTTAAATATTCTATATACTGTACAAAACTACTGCGTAAAACATCTCAGATAGCTAGCCAAATAAATCGTTTTCTTAAGAAGCTATAACATATATTTTGTCAATCTTAGGCAGAGTTTTACCCATTTACGATATTGGCTGCAACTCTAAGATTGAAAAAAAATGCGTGAACGTCAACTTCCTAAAATAAAGATTTTAATAGGTGGCTCGGAAGCACAGTAGTTTAGTTAGACATGCATCCAAGATCAAGATGCTTCTAAAGTATATAGCAGAAGCTGATAATTGTTACCTTAACAGTTCCTCTCATGGGCTGCACTATTAACTCTAAGTCATTTCTTCCCAAATCCACGGAAAACTGAGACACTTTATGACCAATGTTATTTATCTCAAAGGTCAGCTGGTCCGATGCACATCCCACATCTATTTCCCCAAAATCTAACACCTTCGGATTCACTGTTATGTAGGGTGTGAGCAAGTAACTAAAAATTGGATTCAAATTGAGCATTTTATTATTTACATTTTATTATTAGCATTTTACCATAATATTTTTACCAAAAATATTATGGTAAATACCCATGACTTAAATTTCGAAAACATTTTAATTTATATATAAAAAATCTCATATTGCAATTATCACTTTGACAGCGACAAAAGTTACCTGAAACCTTTACAGTGACAAATGAGTGAGTGGTTTTTTAACTTTGGTGTGGTTTTTTAACTTTGGTGTAGAGTGGTTTACTTTTAGTGCTTTATAAATAGTTTGCATTCACATGTTTCTAAATTTCTTATTCATTAAATTCTCTTGACGAATTACACTCAATGTTTGTATTGAACCAGGTAAATTTGTGTTGTTTATATTCTAAACAGTTTAGAAACTTGCTTTAGCAATTTGATTGGAAAACATGTCAACCCAAAAAATTATCTACTGTCGGTGTCGCGTTTTTAATAGTTGTAAGTGCTTCTCGTCTAATTGCTAGGCAAAAGTTTCTCATTAAGCACTACCAATTTATCAGGTAAAATACGGACATCTTGTGCAATTATAAGTGATTAGTAGGTATTAGTAGGTATGGAAAACTCTGAAATTTTAGCAGCGCATTATTTATGACTAAAACTAGATATTTAGATATTTTAAAAAAGACAGGTCATTTCGGTGGGACATTCATCCAAAAGTTTGGAATAAAATTCATAAAACTTTCATTAACAATGTTTTGGAAAAATTTCCCTACAGGAGTTATTTTCGTTTATTCATGCTCAACCCCCTAACCTCCACCAACACCAACTTTAACATGTTAAGTAGCAGGATACCCCTTGTGATATCTTATTTCAAACAATTTTTTATGTTGAATAGGTACAGCAAAAAGAGAAATTTTAATTTTGGATCATAAATAACGAAGATATTCGCTAAATTAAAGTTCCCATGGTTACCTATGCTTTGCTGAAAATAAGAACTTTAAAACAATTGCCAATTAGGTAATCGCATTTGACAAACGAAAGTGCAATGCATCTTGTAATTACGCTGTGAAGGATTGTGTTGCTGATTCGATCACCTGGCAGGTAGAGTGTCCTACCGAAATGACCTGTTCTTTTTAATATATTTATTTTTAGTCATAAATAATATGCTGCTAAAATTTCAGCATGCATCAAATACATTTTTTTGAGTTTTTGAAAAATAATTTTGCAAGCATCTAGCAATTTCTTAGTTCCGGATAAATAATCTGGCATGTTTATTTTTTCACTCTTTCAATATTAAATTTTAAAGTATAAAAATTACAGAATGCTCAAGAATATTTTTTGCAAAAAAAACTATTATTTGAAAATATAGGGGTAGATTTAGCCCCGCTTCCCTTCAGCCGAGTCTGCGGTTATATATAGGAACTAACTTACTCTGCGAAAAAAAAGTCATTCAAAAAAAGTTGGCATTCATTCAAAAAATATACTTAGCCTACAATGAATTGATCACAAATTAATAAATTTAAAAGTATTTTCACGCGCTGTGGCTTCAACGCTAAATTGATTACCGTCCATTTAAAAAATCATCAAAAGCTAGATAATGGATAAAGAGATGTTTCATAAAGTGAAATGGATTCCTATGAGGTTAAACTATAAGGTAAGTTGAAAAAATTTAAGTTGCTATCTCGGCTGCTATTGTTCGTAGAGGGTTTTTTCAATACGTGTATTTTCAATTCTTTTCAACAGCTTATCAATAGGCCTAATTATCAGCAGTTGTCATAAAAAATAACCGTTATTCTATTTGTTTATAAGCAGAAAAAAGACACCCTTTTAAGCACTTTTTATTAACAATTGTTTTAACAAATAGTTTATTTTTTCAACTTACCTTGCAGTACCGTTAAGGATCCATGTTGTGAAACATTTTTATATTATCTCGATAATTTTATTATCGATTTTAACGAATAAAAAAACATATATCTATAATTAATCTTCTTTTTAATATTCTATAAAAATAATAGCAAATTAAAGAAATAACATTGAATTGAATCCAATCGTTAAATTGCCATAAATTTTTTTTTATAAAAGTAACCACTTTTTATCTTTAACACCCTGTATCTCAAAAACTAGTCATAGGATTCCGACCTTGACAGTTCTGATCAAGAGATCAAAATTATACTTAAATATATAGTATAAACATTCTAAAATTTTAGCAAAATGCACCGAGAGCCATTTTTTCGTTATACTTTTGCGACTACACGCAATAATATATCAAAATATTATTTATACTTTTAATGTATAATGACCTAGAGCATATGTGTGCTAATATTTCGAATATCTAGGAGTGTTAGGTTACGAAGCAGTAGAGGAATGAAAGTGAAATAGGACCTTCGGAGATGTTTGGGTTGGTTTTCAGTAAACGCACAACCGCCTTCTATCTCTTGTCACAACTGCGTAATTGCGGTTTTACAATTCACTTATGTAAGCTGCTGATATTTGAGAGAATTATGTGGTACCTAAGGAAATAATATTTACAAACAGATTGCAATGTTGAGATCGTTGACTCCCAAATGTGTGTACCTCGATCGATAATTTCTGATTCGCAGATATAATGATCAGATTTTGTTATAAGTTTGGCCTACATCATTGACTTTTGAGACAATTTTATTATTTATTTCAATTAGCACATTAGCGAAAAATTTACTTATGGACCTTTCTATGGACCTAACCTAAGTACATATAAATACACTGAAAAGGGCAACTTATATGTTTTCCTTGACCGATAAAACCAGTACGAGCTCTATTTTCAACATTCTGAGTACCTCAAATTTGACAATTTTTAATATATTTGATTTTTGACATTCCTAAATGAGCTGAAGTAGTATCGTCATGCATTCGAGTAATTATTTAATTCCTATTCGCTGTTAGAATTACTAATTTCCGACTTCCGAAAACCTAAAACATTGTTTTCCATTTCTTCACATATAATGAAGGGTTCTCATCGGGGTTATTATTCGGTTCGGTTCTGAATTTGGTTTCCAGTTTAACAGAATAATTATGCGCGAATAATTATACGTTGAGTTTTTCAAAAATGTTTTTTCAACCCCCTTTGAGGGTAGTTGGGGGGTGCGGATGGGTGAGGGGAGTCGGGGATAGTTGCACGGTGTTGCAAGATCATTTAGCCTTGGAATATCATTCAAATGTAGTGTACAAAATGTCATCTACCGATACGATTGTAATAAAACATACATAGGGCAAACAAAACAAAATCTAGAGACACTTCCAATTGAACACAATGAACACCAATTTATTCATGTAATAAAAGACGTAAAACCAAAATAGCACAAACAGGGCTGGCTGCACATCATTTCACAGAAAACCATAATTTCAACTTTGATTATGTAAGTATTATATTAGATAAGTAAACTACAATAAAACACTTATAAGTGAAATTGTGTCTATACAGTCACATAAAAGGGTTGAATTGGACACAACCAGTGAATAAAAGGATCGACGCTGATAATTTAACTATTATTTAGAACCATTTAATTAAAAAAACACAACAATGAAAAAAATCTCAGATAGCAGTTGTTATTAAATACCTTCATTGCATAATTTGTAGTTATCCAGCAGAGAGCAAAATTAATAACCTGATTTAAAACATTATTTAATATGTGTTGTGGTACAGTATGTCTTATTTATTTATTGACAATAAGCACTATGTGCCTTACTAAGGGAATGTCTCACTAGGTAAGTTTGTAAGTCTCACTTGTTTATTAATGATTTGAATATATAATATAATTAAAAAATATTTCCTCACTTTTCCTTCACTTTTAGTAATTAACAATTTGAGAATCCGAAATTTATTGTAGGTATATTTAACGGATAAATTGATTTCAAGCAGTGACTAGGTGTTCCCTTTAGCATGTGTTTAGAAACTTAGGTCGGCATATTACTTTCATTAGTCGATTACATTCATCAATATTGCCACAGTGCATTTAATAGATTCTTTGTCATAGATTAACACAAATATCTTAGTGCCTATCTGTGTCGCTTTATTGTTTTGTGAGTTGAACATTGCCAGTTCTGCGACACTAGCCTAGGTCGGAGATCTATGGACTAATTTCCTGAGGCGTTGACCTCGTCGCTTTCTTTTTGGCATATTAGTGTTTCAATGTGTTAAGAGTTTAAGTAATTTTCTTGGTTAAATAACGTATTATGTCGTTCCTATAGAATGGCATAATTCAAGGAAATCATTGTTCATGTGTTGAGATTTTGGATGAATCTACACATACCACATTAGTGGGATCAAATAACTTTTCTAAAAAAACATTGAGGTAAGGCATTTTGTTCTTGAAACCGCGTGTTCATATTTTATTTTGCCTACTTTGTGTTCTCTAGAGCCTGCGACGTTGAACTCCCTAGAGTTGATTGAGGGACACAGCTAAGCTATCTTTTCGAAGCCGTTTTCTAACTACTTAGTAAGTTTTACCAGATATATATTCTTAACCTAACTTTTTTTTACTTGTAACGAGACAAGCTTATCGGTCTGTGTTACAGGGCTTTCTCGTCTTTCGGCGAGTGTAAGTCACACCACTTTTTTTTGGAATCATCTTTTGAACCACCTTTAGAACCACCTTTAGGACCACCTTGCTGAAGTCAATAGACCCCTATGCCGGCGTAGTTACAGGAGAGATCCACCTTACTGGAAGACTCGTTGCATATCACAGATAAGCCTAGTGTTAAGTACCTATAGTTTAAAAGGGGACACATCCTGTTAGATTTATTTGATATTGCTAGTGTGTACGCGTAAAAATATAAAATTATTGCGAGCCCTCAGCTATCAAACGTTAGCAAAGTGTCTAAATGTATTCACCTGGTTACTCCCGCGGTTTAATCAACCTATTTAGGTAACCATCGCCTTACTATTTATATATATATATATATATATATATATATATATATATATATATATATATATATATATATATATATATATATATATATATATATATATATATATATATATATATATATATATATATATATTGATTGCGGATAGGTCATCGTGCACGTTGACATTTAAACCAGGTATAATATCATATTTTTGGTAAATTTTTTATTCACCATTTAAACTTTCCAATTTGTAAAATAAACCTATTAATAAGTATACTGTGTGTCTTATTTCCCCCCCCCCCCCCAAGAATTACAGAAGGTGCCAGAGTAGATTCGATACCCAGGATAATTTCGGCCTATCTGACTTAGTTGCGTATGGGCAGTGGCGTCTACGGGAATTTTATTTTTATTTTCATTAAAAGCTGAGCTATCTTAGGCCAAGTTTTATTGCCCACTTTAAATCGCTGTTAAATGTACTCCAGGGGTAATATATTTTTACAGTGATAATAGCTTAATGTATTAAGTTTTTTACATAGATGTTTTTTTTTAAATTAAAATGTTTTTAAATTGTTTATACACATTGTAGGTATGTTGTTTTTATAGACGATTTCAAAATGTAGTTTAAATCGTTTATTAATATACATATTATAATAATATGTTGTTTTGTTCTGAAGTAGTGGGAAATTTTATTTCTATCCTATACCAACGAAGAAAACACTTGATTGAATATAATTTAGGATGGTATTTATAAAAATTATTATTTTTGATTGGTTTGATAATTGACATGCAATTTAACATTTATTTAGTTATTTAAGATTCGGTTCGGTGAATGTAAGTGGTAACCGACTTGATATCCGTTTGATAACTATAAGATGAGTGTTATGTAATAACCAATACCCCTGACGTGCCCCTCCGTCTACGAGTCCAACACTTAGAAAGTACACCTAAGTTGTCTTATTATTCCTATAATACCATTATGTCTTCACGTGCTTCTACTCTTTAGAAAAAATCTGCTCGTTACGATCAAGGTTAGTTTAATTGACTACTTTCCACTTCTCTCAACCCTTCATCGACTTTGCCGCAGATTTCATTCTACAGCTTCTTGGAAAAACCTAAAATGGAAAATCCTCCGCGGTACGGTCACTCGAAGGAGTAATTCTGCAGAACGGACGGAGTGATTGCACTGGGTAAGAAGTGTGGCATTGGCAGAGACTACTCGACCAATGTCACGGCGAATGCTGCAATTGTTCACGCTCTTGAACGCTGCAATATGCAGAGCCGGTGGAAATCAAAGGCAACGTGGCTTATAGAATTCTAGATGTCAATTGATTTATTTACTCTCAAACACATTTGGGCACAGTATAATAATTAAAGCCGTCTGTGAAATTATGGAACTTAGTAGGTATTAGCCTTAAGCTACATTTCAATTAAGGTTCAAAGTGAAATTTCTGCGCTTGACAAATCCAATTATGCAGTACCTACAGCATTTTCAATAAAAACATTTTATGGGCTTAATTTCGATTGGACTTTAAATTGGTGCAAGATACTTGCCAAATGCAAACACAATACCAAGTTTTAACCGAATTTTAAGGTTAGGTTAAGATTTAAGACCTCAACAAGAACACTGGAAGAAACTAGCAATACAAAATGGCGGTATTCTGTGCCTGTATCCATTGAACAGACCATTCAATGGACTGTTCTATCGATACAGTTTGGTAATGTTAATGAACGTATATTTGTTAAATAATATTTTTTTAAAGAACATGAGAAAGAAAATAATATCCGTATAAGGTAAAAAAATCGAAAAAAGAAGCTACGTTCGAGTGACCGTATTTCGGTCAATTTTTAGTATAAAAAATTTTTCGACCCAGCATTTTAAAGGAAATTTTATCTACTTTTTTTTTATGAAGCAATGCCTATACCCATCTCTGAACCAAACAAATGTATAGGCAAATTTTGGCATTTTTTTCATTTGTTTCAACATTTTCGGCAAGAAAATACTTTTCAAATTTTTTAAAATATCAATTTGGGAAATTCAATTCTTTACAAAAAGTTTCATATAAAGTATACCGAAATTTTGCTCCATTTGTGAGATATATTGAAAAACTTGAAAGGGTGTAGTTTCACCCCTGTCTCCAATTTGCATCCTCCATTATAAAAGCACTCCGCAGTTTTTTCTTCTTTAATAACCCATGGACCGATTTCTGCAATAAAAACCCCTGAACGTCTTAGTTCCTTTCTATATGACATAATAAATAGCCTATACCCAAATAAACAAGTACCTAAACTGAATGCAATGTAAATGGCTCTTCAATAACAATTATTAAAAATAAATTTGTAATTTCTAGTTAATTGCGCTTCTAATAGAGCTCGCCTCTTAATTTATCCTAATATTATAAAGAGGAAAGATTTGATTGTTTGTTTCCATTGAATAGGATCCGAAACTACTGGACCGATTTGAAAAATTCTTTCACCGTTGGGAAGCTACACTCTGTGCATGCTCATTATATGATATTTGTGATATGTGATTTTTTCAAAAATCATCCCCTTTTCCGGTTGCTCACATTGTCCTAAGGATTGGTGGGGGGGTTGTTGGGGTGGGGTGGTGGGAGGTGTAAATGGATAATGAGCATACAAACTTTTTAAAAATCCAAGCAGTCGGTAAATATTCATTGAAAAGGATTTTCAACAATTTTGTGCAGCATATGGCATTATTGTAATTTTAATGAGGTTTGGAGGGTGGCTAAATAGAGGTTAATTTAATCAAAATCGGATGGCATTGGTACACACTATTATTTGTACTTAGGACAGTATAAATTTCGAATGCCATCCGATTTCAACAATTTTTAGTGTTTTTAATTATTGTTGAAATAGTCGAAAAAAAGGGTTTTACGGCGACTTTGTTTGTTTTGAGGATTTGTTTCTCCGAAACTGCCCATCAGGATCGGATGGCATTTTTTCCCAATGTTTGGTGGTGTCAATAAGTATGCACACCAATGTTGAAGCGGTTGCCTCATAACTTTTTTTCTTGTTTTTTTTTAATCGCTAGTGCAAAAACGGCCCGTGTGTTTCGGCTGGCAAAAAAAAATATTATATAATTAGGATATTACCTTCAATGCTACCACATTTTTATCCGGTTGCTTTGTCAAAAATTTTTCGATTTTGCCCCACCGCCATATTGCCGCCCCTACCCATTTGCTTACTGGTGGCAAAGGATAACAAAATGGTAAGTACCATTACCATTCTAAAACGGTAACTATATAATTGTCAATATACATTATATCGCGCTATTAGATTGTTCATTCTTTTCTTTTTATTTTATATGCAATCTCTATTGTAAAGGGTACCTAAAGCATTGTACTAAGAAAATAATACAAGTGGTTTTGTTTACATGGTTATGTTTATACTACTAACAAAACCAAATATCAGTGATATCTCTCTGTGTTATTTTTACACGCCTTATCACATGTTCATCAACCTTAATAGCTTATTTAACAGAAGTATAAACCACTATAAATAATATACGACCTAGTTCGAAACAGTTCCGCGTCCGAGCAAAAAAATAATAGCAGGCTTAAAAAATCGCACATTCTAAGATTTAATTACTTTTTTATTTAGGGAAATGTATCGCATTTACACATAGCCGGTTCCGCGTCATAGGAGCGGCGCAAAATGCAAATCGGTGTAGTACGTATCTGCATTTTTGGAGAAATTGCACAATCTTTTATACCCAATCATCGAATTAATTAGTGCAATAATTATACATTAAACAAGACAACAAAGAGCCAACAGTGACTATAATCATATAGTCAGTCAGGTGGCCCATAATGTAGTGACACATTTGAAGTCTAAAAACATTGCCTCTGAAAAAGTTAGTTTTTGGTGTTGTTCGATAGAT
The DNA here is from genome assembly GCA_964058915.1 of Tetropium fuscum. Lineage (NCBI taxonomy): Eukaryota > Metazoa > Arthropoda > Insecta > Coleoptera > Cerambycidae > Tetropium > Tetropium fuscum. Next base: position 210,811 of record CAXKVY010000134.1, read on the forward strand.
ATACAATTTTTTTTTGCAAAAAAATACAGGGTGTAGTACTAAAGTATAAGAATTTAAGTTAAAAGATAAGTATGTAAAGTTACATTCTGCATACCACGTTTTTTTTTAAACGTAGCCATAGAGATTTATGGTTGTTATAATTGTCAAATAGACAATAATATACAGCCGGTTTCGAAAAATACATCATCATGAAAGGACAGCAATGGATAACTTTTTCTCACCTTTTATTGCCCGTCTATTCATGAGTAGATTTGAAGTTGAAGCAAAAGAAGATCTCGAGTATTTCCCTAGAGTTTAGCTAAGGTATGTGGATTGTATTTTTACAGTTTTTGATACTAAAGTAGCTAACATTGATGACTTTGTTAATACATTAAACAATAGATTCCCTTCAATTAAATATACCTATGAAATTGAAAACAGCGGACAGCTACCGTTTTTAGATGTACCTACTAGTAATTAGGAATACAGAAAATAAGTTAGAATTTGATATATATCGAAAATATATCAATACTCATAGATATATACCCAATGACTAACCATTGCGTTCAACACAAAATGGCAAGCTTCAACATTCTAATTCAACATATTTTAAGTTTCCCTCTTAATAAGGAGAGGTTTGAAAAAGAGAGGTCTTTAATCAAAGATACAGCTGTGAGTAATGGATATTGTACAGGACAAGTTGATACAATGTTCAGGTAACGTAAATTAAAAGAAATCCTTCGCAACTCTTCGAGCTTTCAAATTAATAGAGAAAATTCCAACTATATCAATTCCATATGAACCTCGTCTTACCAATGGACTAAGCAGATGTTTTAAAGATATAGGAATAACAGTTCACTCATCCAGGAATAAAATAAAACAAATTTTAGGTAATCCAAAGGATAAAATAAATATTAAAGGAATGTCGGGGATTTATTAAATTAGCTATTATTGTCGAAAATTTCTTTAAAAATAATGAGTCTATTGTCGTTACTCAACGTCAGTTTCGCACAAGATGTAATTTGAATCCGCCGTGTAGAAAAAATTTTTTTTAATGGGTTGATCAATTTAGAATCATATCAGCCTTGATGAAGAAACCTACAACAGATAGGCCTATTTCAGTTAGAACTCCGGAAAATATTGAAAGAGTTCGAGGTGCATTTTTAAGAAGTCGAAACCGATTTCCAAACAGACAATCTCAAACATTAGCACTCTCAAGAACTATCCTGCAACGAATATTGCATAAAGATTTACACTTAAAATTATATAAAGTTCAATTTGTCCAGGAGCTAAAAGACACCAATTTTGCAGCCAGACTTACTTTCTCTAACGATTTTTTACAGCTTTTAGAAAACAATGCAGATTTGTTTGAAAATTAATTTATGTCTGACGAAGCAGATTTTCATATGTGTGACTTATGTCTGTGGCCCTTACCTATATAGAAAAAAATATAAAACTACTTTTTCTTTCAGGACGCCCTGGTTTAATTTGGTTAGAAAATACTTTGTGAAAATTAAAAATTAAAAAAATTGAAATTAAATTTGTTAAAAAAATATACATATATTTTTTTCAATTTTTTTAGTGTATAATATGTATATTTTGTCAATATACAATTACTACAACTGTTTCGATAATATTTTTTTTTATCTAGAATTTTCCGACGATAATCCCGTACGATTTGAAGTATACAATTAAGACATAAGTGGATAAAAGTGTAGTCACATTTTTTGACAAAAATACTTTTTGCAATTTTTGAACTTCCCTGGTATAGATCTAACCTTTTAATAATAGTAAATCCTAGATTTGTAATGGCGCCATGTCACACATACAATTAATATTTCTAGTGGATAAAGGTGTTATGATACATTTTTGCCGTAGCGGCGAGCGCTGCTATCGTTGCGCGTATATTACCAGGTGAATTTTCTGCAACCATTTTACAGTGGATCAGTCATCTTCTGTATATTTAATTTGTGATATGCGTTGTATCAATCCTCCGTATTACTGACAACACTATGAATTTTTTTAGACCATTTAGCAAGATAATTTGACTACAATATTTATATGTTGGAGAGAGAACTTAGGCTACAGACTTAGAAGGCTTAGAATTTCGGCCAGAAGCGTGGAAAAATGGACATATTTAAGTGGCTGGAATAGTATTTCTTCCTATTGATGCAGAAACAGTTTAAAAAGGTAGTCTTTATAGAAATAAACAATTTATAACACGAACCAATGACGAGTGATGGTTAAAAAAGTTATGTTAAAAAATGGGGAAAAAAAACACTTTTCAAACCTCGGAAGCAATTTGCAAGTTAACAGTTGCACTTAGCGACATCTACTTGCTTGTTTTTTTTGCAAATTTTATAGCGAATGCGATGGTACCGCTCGGCCCTCTCTTATCGAGGTCTTTATCTTTAGACAAGAATATTGACGCGTATAGCGAACAACTTTATTAATGCATGTGATATACTAAAAATATTTGGTAGCGAAGATATACAGCAAAACGTGAAAAAAAAAGTAGTTTTTTAAATTATTTATTATGAAATTAAGTATTTAAGTTAAGGATTTGAATATCCGGAGTCTACGTGGGGGTCATGTTTTCGCAAAAAAATACTTAGGAAACCAAAAGAAAAACCGCCTGTGTGTCGTAAATTTATTTCTAGTCTCTATTTCATGCCTGACAGCGGGACTAATATCCCGATGCGGGTTTCGCATGTAAAGTTACTACAAATTTATTGCCGCAAAATATTGATATCAACGCGGTAACTAATTTAAGAAAATTAAATAATTCATGGCCGTCTTATGAGTACCAGATCACCCCGACCTTCTTAAATATTGATACATATTTTGGATCTCTTAATGTTTTCTATAAAACCTACTTCCCGTATAAAACGAAAAGAAAGGGAATCATGTTTTTAATACATACAATCATTGCTTACACTAAGATTTGGCAAATCAGTGCTTTTTCGTTAATATAAATCGGCAGGCATGCCTGAGGTAAGGCCATAGCACTGGTATGGGTATACCGTATATTCCTAGTTATGCTTAATCCAGAGGGGAGGTACTTGCCTTTAGGAACGGCTTTCAATTTGAATGCCTGTAACAAATACAATAATTTAGTGATATATTTATATAATTGTTTCAGAACGTTCTTAGTCAGTTAGTTTTCGGAATTAAGACCAGTTTAATCATAAAAACAATATCTACGGCGATGTCGAATGTTGATCTGAATCTGTTCTCATGTTTGTTCAGTTTATCGATGCGTCCCAATCCTCCAATCAGAATGAAAAATGGTAAAGCGGCAAGAAATAAACAAGAAAAAGCTGAGTTATCTAGGAAATACATTTCAACCGAATGAGGGTGATGACATCTTGGACCAAGAAATTAACGAGGAAGATGTGAACAACCTAACCAACCCCGAAGAAATCATTAAGGAGATTACCAAAAATATAGATCCAAAGAAAGCTCCTGGATTGGATCTAATAACTGGAGGAAATAAACAGCTCCCAAGAAAAGAAAGTTGCTAAGCTAACGCATCTTGTAGATGCAGCTCTCAGACTGATATGTACCATTGATGTGGAATGTAGCAGAGGTCATAATAATTCCCAAACCTGGAAAACCACGATATGGAGTTTCTTCTTATACTCCAATTCCTATTCTGCCTATATTTTCGATATTCACAAAACTTTTATAAAAAACGATTAAAACCAATCCGAGGTGAAATCTGATCCTGTCACATTAATTTAGATTCAGAGAAAGGCATTCAACTAGATCAGATTCACAGAATTACAAATATAATAGAAAATACATATATGAGAAAACATTATGTGAAAATATACCTTCCTTGGTGTGGCATAGGCTTTCGATAAATTTTGGCATACAGGTCTAATAGATAAAATTAATGAGAAGTTGTATTTACCTAAACAGTTTTCTGATATTCTGGTATCCTACATATAAGAAAGACATTTGAAAATTAAGTAAGAAGGAGCATATATTCTGAGTTTAAGACAATTAATGCAATACCGCTAGGAAGATCCTAGTACATAGGATCTGTCTGACCATAACCAGAGCTATGCGAACAACACCAACGAGAACAATTCAGGTGATGTTCTATGTTCCACCACTACACTTTCATTTAGAAAAAGTGGCATTGAGTACCATGACGCGCCTCGAATCTGTTGGTATACAACTAAACGCAATGTGTGGCCAAACTAGATGCCTCCTCTTAATCGAGGCTGTCAAGAAGATATCCCTCTTACAGACATGTGCAGATATATTCCGCCTCGGCTTCTCTCTGATATACCTTACGCCATACAAACTAGTGGTGAAGATGAGACTGGCGTTGAAAGTGTAAACTATGTCTTCACAGACGGATAACAATATGGGGCATATGGCACTTTGCCCCACATTGCACATTGCACCCATCTGTAGAGGATGTGAATAAGAAGAGAATAAGAATATGTGAATATCCTGCCATGTCACTACCAGATAATCCATTTTGGGGGAGCGTTGGCCTTCCACGACTAATTTGAAGGAAATCCCCCTAGGCAACATCATCACCTTTTTCTATACATGGGCTGGTCGGTAGCCTAGATTTCACCACGGAGAATATACAAGGGTTCCAATTGGGCCTAGGTGCTGCAGTTTCTGAAGTGCACTCTGATTGATTACAGATTACGGATTAATCAACAAAAATTATTTGCTAACTAACACGGAACTAGACTTCATTAATCTAGATGAAAAAGTCGAGAATTAAAGTCTGTATTGGTCAACATTATAAACAGCTAATCAATATATATATATATATATCCATAACTAAAAATAACATACGAATTCCATTTACAAATACATCTAAATATCGACGACGGAAGGAAGGACATGAAGTTCCATGAAGGACGACGTTAGTTGAGTTTTCTAAGTAGCACTGTAGTTGATAAAATTTACCTATTAATCTTTATGTTCAGATTGTAACGTCCATCAATGCCCTTTTATAATATCATATAAAAATGATGTGGGATAGTATCTGGCTGCTGACTTACACACAACAAAAATACTGGGTATATAAAAATAGTATAATCAATACATAATAATTATTATAGGTACCTTCGAGCTTGGTGGTAGTATCCTTACAAGAGCTGGATACTTTCCACAGTTAATGACAGTTAAAGACTGGTTAAACTTCTTCCCATCATATGCATCCACGAAGATTATCTTGTCTGGTATTATCTTAACATCGTCCAACTGTTGGAACGTTTTTGACGATTGTTGTGTGATCATTTGGAATGGTGACAAATCTTGTGGACACACATTATGATCGAATACATTAGCAGCCCAAGAGTGCCGTTTTTCTGGCGAAATCGAATGTAGAAGCTCGTCCATTATCTACAAATATTTCATCCGTTAGGTATATGACAAAAAAACTACAACTTAGCATGTAAAATGTCATGCTGACAAGAGAGATACGGGATTTTGTCTCATGTAGTGTGCCCCGAAAGTATTTTGTTGGACAGCATGATACTATTACAGTAAGATACGCTCAGTTCACAAACGCATTTTAACCTAGCTAACTGTATACCGGAAGGACAGAAATGTATTTGAAACAGGCAGTACACGGAAATTAGTCAAATTTATGCGGAATATAAGAAAGAAATTATAATAAGCTGAATTTTCTAGGATAGTTACACTCGGAGTAGTTTCCACAAACACCAAAACACTTTCACTTCGCTCGACGCGCGTTTCGCCAACCAAGTTGGCATCATCCGGAGACGATTAAAACTAATCTTAAATTACAAAATCTACCATATTTATACTATTTTTCCGGTGACGTCACTAATGATATCACCGTGAAATTTACGCGTGAATAACCACGCTTCAATGATCGGTTGCTAAGCAACGCGTAAAGCGGGCTACGGTATGATATCACCGTCAAATTTACGCGTGACTAATCACGCTTCAATCATCGGTTGCTAAGCAACGCGTAAAGCGGGCTATACGGGATAGGTCCCTTGTCGCTATTCATACTACTATTACACTTTACAATTTCTATGCTCTCAAATGCATCCAACTGTCTATTATTGGTCACATTTCTAACTAATCTTAAATTACTAATATCTATTCTATGATTGTTGTCAAAAGCATGTTGTGCAACACTAGACTTATCTGTTCTTCCATATTTTAGAGGAGCCATATGTTCTTTAAATCTGGGGTTAATTGACCGTCTCGTTTGTCCAATATATTTTCGATCACAATCATTACAACTAATTTCGTAAATCCCAGACCTTTCATTTGGAACAATTTTATCCTTTGGATTGTCTAAAAGTTGTTGTAATTTGTTGCTCGACGAATGAATCGCTGTTATACCCACGTTTTTGAAAACCTTACTCAAACCATGAGTAAACCGGGGTTCGTACGGGATGGATACATATTTCTGAGCCTCTATGTCCTTTTGAAAGGTCGTAGAATTACGAAGTGTGTCTTTAAATTTACGCTTCCTAATTAGTTTTTCAACTATATCTCTAGGATAACCATTACTCACAGCTATGTCTTTAATTAATACTTTTTCTTTTTCAAATCTCTCATTACTGAGAGGGAAACTTAGTAAACGATGGACAAGAAAATTGAAACTTGCCATTTTATGTTGATAGCAGTGGTGAGAGTCATTAGGGATATATCTGATGAGATATCCCTAATATGAGATATCTGAAAAGACTGGTATCTTTTCTATATATATCAAATTCTAACCTATTATCAATATTTTTAATTACTAATACATCTAAAAATGAAAGTTTTCCATTATTTCCTAGTTCATATGTAAACTTTACAGAAGTGAAACGACTATTTAATTTGGAAATGAAGTTTTCTACATCCGCAATCTTAGTGTCAAACACGGCAAAAATGTCATCCACATACCTAAGCCAAATCCTAGGAAAATACTCGAATTCTTCTTTTGCTTCAGTTTCAAAACGACTCATGAAGACATTAGCAATGAAAGGCGATAAACAGTTACCCATTGCTTCATGTTGTTCATAAAACTTGTCATTCATTGAAACGGAAGCAATTTTGTTTCATACAAAGTTTTGTAAGGTTTATATATTCTTCTATTACTTCTCTTCTATAGTTGTTTAATTCGAGTAAATCCTCAAGATAGTCCAAGGTCTGTGGAATTGGTACACTAGGAAATAATGAACAAACATCAAAGGAAATAAAAATTTCACCCTCTTGCAATTGAATATTCTTGACCATATCAATGAAATCATTCGAATTTTTAACTGAAAAACTAGGCTGTGCAATGGGCAAACTTTCAAATTCCTTAGTCAACCATTTTGATAAGTGGTAAGTCGGAGATCCAATAGACGATACTATTGGACGCACCGACTTCCCTGGCTTATGAATTTTTGGTAGACAATACAATCTAGGTACAGTAGGGTTAGACACACGTAACTCATTCTTAACAGGTGGAGTAATAAGGTTGTTAGCTAATAGTTAGTAATAGTTAGCTTATGTGTGTAAGAATACATATCAATAAAGTTACCACCCCTAAGCGGTAAGCTTCATCCCTATATCACCCCCTTTAAGGATACCGCACTGTTTTTTTTACAATGTCTTTTACACGTTTTATCTTAGGGAAAAACATAAGGATAGAAAAAGGTTTGTAACAAAATTCTCTACAAAAAAGGTTCTATAGTATGTATTGATTTTGCTATTACTTTTTATGTTATTAAATCGTAAACTGTAGGGTCAAACAAAAAGAAAGCCTCATTATATTGAATACGGTACGTAATCAAATGCAACGCAGCGCGATAATATTTCAAATGATCCAAAACAATCCTAACCGCCTAATTAATGCTACAGAGAGAGAGGTTATTTTGACCTGCCTATGCCTTTTGCCTTTGAACTTACGGCTGTGCCTTTATTTGATGAAAGAGGACTGATGAAAAAAACCAAAAAGTCAACATTGTATCAAATTTTCAAATCCGTACCAGAACATCCAATTAATGTCGCCAACTGTGACTATGTAATTGATGGCGTAAATCTAATGCATCGTGTTGTATGGCCGAGTCAGGTCAGATTAAGGAGATTTACAGCACATGCGTTAAATTTGTTAAAAGGCATAATGGGGAAAATGTCACAATTATTTTCGATGGTTATGGTAATAATCCTACGAGCACAAAAGGTGTCGAGCCAACAGAGAATTTTAACAAGAACATCTCCCAAAGTTATTTTTGATCAAAATACGTCACTTTCAGACCCTAATGAAAAATTATTAAGCAACCTTGCCAACAAAGAACGATTGTTTTCTGAACTAGTAGACCCTTCAAAATGACTCTTTCAGACTCTAACCGCGGATGATGATGCTTATACAGTTATAGTTCAAACTACTATACAAAAAAATTTTAGATTAGAAACGGTCGTAATTGTAGGACAAGATGTAGAAGATCGACATCTTCTTACCTTAATTATTGCCCTGACGCCAACTGAAAAGGATATTAGGCTCCTAAGGAAGGCCTAAGGTAATATAAAAGCAAGAATTTATAGTTTTAAAGATTTAGAGTTGTCAAATGTCCTTAAGAACTCAAGAGAAACAGTTCTTTTTGCTCATGCATTTAATGGCAGTGACACGTCTGCTTTTTTTTGGAAAATGCAAACTATTAATGTATTAAACTCAGAAAGGCATTTGCAAGAAGTTGTTACAACCTTTAACAAACCAAATGCTACAAGACAGGATATTACTGAGGCTGGGAAAATACTAAGGCTTAGGCTATTTACTCTCGCACTATATAAAGCACAAAACAATGAAACATCAATAAATCATCAGAAGTATGTTCCGTTTAACAACTCGGTTGGTAATTCTAGGCAAACGGTTACTTTGGCAAGGCTACCCCCGATGTTTGCAGCTTTGCAACAACATTCATTGCGGGTTTACCACCAAATTCAGGCTAGGCATGGCGAAGTTTTAGAGCCAGAAGACGGGGGATGGAAGAAATCAGGTGATATTTTAGTACCTGTTTTGACTACTGAAGCACTACTGAAGCTCCCTTATCAATTTTAGAGTTAATTTCGTGTGCCTGCAAAAAGGGCCGCGGAAAGGGTGCGGATATTTCAAGGTTGGTTTAAAATGTTCGGTTATGTGTATGAACTGTCACAGACAAGGATGCTTTAATGCGGATCAGACCGATGCAATTGGATTTGAGCAAGAATAAATGCCATTAGTGTATTAGGCCTCAAGGCGAAACCACATAAGAAAACGCATCGACAAACTCTACTTCCTGGGTGGTGTGGAAACTAGTTTGGTTTAGAAATCGCTAATGACTATTTTTGGTTCTTATTAAATTCTATATAATTTATAAAAAGTTGTTGAAACCGAATTCTACAAAATATTATATTTAAATTTAATTCTGAATATTTTTTTGTACCTGAATTTTTGTCGTAGAATGTTACATTTTTAAGACATTATTGAAAAACAAGCGCGGTGTTTATAAAGGTGAAAAAGGTATGAAGCTCACCAGTTAGGGACGGGAACTTTTCGATCCTGTATTGCTACTCCTCCTGTATTGCTATCAACTGTCGAATCAGAAAATATCAGCTTATTATAAATGTTTTCTTCTATTTTTGTTAAATTCCGTGTCTTAAGGTGACGGCGTTCTATAAGTTTGAAAACTTATTTAGAAACGTTACTCATGAAAGTTGACATATTGGAAAATAATATTATTCTTAATTCAACCTATATAGAACCTCATTTCATCACTCAATATTATAAAGAATGCTGAACTATTCTCCAATATTGATGTCTGTACAAATACATATTATGTTTTTATCTTTATATTCCCATTATAAAATAGAGAGACTAGAGATTTCTAGGTGTGGGAATTACTTTTTACCTTACTGTTAAGTAGTCGCAGAAATATCTAGACTACAGAAACGTTGCAGATAAGGGAACACTAGCGTGAGAACAGCCTGTAATACGAAGACTAAGTGGTCTAGGAAATCCTAAGGGATGAAACTCTCTGCACCCTAATATAATTAGTCGAAATATTTGACAGTCTGCATGCGTTTAACTGTCCCGTCCCATATAGCCGCTCCGCTCTTGGTCGACGTCCTCTTGGGTGCAATGGAGTTTGTGACAGAACTATCGTGTAAATTTAGGATGATATCCTTGTCCTTTGGGACGGCAGGTTCTCATAGAAAAGTATGCCTATTGCTAACGTGTGTAATGAATTATATCAATATTACTGTTTCAGTAATGTATTGGATATGTTTATGTTCAGCTAGAGCAATCAGCTTATTGACAAAATCTAGGACAGATCAAATTTTCATTTTCATAGTGTCTATTTCGGAACTAAAAGTCAACTTACAATGTGTAAGAGTTGTGTTAGAATTTTGATTACCTGGATAAGATTGCCACTCAGATGAGTTAGTACGGAGATGATCTAGATGTTTTAATACTACCTCTTGAGAAATGAGGATATTTTCTGAAGAATTTCACATTTATTTGATAGAGGAGGAAAATGTCCAGGAGTTTCAATGCAAAATACTGGTTGGAACATATTCGAGAGCAGCAGCTTCTAGATCACTAATAGAGATAGATAAATCGGATTTTTTGTCTTTGTTTTAGTTTTTGCGTAAGAAATCCTCGTTTTGTAAAAACAAGAGTAATAATCGCTGATGAAGGTTTTCACAGCCAGACGCCATTGTATGATAGACTCTCTGGACGTGTTCGAGTCATGGCTGATAATCATCTACTTTATATATTTAAATACAATGTCAATCAACTACGCAGAATAGTTTTAAAAAAACTGGTATTAATGATTGTTAAGTTTATGTTAATTGAATTGTCACACCTGTAAGATCTACATGAAGCCATGGAGCAAAAAAAGGTAATCCGGTTTGATCTAGATTTACAAGAGAAAAAATCAGGAACAGGATAAGTAGTTATTCGATAAATAATAGTAGGTGAAAGTTTTTTAATTATCTGAAATCTTTAAGTGCGCACTTATATCGCTGAGTTATATAATTGATCACGTGCTCATTACGTATGTCAATAATGTAAGTGGAAAATAAATTAAATGATCTTTCTTTTATTGTTTGGATATAATAAGTAATACATTATTATCTTGTAATAAGTGAGAGGCATTAGACATAATATTAATAATTAAAAGTTAATGTTGACAATAATCTATTTCATAATATTTTTAATTCGCCATCATTTCCTTATACTCCCTAAAATTTAATACTAACATGTGAAACAATGATGGAGATATGGAGATCGTCAAGAGGCCAAAATATTATGTCAGAAGAAACCACATAGATTTCCGATAAATTAGATTTTTTTCATCGATTTTCCAAAGCGGCTTTCCAAACATTGCTTCGTAAAATAACACATACTTAAAACACCTACAAATAGGCAGGTAAATAAAACATTTGGTATATCGATAGGCAAATAAGATGTTAGGTAAATAAAACATTTTAGAAATATATAAAAAATAAATTTTTACTAATTTAGGGGAGGGAGCATCAAACCCCATATACAATTACTTCTGGCTCTTACGTAGCTATACAAAGGACAATAGTCGATTTTTCAGGTATTTCAACACCATCAGCATGTCATCACCTGGAGGAGAAGATGCGGAAGTTCGACCTAGAATATTTTTAAGAAAACAATGTACAAACTGTTTCTGACAGCGATCTCTACATAAGAAACTTAGTAGCAAGATGGCCAGGATCTGCTCAAGATCAAACAATTTTTAATAACAGTAACTTGGAGCGCCAATTTGAAAATGGACGATATGATTCCATGTTTGTGGGAGATAGTAGCTTATCAATAAAAACCATATCTTATGACAAAATTACCAATCGCTCACAGCAATCATTTGTATAACGAGTGCTTAATGCAATCAAGTAATGTTGTGGAACGGCAATATAGTGTATGGAAACGTCGCCTTCCTATTTTATAATTGGGAATGCATTTGAATATTCAAACTGTGTTAGCAATTATTATTCCTGCAACAGTTATTCTTTGTAATCTAGCTATCATATAGAATGAAGAAATATTAGAGGACAGAAATGGAAGGTGGGGAAGAAGATGTTGAACCTGGTCTAGAAAACGATCATAGGGTAAATGTCAGAAGGTTATTAATTTTGATAGATTATAATGAAATCAAGTTTAATTAAGAAATATTTATTAAACAATTTATTTATTTATAGGTATTTTATTAATTACAGAGGATTTTTCCCTTAGGCCTAGTTTCCAAATCGAGAAGCCGCTTTCTTTTTTGTGTTTTTCCTCATCTCTTTTTTTCCTTGTGTGAATAGATGAAGACAGCGCCTCGTGACATTGTAGTCCCCAATTTTTTAGGATTGTACTTGCTCCAATTTCTTTTTGGAACTAGATTATTATAGAATTTCCATAAAAAAACACTATTGAAACGGATGTTGGCATACGACTTGTACCGGCAAATCTATTTGTTGTGTTAACTCCACATTCTCAACAACATATAAAACGTATACATTTTAATTTACAGTAAAATTTACGTCATTTATACTTGTCTGAAAAAAAGTTATTCGTATAACGTCAGTTACTTCTTTGCTAAATTCTTGTCAAAGGAATATTCTCGATAGAAATCTCCATATCACAATCGTACGAATTTTCCATTCTTACTACAGTTTTTTATTTACTATATCTAAAATGTTTTCTATCACTGGGTCCAGTTCATCATTTCTGGCTGGACCTCGTCCTGTTGCTGTGATATATTTTTGATTATTGGCCAAAACATTTCGGATTTGAGTAAAATATTTAATCTGTCTAAACGAACCAATGCGGCCATCGTCGTTTACTATCTACACCAGTTAAAGAGTTTGATCCACGAACAGTCACACATTTCCCAGAGTTATTTCTCCACCTAAGAAATAAGGTAACAGAGGAAAAGGTACACTGATACTACTGAAAAAGAAGGAAATAAAGCACAATATTCATAAAAGAAGGTAAGGATGTAAATTTCCATGACGCTAAATGATGATAGATAATATAGATAATAGTCTTTATGCAATTGGGTTCCAATTTCAAATTATTGTTTTGATCCCGGTCTGCCCTACCTATCAATAGTATAAAGGGTGGGGCAATAGTGCGTTGGACTTCGATATCTCGAGTTTTATGATTTCGAGTTTTTTTTATATCAGTACATATCAGTATATCAGTACATTTTTATCAGTACTATCAGTATATCAGTATATCAGTATATCAGTACATTTTTGGAACCCCCTTTCTAGTCTTATTTCAGTCCTATGTTATTATTGACTATCTGCAAACCACTTGGATATAATGAATTTTTTTGTTGAAATAATGCAATCTGCAGATGGGTATTCAAAAAATCACTAAAGTCACAATTATGGGTTTTAGAGAAAATTTATATGAATACCAGTTACGAGACATCTAATTAATGTTTTTGAATCATTTTCATTTCTTAAAAATGTACAGGGTGGCCAACAATTATTTTTGTATTATGTACTTTAAAATTGAATTTTCACAATTTTTTTAAATGAAGCCATTTGAAACCATTTAATGAAAAACGCATTTCATGAAAAACGAACATTTTTTGTAAGTACTTCTCGATCGCTAATGGCAACTATTTTCAAAATAAATAAGTGTCAAATTCAAAGTATAAAGTCAGTTTGGTATAAATAGTCGTGTAATTTGTATTAAATTTAAAACACGCAGTTGGAATTTTACAATATGAATTTTAATAAAGCGGAACTTGTAGACATGACTTTGGGCGAGTCAGACAGAAATTATTTACTTGCCACTAGAATTTATTACCAACGTTATACTGCAAGAAGGATTCCTGATGTTAGCAGCTTCCAAAACCATCTCGATAGATTTCTGGAAACCGGAAATGTGGAATATAAAAAAAAATAAATGAATAAAACGTGTTGTTACTCAAAGAGAACTGAGCTCATTAGTAGGAATAAGTAGGCGGTCTGTAGGTCTAATCTTCAAAAAAAATAATTTGCATCCATATCATATTCAATTGCACGAGGAATTATCTGATGACAAGTTTCAAAAGCGCCTACAATTTTGTAATTGGGCCAGAGGTAAAAAATGCAAGATGACGTCAACTTCTTTAATAATGTTTTATTTACTGATGAGACAACTTTTCATAAAAATGGATTTGTTAATAGGCACAATTTCCATTATTATGGCTCGGAAAATCCTCACTTTTTTATGCAAGTTGATAACCAACAGATGTTCTATAAACGTTTGGGGAGGAATTTTTGGAGAATATGTAATAGAACCACATTTCTTTGATGGTACATTGACTGGAGCTATTTATCTTGATTTTTTGGAAAACTATCTGCCACGATTATTGATAAATCTCCCTGAAGTAAATCCAAATAGGATGTGGTTTCAGCAAGATGGTCCTCCACCACATTATTTAAATGCAGTTAGAGACCACTTAAATAATACCTACCTTCATCAATGGATTGGAAGGAATGGACCCATTAAATGGCCTGCTAGATCCCCAGATCTTACAAAAATGGAGATTTTTTCATGGGTTAGGTGAAGGAAATTGTTTATAGAGACACACCAACAACAGTACAAAATATGAAGGAAAGAACGACAACTGCCTTTAGATATATCATAACAGCAGTTTTAGGAACGGTGTGAACCTCATTTCAAAAGCGCATAGAGATGTGTGTCAATCAAAATGTTTTCTATGAATCTTGTAATTATTGCTCATTAAAACAATTAGCTAGGAAAGTACAAAAAAGTGTTCGTTTTTCATTTCTACATTTTACCATTTGAAAAAATTGAGACAATTCCATTTAAAAAGTTCTTGACTGAAAAATAAACACTTATTTATAAAACGAAAATGGTTGCAATTAGCCATAGGGAAGTACTTACAAAAAACGTTCGTTTTTCATTCTACATCACATCATTGAAAAATATATAGGGAGTTCCATTTGAAAAAATTGAAAAATTCAATTTAAAAAGTTCTTAATTGAAGAATAGTTTTGGGCTACCTACACTATACATTTTTAGGAAATGAAAATGATTCAAAAACATTAGATAATTAAAGGAGTGAAAGGAGACTAGAAAGGGGCTCCAAAAATTTACTGGAAAATTTACTAAATGGAATAGCATTCCATTTAAAAAAAAGGCACTTGGTCCTGTAATTTTTTCTTGGCTCGCCCTATATATTCAAAAATAATTTCCAGTTATAGACTTTTCATTAAGTTTACTTGATTTTTTTTTATTTCTAGCTATCACAGAACTCGAGATTTCGAAGTCCGACGCAGTATTGCCCCACCCTGTATAATAATCTAAACTCAGAAATAACTCCACAGTTCCAATTAAATCTGCATGAGACTGTGTAACGTATGCTCATATATTTGCAATACGTATGAGTCATTTGTGAGCTAACACAAGATGGGGAAAATTATTGAAGAAAGCGCTACGGAATAGATCGATATCGCTTCCAAGAAAGCATCTGCGAGGTATATTATGATGCATTTTATACAATGTAATGGAACAAAGCTCCATAAAAAGGGAGCTCTTGTTCCTGCTCCGACCGAGGAGAGGTTTTACGAGACGTTTTAGAGGCGGTGGGGTGGCTCTATCTCCAGGGAGGTGACATTATGGCCGCAGTTTATCCCTCGGGTCGCCCACTTTCAACATATTGGCGAAACTTCTACTTTCCGACTGAAGTGTTTATAGTGTTTATAGCACAACTAATTGTTTAGAACGGCAAAGGGGAAACAGATTTAAACTGTCGTACGTTTTAAGGACCGTTTAGAAACTCCACGAGTGCAAAAAAGTTAGTAAATTTATTGGCAAAGAGCATAGGACTGGCGAATGTAAATTTTGAACTTTGAACTACACTTTAAACTGAAACAGAAGATGCTATAATTTTATGCCATAAGATATTGTCCCTCCAAGTTTCTGCTGTAGGGACAAGTTTAGTAGTTTAGTTGTCTGGGCGAACTTCTGCAATTAAAGTCGCAGATGCACGATGTGATTGAAATAGTGCTTTATATATAAGTACCTACTTCGGAAATCACTTCCTCGTGGTAGTCTCCAGTCTTCTTGGATTGAAATATGAATTCTCCATTAGGCAAAAATCCACTATCACCTTCAATATGTGTTTTAAATCAGTTGTCCAGCCTTCAATTGCAGCTTGACGTGCATTTTCACGCTTCCATCCTTCGTTGACCCACGTTTTATCAGCGAAATAAAATTTCCGCCCTTCCTTTCGAAAAATTTTTAGTCTTCGAAGATAAATATACGTAATATACCTACCTACAACGTAAACAAACCAAGACGTGTGCAACAGACACAAAGACTCTGCGGGAGGAAATTGCATGCATAAGTGAAATAAAAACAGAGCATCATACTATACTGTATCCAACGAGAGAATGGACTTGCACTCGAGCGAAAATTCGTCTGTTTTGGTCAGATCTCCGCCCCTTAGAACATTAGTTCAACGCCCTCAACGTCTTAATTGGCTCAGCAGGTAGCCAGGGCCG
Organism: Tetropium fuscum; assembly: GCA_964058915.1. Lineage (NCBI taxonomy): Eukaryota > Metazoa > Arthropoda > Insecta > Coleoptera > Cerambycidae > Tetropium > Tetropium fuscum. The sequence goes on from CAXKVY010000134.1 coordinate 227,305, forward strand.
GCGCCTGGGTCCGATACCTACCTGGTACCTAATTATATAAAGTACCTACTACTGCCTACCTATTCACAGTTTGTATTTGTAGTCTAGCAAGTACTACTTACGAATTTATTTCATCGAATGACGGTCCTGCGTAGCTCGTTACAGAGCCCCTCCTCTTTAGTCGCCGATGCGCAAAGCAAGTCCATTCTCTCGTTGGATAGAGTATACATGATGTTGATTGCTGACATGCTGATTGCTGACGCCCTGTTTTATTAATAACTAAATTAAAAATGACCAGAAAATTAAAAAGACAATAGAAATGATATGCGAGGTTATAATCTCAAAGCATAGTGCGCTTGACTATCGGTCACCGTCCTCGCTAAAATGGAAGTATATGTCCATAGCACATACTCCAAGTGTATACAACGGTGCAAAGATTAAAAATTTAATTTGTGAAAAGTTTTAAATAATAAACTGTACTGAAAATATAAAAATCATAAGTGATGACAATACATGATTGGTTGGCAGAAGCTATTATCATTAGGAAAGACAATGTAACCATGGAAGTGCTTTTTGTTTTATGTGGATAGACTCCCTTCGCTACGCATTCCATGCGTAAAATTCATGTCTTTCAAAATTTTTGCCAGACCAGCCCTATACTATATTATTGTATGCACAATAATTCTTTTATTACATTCATAAATTATATATACAACTTTTATATAGTATTGTGGAATTTGATATTTTAATTGAATACTTAAAAATTTGAGAATTACATGTATTGTGTCAACAGCAATTATTGTTCCCTTAGGCAGTCAGTGCACTTTTTAAATCTCTTAGAACTACTATAGTACAAAATATATCGCCATAAAAATTTTAAAGAAATTATTACCAGAGTGGTGTGTCGTAATATTAGACTATTCAAATATAAACTAAACATTTAGTAAAAGACACCTTTGCCCCCCGTCAAACATAGAAAATATAAAAGGCGGCATTTGAACAGTTTTTTGTCGTTTGCCACCTTTTAACTTCAACTTCTTACTCGCATAATTACAAAAGACGAAACAAGAAATAATCAACCAAAATTTTATGTATACAAAAATTAAATTATTCTTAAATTTCATATAAATCATTAAATTCAGTATTTTCAATCAATGCTGAACCAAAAAAAAATAACGTTTATACCTTTATTAGTGAAGGACAACATCGTAAAGTTTTTGCCGCTTTTCTCAAAACTATGGTTTTGTCACTTGCCGCCTTTTAACTTCTGGAGGCAGAAATATTCTCAAATTATATGAAATCTAGCCTCGTTCTTTGAAAGTAAATGACTCTTATAATTTATTTTTTGTATTTATAAGAGTCGCTTACATTCAACTGCTCGCGAGTACATCATACTATTGTAAAAGTGTATCAATTTTTGATAGGAACCCGTATATATTTCCCGATTACCTAGGTGTACGATGAGAAACGGTACTTTTGCTATTACTAGTTGCGATTACTTATGCAATAATTTTTGCAAAATAATTTAAAAAAATGTAAATTGGCGTTCATTATATTCCTTGGAATACCGTGGTCAGCATAAGATAAGAAAACCCTATAAATACGATTGTCTTGCTATGAAAATTGTTCAATTGCTCATTCGTCTTCACTCACGTAATATTGTAGTAGAAACAAATAAATTTATAATATTCAATTTTTAAAGTTTAAAAAAAAACTAATTCTTGTGAATTAAGAATATTATTGGCGCAGTCGACAGGATACCAAGAGCAATCAATCCATTGATCAACATCGTCTCAACGATTTACTTGGTATCAGAAGCTACAATTTCAAAATCCATCCGTGAGAAGACGTCTGGCAATTTTTCCACTTGGGGATTGATTGATTGATTGATTGAGATTGGCGGGGGCTCTGCCCTTTGACGTATAGGCCTCAGTATGGGCCCGTCACGTCCCGCCTTTCGAGAGCTATACCAGTCCAGTTGCCTTGCCAAAACGAAGCGGCTGGGACATAGCTCTCTAAAGTCCCTGGGCATCAGCATCAGTTGTCCCAGGTATGGCATACGTGTATGCAGGAGAGCGGGGCAATTCATCAGAACATGCCCTGCTGTCTCCTCATCTTCCAAGCATCCCCTACACTCAGGGTCTTCCACAAGACCCATTATGTAAAGGTGTAGTCTTAGGTGGCAGTGACCGGTCAGTAGGCCTGTCACTGTTCTTAAGTTACATCTGCTTAATTTCAGCAGCTGTCTGGTCCTCCCAGCGTCGGGACCAGATATGAGTTCTTTAGCCTGTCTCATGCCTGGAGCAGTTGTCCAACAATGTTGAAACATTTGTTGGGCTAAAGTCTTCATTGAGAGAACTGCTGTGCTTCTGGAGATCCCTACGAAGGGTTCGGGCCCAGTAGGTGTCTCTAAAGTGCCTAATTTGGCTAGTTGATCGACCTTCTCGTTTCCCGGTACACCAGCATGTCCTGGGACCCAGACAAGGCGTAAATTATTCCTCTGAGAGAGCGTCTCGAGGACGGTCTTGCATTCCAGAACCAGTTTTGAGCGTACTTCAACGGCACTAAGTGCCAAGATGGCAGCTCTACTGTTGGAGCATATATTGATTCTACCAGTTCTTTGTGGGCCAGCTAGCAGCTCCAGCCCACAGGATAAAATCGCAAATACCTCGGCCTGGAAGACAGTAGCATGTGCACCCAGAGCAAAGTATTTACTTATTTGTTCCGAGTCAGAAAAGACTCCGGCACCCGACATTCCATCCGCCCTGGATCCATCCGTATACCAGTTGGTTCCGTTGCGGATTGCCATCGGGGTGTTCTCTATCCCCCACTCCTCGCGGTCAGGGATTACGACCTCCAGGAAGTTCGAGGGATATAGTTTAGTGGGAATATGATCACCACTCATGAGTAGAACCGGGCATCGTTCGGTGGCCCAGTTCCACATGCGAGAGTGCCCGAATGAGCACACCTGTAACTGGTCTAACGTGCGCAGTCTATATACCGCACGCATGGCTCCCAATTTAATGAATATTTGTAGTGGCATGAGATTTAATAGCACCTCCAGAGCTCTGGTGGGAGCCGTTCTCAATGATCCAGTCATCTCGTTCCACTTGGGGATCGAAGTCCTGAAGTCAACTCTAACAGAGTAAGATTTTTTTGGATTCATCTTTTATTCCCCTAATATACTCGTAACACCCCAGTAACAAGGTTACCACAAAAGTTCAGGAGTAGGCAGATTGAGACCTGAACTGCGAGCAGAGCCAAAAGTGAGTGAGATGGAAACTTAGTTTAGTAACGCGATAAATCTTTTTAAGATAATTTCAAGTATTGAAATCACTTGTGATCATTAATACCTATTTAAGATTCGAAGATTTTTGTTGTGTGTTCACAAATTGAACACAAAATTCACTTCATTTCAATTCAATTGAAAAACCAAACAGCTCAAGTATTTGTATTTCATTTATTATTCGTAATAAATAACAGTACACAACTAACCACACCATGTCAGAAATCAACTATACTCTAGTAAAATTATTTATTGAAACAATCCCAGTCTACGACGGAAACAAAGACCTCTTAGAAATTTTTATATCAGCTTGCGATACCTTTCACAATAAATATTACTCGATAAATAACGAGGAATTAAATCAATTCATATATCAGGCAATTTCAGGTAAACTAAAAGGAAATGCAATTTTAATTATTGGATCCCGTACAGAATTAAATACATGGCCGTTAATAAAAGAAGAATTACGTAACGTTTACGAAAAGCTAGGACTCGATAATTTAGAACAAACCCTTCTGACATGTTCATTACAAAAAAACTAATTAAAATAAAACCTCTTTACTAGCAAACTAAACCACTATTAGACAAACTAGATAAAATAGTAACGGATAAAGGCACTTTTCATAAAAAACTAGTTAAACCTATAAGAAAGGTCACTAAAAAATAAACCATATTTCCAGTAAGAAAAAAAGACTTTCTGACACTTCTTCTCGCAATAGCATACCCACTTTAAATGGTAGCAATTGACATATCACCTTAAGAAAACATACATGTATACAACATATAGAAATTAATCAGTATGGCATTTCACTGTATACGGAAAAATCAACAGAAACATAAATTTAACGATTTAAAACCAGATCTATTACCCATGAAAAAGCATGTACAAGATTCATTACAATTAGCTTATCTAAAACTGTGTAACTCAGAATTAACTCGTTACATGGATTTACAACAGATACTGAATGTGTTACTTATAGACTGTAATTTATTAATAGATTATAGATATTTATATACAGAATTAAAATACCATAATGATAACATACTGATTTTAATACACTTTCCCATAGCTGGGAAAGATGTTTTTGATCTATTTCATTTATTTCCTATTCCAATCAATAATACTACCATCATACCATATAAACCTTATATCCTTATGAATTCATCTACTCATAACTACCAAGAAGAGAGTTGTCGTACTATCGACAAATATTGTGTTATACCCATACCAAAGAATGGATAAGTCAGAGAGACTGTATACTCCAAATATTACGAGGCAACACCGAAGTTTCCGGGTGTACCCTGATATCGACCGATCTCCAAGCAACATTAATCGAACCCATCAATGATGCGTACCTAATTATCCTGCCAACACAAGCAGTCAGGATAACCCAAGAATATCAACCCAATGGATACACGGACATATTAATCCCTAGCCTGGTACAAATTCCCGAGCATTGTACTATCGAATTACGAGGTATAAAATACTGGAACGAGAAATCACCAATTCAAGGAGCACCATTTCACCTGCCAACTATTCCAGAATGGCAACCAGACGAAGCTGCGCGGAAGATCCAAATCCCCGAAGAAATCCAGTTAGATCAACTTACAAAAATTCAAAGTGAATCCAGAGAGTTTAAAATCCAACTCTTACATAAAAACAGTGATACTCAAGTGCTTAATATTTTTGACATTTTAATTATTGTAATAATAGTTTTAATATTATTCTTTATTTTATATAAACTCTATAAATATTGTGTTGTAAGGAATGCGAATCACCCTTTATTTTTATGGTTTTCTAAACCTAAGCCGACTTGTGAAAATCAACATGATAAAAACGACGTTTTTCCTTAATTTTCAATCTTTGAGGGGCGCATTATATTCCTTGAAATACCGTAGTCAGCATAAGATAAGAAAACCCTATAAATACGAATGTCTCCCTATGAAAATTGTTCAATTGCTCATTCGTCTTCACTCATGTGATGAGTGTAGTATATTGTAGTAGAAACAAATAAATATTGTAGTACAAATATTGTACTATAACTTCAATATTGTAGTAGAAACAAATAAATTTATAATATTCAATTTTTAAAGTTTTTTTAAAAAACATTCTTGTGAATTAAGAATATTATTCGTTAATGTAGTTATATGATCTAGTGATCTAGTGATATGATCTGATAATATGATCTAGTTTGAGCTCAGAAATCGCTTCCAGCTTGGGTGAATCACATAATTACATCGTAATAAATGGATGATGTAAATAACAACTAAGTAAAAATGCATGCGGATCAGGACACAGTGCACACCAAATTAATATAAAGAATCCACGCTTGCGGCTCCATAATTTTTAATTATTAAATAGGAAGGCAGAGATGGCAAGGCGTGCGTTTTGCGGCCTGCTGCTCTGTTTGATAATTCGTTTATCCAAACATCGCCACTCTTTGAGGGGGACTCACTTTCAATTGAATTAAGGGTCCTTTGAAAGTTGGGATGCTTGTACGATTGTATTATGCGACGATAAAAACATATTATGCCCCGTCGTTACATATCACAAGTGTTTTAACTTCTGGTCGTCGTAAAAACTAATTAGATTAGTGAATCGATAGCCCTTTTCCCGCATATTTCATTCAATATGTTGCAAATAATAATATACTTCTCATTGAATAAGTCCATGTATGTGCTTGCTTTATACTTATTATAATCGTACAGAGCATTGAAAATGTCAATAAAAGCATTAAAAAATTTATGTCGCAATTAATATATTTTAATTTTAATTCTGGTATTTTATATTCTTTTCAAATAAATCAAAATAAATACTTCAGTTGAAACAACATGCTAAAATAACGCTAATAAATGCGGTAATAAAACTAATAATTCGACTCGCAAGGTCCAAAATGTTAGTTATCAGTTAAGTGGGCAGTCACACTTATTATTAGTTACTTGTGTATTTTTTGGTGGTTATATGAGGTAAGTAAATTATTCTGTTTAAATAAAATACCTAATTTGGAGCTTAATATTATAACAGCATTTTAATATAATAATTTCGTAACATCAATAAGCATCAGAAATAATGTTATTATTATAAATGTGCCAAAATTCTACGGAAAAAGTTAATCATCTTGAACTGCTACAAACTCCACGTTTTGAAATGCGTTGGCAATATCGTTGAACTTTTCTAAAAACTGTAATTCTTCCCTTGTTAACTTTTGCTTCAATTGTCGAAGTGCGGTCAAAATTTCAGCCAAAAAAACCAAAAGTTCATATAATATCTGACAGAATTTTAAAACCTTTTGTCGATCCCTCTCTTCTGCACTTAATTTATTAAGTTTTAAATCTTGGTCAATACTTAACAGCCTCTCACGGAACTGTTGCGGTTCTCTCCTGCCAAATAAACGTATTACTTCGGGCGTTTTGCATGCTTCTAAAATGGCTGTCTGAGTTGCCTAGAGCAGACAATAAATTCAATTTATAAAACGATACTTATTTATTTTTCCGTATATTCAGGAAGACAGATATACTTACAAGTTTTACAGGAAAGGAAATATCTCCTAATCACTAATTTGCCAAGACTATTATCAAGCTCCTTTAATTATTCCATTGTATCTTCTTTTGTTTCTTCATATTCGTCAGGTTCCAGATCATTTCTAAAATGGATTTTATTTAGAAATGTGAATTAAATTTATATACCCTTCGATTTGTCAAGTGTCTATCATACCTGCAATTTTCCAAGTCCTGTAATTGTTCTACTAATCTATCCAATTGGCCCTCGAGGTTCTGTTTGAGTTTCTCGGTTTCTGCTTTTTCATAAGAGGACATCTTTGCGATCTGATATTGATTATTTACCGCTATTTGCTGTTGATATTTACTACATCTGTGAAATTTGGGGTTATGTTGTTTATTTTGACGTTTCTACTGTTTCTAATAGGCCAATGTGTTCCCGTAGTTTGCAAGCAGACATAAATATGTTGAGGAATATAATTTTCCGGGTGCAAGAAAAGGAAGGCTAATAAAAATCATGTGATGTTGGTTCGAAAAACTCTTTTCAATTAGAATCTGATTGGTGCTGATAGTTTTGTAACATTCCGTTAGGTGTGCGTTCGTCGAGCCGCGTGTCATTTTTAATAAAGTTGTAACTTTAATTTGTGTAATATAAACTGACATTTTGTTAACATAAGTGAAGTAACATCAGTGAAGTGTTTGCCCTGTTATCCCATAGGGAAACTAGTGGATATAGACGTTGAAGGACTATAATACAAGACATGTTTTTGGGTTAACACTCCGCCATCTTGGAAGTATCTTAAGTTTTGATTGAAAGGAGTTCAAACTATTAGATAAGTGATATATTTTAACAATCCATGAACATCGGTGTTTATATCAAAGTTTCATGGATAATAGATAAATAAGGTATATACATCAACATCAACATGCCCATTACTTTTTACAGAACATTTGTCAGCGTTGTTAAAAAATAAAAATGAAGAATATAATATTCTTATTGGTTACATGAACATAGATATCCTCTCTAATAATTTAGAATATGCCACGGAATACCTTAATGTCCTGAGTGAAAATAGTTATATTCCCTTAATTAACAAATATACCAGAGTATCCGTGCAATCCAAAACATGCATTGACCATATCTGTTTAAAAAAACGTACTGAACAATTAGACAATATCTATGCCGCCATCATTAAAAGTAATATTACGGATCACTATTCTACTGGTATTATTATAAAAAATATAAATAGTAAAAACAACAATGAAAATAGCAGTTATAAAACTGTTGAAAAACTAGAAGATAGAAAGTAAGAGATTTTAAAAAAAATTAAAACTGGAAAGAGGTATATGAAGCTAATGACGTTGAAATTTCAACAAACTTTGTTGAGAGGTTTAAGGAACATATTAATAACTCTACCAGAATTATTAGACTCAAAGAATCTGTGAAGAGAAAACCATGGATTACCAATGGAATTATTTCTTCTATGAAAATGAGAGATAAAAAATATCAGGAATATCTAAGAAACCTAGATAACGAGATTAAAAAAAAGGAATATGTCATATAGAGAAATAAAATAAATTCATTGGTAAAAATAAATAAAAAATAAATACTCTCAACAAAATATTGAGCAAAATAGTAATTCAGCGAAACATTATTTGGGACACGTTAAATGAATGCTTAAATCGGAATCCCAATAAAAAGACGCTATTAGTAACATTGTTTTGAAGAACTCCAAATCAATTTATGATAAATTAGAAATTGCTAATAATTTTAATGAATACTTCATCGAAATAGGTGAAATATTAGCTAGTAAAATACAAGCTACAAACAATAATTATAGTTCGGAACCTAAAGAAATTGTGGACAGAATTCACAGAAATCCATATTCTTGACTTCAACTAGTCGTGAAGAATTACATAACTTCATCATTAATTTAAAAAATGGAAAAACACCGGGGATAGAAGAAAATAAGTAATAAGAAATTTTATTATAGATCCCACACTTACATAATAAATCAATGTCAACAAACAGGACATGTACCATCTCACTTTAAAACTGCGACCATAAAACTATTTTAAAAATGGTGAAAAAACAAAAATGTCAAATTATAGACCCATATCGCTGGTTTCTGCATTAGCCAAAATATTTGAAAAGATCATAAAGTTGAGATTATGTAACTATGTGGATAAGAACAAACTACTTAACGATATGCAATTTGGTTTTCGTGAAAACAAATCTACTCAAGATGCAATAACTAATCTAACTTCTAAATTATATATTGCACTTGATCGCAGTAAACCAGCGCTATGTGTCTTCGTAGACCTAGCTAAGGCTTTCGGCACGGTAAGTCATAAACTTAAATAAATTAGAAAACTTTGGAATTCGTGGAAATGCCTTAGACCTATTTCGTAACTATCTAACGAATAGGAAACAGAAGGTTGTAATTGACGGTGTTGATAGTGACGAGAGAACTGTAACTTGTGGGGTACCACAGGGTACAGTTCTAGGCCCTGTCCTGTTTACAATATACATTAATGACTTACTTTCCTTACCTTCAGAAGGCAAGTAATATCATATCTTACGCAGATGATACTGCAATATTCTTCGAAGGTGTAAACTGGCAGGATCTACGATTTTCTGCATCGACGGACCTGAAAAAGATAAAAAAATAGTTTGATAATAACTTGCTTACATTAAATTGCGATAAAACTAAATACTTGGCATTTACATCATATAAAAATAACTTACCTGATTTTAGTACAATACCACTGGATGACCGTGAAATCTCTTCCACCACAAGTATTAAATACTTAGGGATTATGAATGATTGTCATCTAAGGTGGGGTACTCAGATCAGTAGTATTATAAGAAAACTCCGACATTTAATATATAAATTCAAAATAGTAAAAGCGTTTTTGAATTTCAAACAATTGAAAATAATGTATTATGCTCTTGTTGAGTCGATATTTCAGTATGATATAATAGCATGGGGAAGTGTAAGGAAAATATATTCAAAGCCGTTAGAACCTTTGCATAAAAAAATTATAAAGATAATCTTAAATAAAAACATCAGATTTTGTACTGATCAACTATACCGTGAGTCAGAAATATTGGACTTAAAACATATCTACGCTAAAGTTATACTAATGTATCTCTATAAAAGCAAGTATTTTTTACAACCTATAGATCACGTTTATTGCACTCGGCAAAAAACAAATGACTTTATGAAATTAGATGTAACAAAAAAAGATATAGGTAAAAGACATTTTGTTTATATTGGACAGAAATTGTATAATCATTTGCCTTCTAATATTAAAAATTGCGTAAATATATTTATTTTTAAGAAATTGGTTAAGAAATGGTTGAGAGAGAAGATTTCTTATTGAAAGACTGATAGAATAAACATAACACTAAATTTTGTAAAACTACTACCTTTTCGTTTCTTTTCTTTTTTCCTTTTCTCTTTACTTTTTCTTCTTCTCTTTTTTCTTTTTTGATTACTAGTAAATTTTTCTGAATTGTATTTAAATTATCCATCCATTCGCAAGTTTTTTTTAACTTAAAATGGATGTAAATCTATATTTATTTTGTAAATTAATACTATAATTAAGGCTATTATAATTAAAACTTCTTACTCCCTGTAATTTGATTTATAAAATAAATATTATTATTATTATAAATAAATATTATTATTATTATTATATAAAAAAATAATAAATCGTGAAAGAACATCACTCACCAACTCCAACGGTGGTTGCCTTATTGCCCTTACTTCTTGGGGTTTGCAGTTACATTTAAAATTTGTATTGCCTTGTAGGAACTCTTTAGTGGTTATCAATTTTTGAAGTAGGTAGTTTATAGTGGAATCACATTTGTATATGTATTTATATGGGTTGGAGTGTAGTGGTTTTGACTTCCACTACAGAACTTAGGCCTTATTAGGCCCTTTGTGCGTTCCTCCTATTTACTTGAGTACTTTTCTTGAAACCATCCGATTTATTACGGGTGGCTTGGTGGCAAAGTCTCTTTACAATTTTTATGTGTGATAGCATGGTTCTGAGTTAGCCTGCCTAGGTCACCCATCGAAGGGCCACCAACGCCCGTCTTGCTTAACTTCGAAGGTCGAAATCTTACCGATCAAGTCTCGCGGCTAGGCGGTTGTAGTACTTAAGTACATGCCAATTTTTTTTGCCAAAATGCTTTTTTCAAATTCTCTTTTGTGATCTACACCTACACCTACTGTAAAATAAAATATATTTTCATTCGTATACATTAGCATAGTAGGTAATTGATTTACATATAATGTGGCGCCTGAAAGTATTATTCTCCGTAATCGTTTCAAATATCATATCCATCTAAAGCGCTGGTCCTGTGTTATGTCGTTGATTGATATAAATGTAGGTCAATGTAATTGTCAGTTTAATGGTTTTTTTAAAAGTATGGGCAGTCGTGGCCGAGCGGTTAAGGCGTCTGACTAGAAATCAGATTCCCTCTGGGAGCGTAGGTTCGAATCCTACCGACTGCGTTGATATTTTTGTACAGGTTATTTAGATGGAGTTTATTTGGTTATTATAGAAAATTTATGTGATGTGAGAAACGTTTAATAATACTATTTTTTAGAACAAGAAATACAAATACTGTTTTTTGAATTTGCAATTGTTGCACATTTTTTCTTATTTTTGAACGTTTTCCAAACTGTAAAAAAGGGCACATAATATGGATAAATGCATTAATTTGTATACCGCTCCTAGAAATATCTATTTCGGGGACTCATTCGAGTCTCTAAAATAAGTCTTTCTCGGACTCAATCCCAAAAAGTTGCCATTGCAACTTTTGAGGATCATTTAGGTTAATAACCTTAATGTTTCAATTGTTATTACATTAAACAATCTAGTTACTATGGTGCTATGGTAATTAAAATCCAAAGCTTACTATTTTCGAGAAATATTTGCAGAATTGCAAATAAAATTTGACATGTGACCGTGACAGTTGATGTGCATTATACATATATATGTGTTGACTCCGCCATATTTTCGTATTATTCTCAGCAAACAATTTCATTTAAGAGCCATATCATCCAGGTGCATAAAAATAACTAGTCCGCCATCTTGGATTTTGAATGACGTACATCACGTAGCTAACGATGCATTGTCATCCAAACTATACGTACGTGCAAAATTTCAGCCCCATCGGCAAAGGATACCTACTTTAAAATCCAGTTGCAATATTTGACCCGAACAAACATACATAGATACAGACATACACAGCAATTTAAATAAAAGCTTGTACCTAAAATGATTTCAATTAACAACAATAAATAACTACTTAAATAACACACGGAGTAGTTTCCGCAAACACCAAAACACTTTCACTTCGCTCGACGCGCGTTTCGCCAACCAAGTTGGCATCATGCGGAGACGATTAAAACGATTAAAACTACTTAAATATTGTTAAAATGTATACTACAATTAACTAAATTATTAATGCAGATTCCCCTGAAGAAGTATAGTGGCTGTTCTGGTGATGAGTCCCTGATTGTTATTTTCCAAAATCCTACGTCTACAAAGTCTAAGATTAATTCTTAAGCGGAAATATTCGATTTCCTGCAGTAGTGCGGAAAACATGTACATTCGCATACTAGTGAAACTTTCTGAGATACAATGCATGAGGAAAAGTACCTCTCATTAATACTCATACTAGAAGTGAGGCATCGATCGCAATTTACAGAAAATGTGGGTTAAAGTAAAACCTTTCACACCGAAGTTCAAGGCAAAACAATCTCCAATAAGTAGGTAATGTTTTATCATTTTAGCGGCTTGATGTAGCTTAAAGCGCAGAAGTTATGCAATTTTAGGAGATGGTTGCTTAATAGAAAAACTATCCGTCCGGAGAGATAAACTACCCCTTTAATGTTGGATAAATAAAATATACTCCGCTTCTTCGACGACAATTTAAACAAAATGTATAAAAGTTATTCTTTCCCTTATCTCTTACAGAAATAGCACTAAGTAAATTATTTATAACCATCCCCAACAGAGCAGAATATAGAAATAAGTCTAGAAAAAGAACCGTTTTCTAAAGGGATATGTTAGCAGAACGTTAGTTTTGCTAGTATTTAATAAGGATCGAATAAATCAACCAGCAGGAAGACAGTAGTACTCTCCGGATCTAGTGGAAGACTAAACTCCGGGGTTTCAGAACGCGCCCCCGCTGCGATGAGCCCGCACCCCTCTGACTATCGCCAGCACAGCCATAAATTTTAATTTAGTTTTTTATGGTGCTTGATTTCAACGTGTTAATTTGCCTTTGTGTTGTGACATATTGGGCGTCGTAAATGTGCTGCCGACAATAACTGTGAGCAAGTGGATATTCATAACATATGGCTGAACACGTCCGAAATTGATTGTAAGATTTAGTGGGCACTGTGATAGTGCGGTATTAATTAATATTGGGTGTCCTGCAGGTTTACTGTCAGTAATAAAGCTGCATGTACATGTGCATAAGTTCCTGAAATAGTGTCATTGGAATTACGAGCTTAAATAAATCAACAAATAGAATAGTTACTGTTACCTCATCGCATATTTTTGCACACTTACCACTTGGATACGGAAACGAAACACTTAGAAGTTGTACAAGCTTTTTCACCTTCATTGAGGATCTTCATAGTGATTTGTTTTATATTAGAATTTAAAATATTAATACTTCATTTTCAGTGACATTAGTTTTGACGAAACTTAAATTCATAGAAAACACAAATGTTTTATATATAATATCTAACGACGCGACGTTGATATTGCCTCATTTAAAAACAATATAATTTTGTGCATCCGTCTTTTTATTGATTTGATGATTCTATAACTGTTAGACTAAGAGCTCACGTGAAAAAAACCGCGTGATAAGATACCAAAGGTTTGACTAGAAATAAATAATGTATAGTTCGTTAAATGCGTAACCGCTCGTCTGCCATTTGCAAGTGGTCACCCAAATTAGCAATAATGAAATTAATTTTGGAAAAAGTAGTGTACAATCTCGTTATTTGTACCAGACTAAATTCGTGATTAAAATGTGCGAAAATATCATTGGTCCAAGTAACCAACCAGGCAGAAGCCCTAGATGGTAACACTTTTGAAGCAGACGCCATTGAAAATGGCGCAAAATCAGTCACACAACCGTGTGATCGCATATCAGTATAAATATTAGCTCAAAATGTAGATGGTCCGATTTCGCCGACAGACGTTATCAAAGATTGTTTGGCGTTTGGGGGAATTGGGTTTTCTTTTAATTCTTTAAAATTAAGGGCGACAGAATATTTAGGGCCAAATAGAGTTCTTTGTTTTTCTCAAATCTCTAATCCATGATTAGAGATTTGAGCCTCGGTCTAAAATAACATTGTGGACTTCAACACTGAATTTTGAATAAGCGTTTTCAATCGGATCATCATGAGATAATTCAACAGACATTTTTTTAACTCTCCTGATTCGTTTCACAGCGAATTATTTTCCAATTGCACATCCTCACCCCTAGATGCAAATTAATTTTCAGCCCAATTAATAAATTTACCTAATGTTTGCCATATCTCTTTGAATGGATCTAAGTTGAATACGTGCAGCAAAAACAAATTGTTGCCTTTTTAAGAAATTTAATCCACTAGTTTGTATATATTTAGACACGCGTTCTGTAATACTAAATCTGTGATATCAAAATTGTTTCATGTTCATATCAATAATTTTTTCTTCAAATTCCTGACTTCCGCTCTAACATGGGGAGTTATGCCTTGTGTTCCTTCAATTTTGATTGTGTTATTATTATTTAAACGTACAACGCTTTGGTTTGAACTTTATATTTGCCGAAAACCCAGATAAAAGCTTTGTTTTTTGACAATCTAGAATCTTCAATTGTTTGCAATTCTTGTTGGGTTGAATTGTTTTCCGATCACGCCATATGTCCATTCCCTTATGATATTCTTTAAATAAAACTGCTAAACTATTTAACAGATTAAAATATGCAGCGGCTGCAATTGGAGACTTAGTGCTACCACTTAATACCAAATTTAATACATGATTGTAACACAATTCATGAATTTGTCTAGAAGCCATTATATTGGACTTTCATATTTGCTGCACCATCGGTAGCATTTCCTATGCTATTCTTAATATCTAAATTATTGTTACCTAAGACTTTTTGAAGTAAATTCACGAAGCTTTGTCCTGAAGAATCATGGCTGCATTCTACAGCAGGCAGACATTCTTTAATCATCTAATACATACAGAATAATTATCTAACATTGATCTTTAATTGATACATCTTGCGTGATGTCAAGTTCCACAGAAAACATTTTTGCTATTCTAATTTCAGTTACTGAGCTATTTTTAATTAATAATGAAATGAAATCATAAGACATTTTGTGTTACTTGATAAAAGTGTCAGGAAATTTCCCATACCTCATTTGAGTTTACTTCGAACTAGACCCTGACTTTCGTAAGAAACGGTCCCGTGCTTCCTTACTTTTATCAGTTACCATTATCAAATGTTCTCTTAATACTAAATCATATTTACCAAGAAGAATCACAAAATTCAAAAAGTTGCCATGGTCCAAATTGGGATCGTTCTATGTATAAGCTCCTTCATTTTCCGATGAACGAGAACGTGACCTCGTTTTCCAATAACTTCTAGAATATCAATGATTTTTTCTAGAACTAGGCGTTTTTCTTACCTTGTTTTTGTTACCCGGTTTTACGAGACATGAACATAGAGTACAAAAAAGAGTTTGGATGTTGCTGAATCATAAATTTACCACTTCCGATTAGACCCATTTTCACGCAAAATCACTTTTTCTGCAGAGAATGGTAGCGTCGTATCCTTAAATCGTTGTTGTAGATGCCCCTAAAAAAATAAATCAATATCAGATCTTTTTGATTTCACAAATAAGTTTAACAGTTTCAGATACACTTTCTCCACTTGGATGGTGGTTTCCATTGCCATTTCTTGTGTCTCGCTCGTAACATATTTTATCTCATATCTATTTTTCATAAATCCGTTTATTTGTTACATGTTCAGAATCACTCATTTTTAAATTAGGATTTAGAGTGTATGGTTTCCTTTAGATAAAGAATGAAATAAAGAACGTGTTTGGTTACAATTTTGCTTTGGAAATTGTAACTCTTTGATTTTAATTTACTGGTTTGCGTGGTATCAAAAATTTTCAGAGCAATTTACATACCAAGTATTTGTAGTTCATTTAAGAACGATTTAACGAACAACTTGCTCAGTAAAGGCACACATACACGTGTATGACACGATCTTAAACTTAGGTATACAACAAAACTCATTGGTTTTGTGAAAATAGTAGGTAATAATAATTTGTCCTATAACAAAATAAAACATTCCTATTCCTAAATAATTTTATTATACGCAATGGCGTCTAAATTTCCAGCTGCTTTACTACTGAATATTAAAGTACATTTGTAACTTATTAAAAGTGAGTTAACTAACTGTTCTTTTAGTAATTTTCCAGGACTTTGAAATTTTGCTTCTCGCTCGTACGCCCGTGCCTAAAATTTCACCAGCTAAAGCAACCAAGCATGTTGACTCGGGTCTCATTAATCATCCCGCGTTGCCGCATCCTAGCTGCCGTAGCCTCCATACAACATATACCGTGGGGACTTTTTAGTCCCTTAGCTGCGTGATTGATTGTAAAGTCACCGAGCTCGTCTTGCTCCTCTGCGCCACTATATGAGCTTACTTTATCATGCACTTCTCCCGGGGGCATGGAAATTTGTTTCTGCCTTCCTCGGGTAGTTAGGTGTAAAACTGGAGAAGAGATTCTTTATTCGGCTTCATCCTGGGCCTCATCGTAAGATGAAGTTAAAATATTGCTTCTAAATAAGACCCCCGATGAGATATTGTGGATATATGCGAAGGCTATTAGAAACTGCTCACGGTAATATTGATGTGAATGGTCTTAATTATTAAGTTATATAAGAAAATAAAGGACGCGTGTCATAGAGTCCCTTTCTGTAAAAATTATTCCTTCCTCAGTAACGATGCAATGTCAGAAATTTTTCTTCAGAATTTAATTTGAGCATATACGTGGTGCAATAATGAGACCAAGTTTTCTTCCCGAAGTTTGATACCCTGTGGGGTATCTGTTGTCAACTGGAATCACTCTGTAGCCTCATCTTCTCTGACCATTTTGTTCCTTATTTCATGACATTATCTCTGGTTTTCTTGGAGATACACTGTTTTAAAACGAACGTCTCGGACAAGGGCTTTAAAGGCGGACATTTTTACTTGTAAATAATCAAGGCGGCATATGCGAAAACAAGTTGTTTTGAACGTTTGTCAACGCTTGTCAAATAAAAAAGTACCATTATCTCTAACGGATGTTGCTCGTATTGTAGCCTTAATTGAGAATGGCCGAAGTCATAGTTATGTGTCCGATATCATTGATATACCTCGAACAACAGTCCAGGATGTTTGGAATCGGTATATGGAGACGGGAAATTTTACCAGTCGAGAGGGTTCCGGAAGAAAACGGAAGACAAGTGCAATTGATGACCGCTTTATTATCCTGAATAAGAAATCGCAGAACACAGTCGTTCAGAATCAGCATATGCTACAAACCGTGCGTAGAACTGAAGTTTGTGAAAGAACAGTACGACGAAGACTTAAAGAAAACGGGTTGTCTGTAAGGAGCCCTACCACAGGACCCCAGCTGCTTCCAAGACATCGTCAAGCACGTCTTCAATTTGCGCACGTGAATTGGGGGATTCAGCAATGGACTAAAGTTCTTTTCACGGATGAATCGCGGTTTTGCCTGAGATCACCTGATGGTCTAAAGCGAGTTTGGAGACGTCGAAATGAAAGATTTGCGGAGTGTACAATTTCCGAACGCGTAAGTTTTCATGGAGGTTCTGTGATGGTACGGGCGGGAATTTCCAGGGACGCCTGTACAGATTTAGTCTTTGTTGAAAACGGCACCTTAAATACGCATCGATATATCGAGCATATTCTCCAGAACGCAGTTGTTCCCTATTCTCATTTTATTGGAGACGGCTTCGTACTAATGCAAGATCATGCGCCTCCACACGTGGCACTAGTAGTCAACGAATATTTGTGTATTGAACGAATGATTGGGCCAGCTTGCAGCCCTGACTTCAATCCAATTGAACATCTGTGGGACTTAATGAGTCTCTTTATAGAAAAATATTTGTGGAAGAATTTAATTTGGTATTCTACAAACCTCGTTTAGACACTTGTGGAAAATGTGACAAGTATATGGTACAACTTAAATATGCAAATAATGAAGACAAGAAAACTGAAATACAAAAAGAAAGGGATAGTCATTTACATCTAGCAGAATCCTCATATGCTGAGAAACGAATTGACAAAGAATGCAGCAGAAATAATAGCAAAACAATAACTGCTTCATTCGATTTGCAAAAATGTTTACCAACACCTTTTTTATCCAGCGGTGTATCTTTTTACAAACGTCAGCTATGGACTTACAATTTAACAATCCATCAAACTGGACGTGAGTCGTCATTACCACCATTGTGTTATTTGTGGAATGAGACCATGGCAGCTAGAGGTGGTCAGGAAATAGGAGCATGTATATTTCATTATGTAACTCATTTATCAGAAAACATAACAACTGTTAATTTATATAGCGATTCATGTCCTGGGCAAAATCGAAATATCTACATGACCATTATTTTGTTATATACGGTTCACTCAGTTAAACGACGAGGGTGCGATATTGCAATAAATCAAAATTTTTTAGAGCCAGGGCACACCCACATGGAGGCAGACACTATCCATGCTGCTATTGAGAAGACTAAAAAGAAGACCACTGCCAAAATATGTGTGCCTCGTGACTGGGCCAATCTAATAAGAATGGTTCCTTTGAAAACACCCATACAAGTGGAGGAACTATTACAACAAGACTTTCTAAATTTTAAGTTCTTATTGGGGCAACAATACCTACATGTGAAAAAGAATACATTGAGAGAACCAATCTGCTGGCTCAAAATTAAGTGGATGCAGTATGACTCAAAGCATCTTGGAAAAGTTTTTTATAAAGAACATTTCGATCAAGAGGACTTCAAAGTGATAGACTTCAACAAAAAAACACGCCACACAGTTTTTGTGAATACTATCCCACCAACTAACAATGAACCATTATTAAGTACTGAAGTTCAGCCTGTAAGTACTGAAAAGCTGAAGGATTTGAAATCATTAATGAGTTTTATTGACAAAAGTAGTCGTCAGTATTATGCAGATTACATAAAAAAAATTCTGTCAGATGAAAATATAGTGGATTACCTACCTGACGAAGTAGAATCTGACAGTGAATGAATTTTAGATTTTTTGGTTAACAATATATTGTATTTTTATGTTATTGTGGTACAATAACTTTTTATTAACTTAATTAATAAAATGAGTCACCTACTAGCTGTATACTTATTTTACTTTCACTCCTTCCATGGTGGCCAATGTTCCTGAATTCTCATAGATTATACTAAATATAAAGGGCCATTGTCACTATTTTTTTTACCATGACACAAAAATCCAAATTCGGAGAAAATCAGAACACATAAATTTCAAACCAAACCGGTGTCAACAATTCAATTAGCTTGCTTCTATCACCTTTTAATAAGAGCTACTCAAAGTTTTATAGAATCGGTTGCTCCCTTCTACCCACAAATTACCATTTTTGACATTGGCCCTATATTATATATATATATATATATATATATATATATATATATATATATATATATATATATATATATATATATATATATATATATATATATATATATATATATATATAATACATAATATATATATATTATGTATTATATAATATATAATATATATATAATATATATTATATGTATTATATATATATATATATATATATATAATACATATATACAATATATATATGTATAATATATATACAATATATATATATATATATATATATATATATATATATATATATATATATATATATATATATATATATAATACATAATATATATATATTATGTATTATATAATATATAATATATATATAATATATATTATATAATATATATTATATGTATTATATATATATATATATATATATATATATATAATACATATATACAAAATCGAAATATCTACATGACCATTATTTTGTTATATACGGTTCACTCAGTTAAACGACGAGGGTGCGATATTGCAATAAATCAAAATTTTTTAGAGCCAGGGCACACCCACATGGAGGCAGACACTATCCATGCTGCTATTGAGAAGACTAAAAAGAAGACCACTGCCAAAATATGTGTGCCTCGTGACTGGGCCAATCTAATAAGAATGGTTCCTTTGAAAACACCCATACAAGTGGAGGAACTATTACAACAAGACTTTCTAAATTTTAAGTTCTTATTGGGGCAACAATACCTACATGTGAAAAAGAATACATTGAGAGAACCAATCTGCTGGCTCAAAATTAAGTGGATGCAGTATGACTCAAAGCATCTTGGAAAAGTTTTTTATAAAGAACATTTCGATCAAGAGGACTTCAAAGTGATAGACTTCAACAAAAAAACACGCCACACAGTTTTTGTGAATACTATCCCACCAACTAACAATGAACCATTATTAAGTACTGAAGTTCAGCCTGTAAGTACTGAAAAGCTGAAGGATTTGAAATCATTAATGAGTTTTATTGACAAAAGTAGTCGTCAGTATTATGCAGATTACATAAAAAAAATTCTGTCAGATGAAAATATAGTGGATTACCTACCTGACGAAGTAGAATCTGACAGTGAATGAATTTTAGATTTTTTGGTTAACAATATATTGTATTTTTATGTTATTGTGGTACAATAACTTTTTATTAACTTAATTAATAAAATGAGTCACCTACTAGCTGTATACTTATTTTACTTTCACTCCTTCCATGGTGGCCAATGTTCCTGAATTCTCATAGATTATACTAAATATAAAGGGCCATTGTCACTATTTTTTTTACCATGACACAAAAATCCAAATTCGGAGAAAATCAGAACACATAAATTTCAAACCAAACCGGTGTCAACAATTCAATTAGCTTGCTTCTATCACCTTTTAATAAGAGCTACTCAAAGTTTTATAGAATCGGTTGCTCCCTTCTACCCACAAATTACCATTTTTGACATTGGCCCTATATTATATATATATATATATATATATATATATATATATATATATATATATATATATATATATATATATATATATATATATATATATATATATATATATATATATATATATATATATATATATATATATATATATATATATATATATATATATATATATATATATATATATATATATATATATATATATATATATATATATATATATATATATATATATATATATATATATATATATATATATATATATATATATATATATATATATATATATATATATATATATATATATATATATATATATATATATATATATATATATATATATATATATATATATATATATATATATATATATATATATCAACTATTGCCTACTTTTTGAACGCCCCCTGTATTCCGAATCATGGTCCATGAAATGAAAGAATTAAGTAGTAGATAATAACCACACCAATTTTAATCAACGATCTCTTTTGCGTAGTAATAACAATTAATATTCATTTGTAATTCACTTTCAAATAAAATACCAAAATTGTACTTGTACTGCTACCCCACACGAAAAAGGGATATGATTTATTAAGTTTGTGGAATATTTTTCATCTTTAACTTTTACATGAATTATGACTATTGATTGTATTTTTCAGTTGAGGATTTTTCATAGCATGTCGATGTGGCGTGTTGCCACGGCAACGCCGCCCCAATGCTGCCAACCACACCCAGTGATATTAACCGCTATCAAGTCGTCCTCCTCCGATACGGTCTGCTATGTGTAAGAACGACTAGAGTTTTCTTCCTTTTTGGGCACCATTTTATTAGAAGTCGAGGACGGGGAAATATAAATTTTCTTTCATACGTATAATAATTGCTTCAAGTAGATATTATAGAGGGGATGTATAACTGAATAACTAAGAAAAATTTTATGTTAAATATCCTATTCTGCCCGTAAACGAAAATTTTTAATATTTTCTGGGAAAAATAACACAAGATGTAGAAGCCTCATTTCATCAGAAAAATCTAAATTATATAATAAAAAATGCTCAATTAAATTAAATTGGTTTACTGGTGAGGTTAGAGATACAAGAAATATGCTACATATGTTGCAATACTGTTACAATGCAATCTTACAGACAATTTGTGTGCTATTTTAAAACATTTTAAATGCAGGATCATAAATATTTGTTAAGTGCAAAGAAATTGGCTCATGATATTTTTATCTCTAACTCTAACAACCAGTAAAGTGCAATGTGGAAAATAATACAATGTGACAACAATAATTTAAAAAATAAAAACTTTTAAACCAATACTCATCCTAATTAATTAAATGAATAATTTAGTTTCTGATATAATAAGCAAACTTAAGAGAATAAATAGTAACGATCCTTACAATATTAATGTGAAAAATTTAACAACATAGAAACATATAATCTTAGTTCCCCTAACAAATCTTATTAATATGTGCATAGAAAATATTTTTTCAGATATTTTAAAAATTTCAAAAGTCATAAGTCAATTTTCAAAAACGAGTCCAAGATAATCCTTCAAATTTATCGTCGAATTGTCGTTATATCCATTTTTGCCAAAGTTCTGAAAATCATATTAAAGAATCAAATTACTATAGTGCTTTCGTCTGATATGCAAACTAATGGAATACGGTGCTCAGTGGCGCGCGCAATTATCCTAATATAGGAAATAAAATAAAACGCAATAATGTTAACTCAATTTAATTTAAAATATATCAAAAACGAATTGCAAATGAATGCGAACTGCAAGTGTATTTATTTTTATTGAGCGAGAAGGGAAATGGGATATATATGAGTTGAAGAGGGATAGCGACGGATATGGTAAGCCGCGGTACTAGTTCTATTCACAAGAAATTGTGGGGGTATATAATTTTACACTAAATATCCTTTTGTATTGCATAGTGATAGGATTCACCGCTTCTGTAGTAAATGGTACGGGTTTCTTTTGTAAAATGCCGTGCAATATTTTGCTCTAGTTTGTATATCAAACGAAAACTCAATAGCTACTTTGAGATAAATAATTTATTCATCTCGCACCAATTGGGTTTTAGAGCTGAATACATTAGCTATAAATTCTTTAATTAAATTATTAAATTTGAAGATGGCTTGTTAACATTTTCAGAATTTTTGGATCTCACAAAAGTCTTTGACTGTATGTCACAGAAGATACTAGTTGATAAATTTCATGGCTTTAGTAAAAATAACGAACTTATTAGTCCTACTTAACTAATCGTTATCAATATATATATATATATATATATATATATATATATATATATATATATATATATATATATATATATATATATATATATATATATATATATATATATATTCGCAAAATATAAACTCAAACCTCCTCCCTATAAAATACGGAGTTCTTCAGGGATCTGTGTTAGGCCCGACAATTTTCTTAATATATGTAAATGATCTGCTAAGTATTGCCTTGAATGCAAACTTTGTTTTATTTGCTGACGATACAACTGTATAAAATCATTTAAATATGTCAAGGATTTAATATAAATTCCACACAAAGTATGATACAAGATTGGTTCGTAGCAAATCAGTTGGCATAAAACGAGTCCAAAACAGAAAATATAGTTTTCACACTAAAAAAATATAAAAAACATTTGAAAGAATTTTGAAAATACAGACAAAAGAGAGATTGCACGATATTTCTTATAAGAGTATTTCTTA
Source organism: Tetropium fuscum (assembly GCA_964058915.1). NCBI lineage: Eukaryota > Metazoa > Arthropoda > Insecta > Coleoptera > Cerambycidae > Tetropium > Tetropium fuscum. The sequence continues at coordinate 250,987 of CAXKVY010000134.1, forward strand.
TAAAACAAGGCAATCCTCTCTCAAATAGTCATTTATAAAAACACAAAATGGACCCACTATGTAAGGACCACATTCTCTTATTATTTTTATACATATGTGCACTGCAGAATTCAATGGTAATAAAGAATAATAACGATGAGCAAGAACATGATCATGGCTTCATTCGTTGCTAAAGTTTCAGTTAACAAAACTACTTAACAATATAATTTTTGAAAGTTGTACATTTAGTAACTAGTTTCAGTTAAAATGAGTTAGATTTTTCATAACTAGTGCGGGAAAATTTTTCGCGCACGCATGAAATACATCATAATTCTTGAATTAGTTCAAGATATTCATTTCATTTTCAACTTACACATTGTCAACTTACACATTGTCAACTTACACAACTTTTTATCATAATTAAAAATTTTAAATAATACTTTTTTACAATTAGTTATGGAAGTCCCTTCGCATGTATTTGAAGTAAAACCGGAGTTTATATTTATGTTGATTCTCTTTAACCCAATATTTTTGAATCTACTTCAAGTTTTTGTTGAACGGAATCCTCTATATTTCCTATATTTTTATAATTGCTTCCGGACGAATTTCTTTGAAGACTGGTACTATCCTCTGTCTCAGATCGCCAATCGTTTGAACTGGTATTTTGTACCTGTGTCTTCAGTACACCCCACAGAAAAAGTCTAAAGATCCAAGCTCCGGAGATCGCACTGCCATGACCATGGAACAAGACGTCGTAATCAACGATCTTCAAAAAATTCAGTCAATACTGCGCTAACATTATTTGTGCAATTAGCTAGGGCACCATCTAATTGATACCACTAGGTCGCAAGATACCACTAGATTGGCAAATTAGTCAAAAAATCGACGCGGTAGTGATTAATATGTTCACGTAGCGTTCACTATTCAAATTGTCTTCATAAAATCGTAAAACTTGGTCTATCATCTTTTAACGAAGACTAGATTGTTGCTAAAACTACCCAAAAATAATTATTTTGGTATTGAGTATGCCCTTTCGGTTAAATGCGACCTCATCAGTTCAAATGTACTGTTTAAAGTAACGTCAACTTCCGGTATATCCGGAAATGCTAGAAATATGAAAATATTTTATAAAAATAGATCATTTATCAAAACGCAAGTCACCATATTTTCAAAATCAAATTCCAATTCGTTTACGAGATAAGTTTAATGGGTAGCCTTTCATAAAAAACCCATAACTCTGCTTTTTGTATATATTTTAAGTCACTTTACTTGTGTTGTATTTATTCCCTTGCTTCCATTTTGGACTAGCTTGTTGAATATATCACAAGCGACTTGGTTCGTAGCTAGAACGGCACGTGAAATCTCGACACCCTGATTATGTGATGTATTTATTTATATTATTAATCGATTAGACATAATTCGATAATTAATGCTGTGACTTATCGTAGCAGCTATTTATATGCTCATTTTAATTTTGTGATTAATTTTAAATTAGATATTAATAAATAAAAAACGATCTGTCTTTATCTGACTTAGGCGAGCATTCTTCGCCTCCTTGTCCTTTTGTCCGGTACATATGACCTGGTATGTACAAATGGTGAGTGTTCTTGTTTAATTTCTCTTTTATAATTTAATCATACTACCCCAAGATTGTCAACATATATACTCTTTAGTAAAGAAAATCCTGGACCTTAAAAAATATTTGTATATAAAATATGTATATATGTATATTAGAGACGGTGTTGTCATTTTTACGTATACATAGTATATTGTATAGTTGCATAAATGTTCTCTCGTGCCCCGGAGAGTGATAATATAAAATTAAAGACATTTCTATTATAAATTTAAATTTAATGTAACACCTCCTTTTAGTTTCTATTTTGACCTGGGTCCTGGCAAAAATTAGGCACGTTTAAGGACCAAATAAAAGCTCGAAAGGCTGTATGTATGTCTAAAATCAAATGCCGATCACAATGCACTGGCTACATCGGTATGCCTGAGAAGGGCTACGCTGATCCTTCGCGGGGGAGTGTCCAGGACGCGCGCCGACGCCGGCGTCTCGTGACGTCACGTAGCATTATCAAGGCTGATTTTAATAATGGCGTCGTTGGCATCGTCACTGGAGGGGTACCAAACAGTGTCTTCCTTACACAGTGATTCTCAGGGCTCCCGGGGTTGAACACTTAGTGAAATTAATCGGACAGACCAAGTTCAGTTAGGAGCAAATTGAAAAATATCACCTACATGAAACATACGTATCTGCGGAAATTATCTGTCGGGAAATCGGTGGAACTTGCCTTGCATCGTCAGTGATTTTATTAAGTAGCTCGTTCATTTTTTCGTGGGCTGCTTTCTTTGGGACTTAGTTTGTGATATTTTGATTTAATGACAAGGAAACGCAGGAGTCCGTTTGTCATTATTGTTAGGAATAGGTAAAGTTTTCTAGAATTATGCATGAAATTACGTGTCTGACATATTTGTATCAAACCAGGAGTTTAAAGGACCTCGTGCTTAACAGATCGATTACAAAAAAAATGCTAATGAGTAGGGCAATGATGCAATATAAAACAATATACGAGTAATATACGAGTAATATAATACGAAAACAATATTATATTGTTGGCTGTTCGACTAGATGACTGTGGAAACAGGCATGTTGTTACTTTATAGCTAGGTGTTTACCTTTCAACTTGAATTTTGTAAAAAATCAGATCACAACCATATTTGTAAATAGTCGCGTCAATGAATCCTTTTCCTTAGTCCTCAAGAACAGCCTCGATTTTGATGATTTAGTTAGAAAGTTTTGGATTGTTATATTATTTAAAATCGGAAACCTTTTGAAGCGGGGAAGGAATTATTTATATTGTTTAAACAATATCTTTGATATTTTGTATACAAAATTTAGTTTTGTCTCTATTTTTTTCTCAAAAAATTTTTCATATATTAATTTCAGTATATTCAAGTTTGAACTAATAAAAGTACATAAAAGATACCATTATTTTTTTAGGACATGAGCAGCAAAATTAAAATAAATAATACTGAAGTTGCTGTAGATCCAAATTTAATTTTTCAACGTTTATTCTTTTTAAGACAAAGTGATGACGAACTTCGCCAATAGCTTGACTACCAGCTATATCCTCTTTCATTCTTTGATTACGCTGTAATGAGGAAAACTACCAAATCAACACTATATGATATTTTTGTTCAATGTGAAACAGATGTTAATGATGAATAATGTCAATGTCAATGTCAATAATGTATAAGAAATACTAATTTCTTATACATTATTGATGGTGGTATGGGTACTTCATAGATTAAAATGGGAAAACAAATTCAGCTGCAAAGTTGTATTTGATAGATATAATAATGATGGAACTAAAGCTTCCGAGAGAAATCGTAAACACATAGGTAACTTCAATTGATTACTTATTTGAAGGAGATACAACTTTAAATACAACTCAAAAACAACAAAGAGAAGTCAATTATTAGGAAACAGCAAATATAAAAATAGGTTTATTAATCTTCTTTGCAAAAAACTGACGGAAAATAATATTGAGTGGTCAAGCAGAAAGTGACGCTGATCGTTTAATTGTGAAATCAGCTGTAGATTGTTCGTTTCTTCATGTAGTTGTTGTAGCAGAGGACGTTGATACCTTAGTGTTACTGTAGGCTTTAACACCTGATGATAAAAAAATGTTTTTTTAACATCAGTACTAAAGTACTGATGTGTTTTAGTACTTTTTACTACTAAAAAATAATGCCTTACATCGAGTTTATTCAACAAAAACGATGTTAATAAAATATGTAAATATTAGTTGGTATTTACATATTATTTAAAAATATTTACAATTATTAGCAATATAACAAATATTAAATAAATAATATCTCTTTTATCCAAGTTTGCAATGGATATTGCATAAAAAAATCTTTCCTTCATAAATAGCATAAATATTGTTAAAACAATAGACATATTCATTGTTCTCATTCAAATATATTTATTTCCATGGTTTCCATTTAACTATAATATATATATCAAGTTCCATAGGGATCAAATTTAGAGATTTTAGAAGTTATGTGAAAATCTATGCTGATATTTTTAAAATGTGGTGTGTGAAAAAATCAAATAAATGTTGTATCAAAAAATATTACGAATGTACACCCAAAAAAACAACATTTATGATGAAATCAACAGTTTCTTAGCAACAAGTTGACAAGTTGACAACATGGAAAGTCCTTAACATTATAAAACTTACCAATTTCTCCTGTCATTTCTGTAACTTTTCCCGTCAGACCTTTATATGTATGAATGTACTGTTTGTAATATCGAACCATGAGACAAAAAAAAATTTCACAGGATACCCACAATTACCGCAATGGGAGATCAGGGAATTATAACTTTCTTTACAGCAAGCTAAAATCGTAACTATAAAGGCGCTTTCATTCAACAAGTTGTTATGTTTTGCTGGAATACTAATAGCTAATCAATTTGAACACAAAACCCATCAAAATAATACACTAAATTAAATAATAACTGTATTACTTATATTTCAAGAATTATTGTTGACCCCACAAAACTTTACTTTAGTTGTTACCACAAAACGTTCGATGGTATTAGGCAATGTATGTTATGTATATTATATGTAGCAATATAACTTTTTTTGTAGAAATAGATAATTTTATGTGCAGTGTTTTTATTTTCTTGACAATTTACGCTAAAGACTTATGCTAAAGACAATTTACGCTGGTATAGACTTATACCAATATATTTTACAAAAGTCATAGAAACATACGAAATGTTTCCCAAATGGCGGCCAAATCCGTGGTCGAAAAACCGTGCAAATTTAGTAGCTCGCCAAAAACAAAGAGGGAAGGTAACTTTTATTGTAGCTTGCCCGATTTATATCCATTTAGTTAACTGGATTCAATTAATTAAATGATTCACGTTACAAGATTACATTACGATGATACACATTACATTATGGAAACCTATAACTTGCTATTAGTCTGGTTGTTACTTATTTTTCTAAAGTCTGGTTTAACCTCCTGTAATTGCTTTTTATATTTGGTATTTAAAATATTCTATTTGCTCGAGATGTTTTGAAAATACTCGTACAAATAAACAAATATTAAGTAGTAATTAATGATGCTGTAAATAGCCTTATCTACCTCAACCCGTACTATGTAAATAGCGGAACAGCCGAATTGTGCTAATGGTAAATAATGTAACGTTTGTATACATTTGTTATTAGAGTACGGATAATATGCATTATGTCACAGAATAGTATAGAAAATAGTTGAAAATATACGAATAGTTTTCTTTCCAGTAAAGTGTATGCACGAGAACAATCATAAGTTCATTTTGTTTCAGTTTGACTTAAATTCAATAAATGAAAACATTATTTAAATGATTATATTTTCATGCAGGGCAGTTTGGTATGCAATTATTAACCATTTATATTTATACAGCATGCAGTGAGAATGTAAAGGTTGGAACAAATTCGATAATGTCGAAATTATGGACTTGTGGAAAATTCGGGGACATTTTGTCAGATTAGGGGTTTTAGCATATGGGCAAAGGGATTTCCAACTGGAATCATTTAAAAGAATAAGGCTTTGTGGGTGTGGGTGTGGGATTAAACGACCCCACCGCTTTCTCTTCTTTATAACTAATTTTGTGCGTGTTCCCCATATCTTCAACTTTTATTTGATATTTTTTTCATAAGGTAATAAAACATTCCCAACAAAACGATTTACTCACATGGTAATTTTCTCCACTTCCCCCTCATGGTAGTGTCAAGTACTCGGAAGATCGAGAAGACCGTGCTCTATAAAACCACAAAAAAAATTCAAGGAGACTTCACTTTCGAAGCCACTCCACTGAGATGACTATTAGCAAATGGAATTACCAAATAAATTCGCAATGCGATGTTAACAATCGGAAATGTTTCTTTTAATCTGCAGTTTTTGTTACCTAAACGTGCTTTTAAATGAATGCATCAACAAAGCCTCTACCTTTTTCTTAATTATTTATTAACTTTTCCGCATCTTTAATTAATTATTGTTTAATTTAATAATCTTTCCATAAATTTGTGAGGACATAAAATCTCTCATAGATTCGTCGTTAAGCGCCCAGAATTCATTTCAGATCAGTACTCTCTAGTAAGTGTATCGATTATGACATAAAATATTACGATTTTCATTTATACGGGGACGGTGGTCGAACGGTTGGCGCATTAGCTCTCGGCTCGATCACCTAGCAGCAGTGTGTGTTCGATACCGCGCACTAGTCCGAAATAAAATTTCCAGGTTTCCCTCATTCCTGCTCTGAATGGTGGTTAGAATTTAACCAACCTAAGTCGATCCTGGTCGCACATGCGGCTCGCGAAATAATAACATGCCGCCCTCTCTCCCGCACAAGTCTCTGATTTCTGAGCTAACCATTTCGGTTAAAATGAGGGGTGGAGATATTATTATATTATTATTATCTCTGGCTGAAAAGCATCCTTCGTCACCAACAATGTCATCAAACTCAATGTTTCCTCGGTTATTTCTGACTCCTTTTTATGTATTTAAATGATTCTTTGTTATTTGAAAATTGTTTCTTATTAAGTTTACATTTACTAAGAGCTTTTAACTCTCGTATTTCATTTAGTATTTATTTTAATGTATTTCTTTATTTTGATTTTTTTTTGTTACATTTATTTTAGAATTAATTAGTATTTATTGCCTAGACACATAAAAAGCTCGTAGAGATTTTCACATTATTTAAAACAATCGGAGACACTGTCCTTATGTGGTGCCGTATTCGTTCCTTCAGTTATTCCAGATTCCTCGGTTTTGGGGATTAAACTTTGCTTTTCAATTAACACCCCAATGGACGAAATTCAATGGGTTTAAATCAGGAGATCGAGCAGGCCATTTAAGACGTTATGGGATGAAACAAGTAGCTGTCAGCTAGCCAGAAATCTCTTGAGATATCCCAGCGAAGAGACGGCGAGGAACTATCTGGCAATGTCCAGGGGTAAACTGCGATTTGTTACAGGAATCCTAACCGGACACTGCCGGGTAAGGAAACACGTGAGACAAAGTGACACGCCCATCTGCAGAGGATGTGAACAAGTAGATGAAACGATCGAGCATGTAGTTTGCGAATGTCCCGCCGTGTCATCGACCAGAGAATCCATATTGGGGGAACGTTGGCCTTCTATGGCCAATTTGAGGGAAATGCCCCTGGGCAACATCATCACCTTTTGTACAACATTGGGCTGGTCGATGGCCTAGGGAGACATTTCCCTCACGGAGGAAGCACAAGGGGCCCAATGGGGCCTAAGTGCAGCGGATCTCTGATCCGCACTCCGGACAAATTCCAGATTCCAGAGCAGGCCATTCTATAGGCTCCCTTCGACCAATTCACCGCCCGGAAACATATCGTGTAAATACTGACGGACATTTACTGGATAATGAGGGGGTGCTCAATCTTGCTAATACCAGGTTTCATTGGCTGGGATGTCTGTATCATCAATCTTTGGGAATAATACGGCAAATGCGGGCGTTAGGTTGTTAACCCCCGCGTCTCCGTTTAAATTTCCCTCAAAGAAATATGGCCTTAAAATCCTACTTCTTATAACACCCGCCCATACATTTATTTTTTGTGGATATTGAGTGTGACCCTCATTTGCCCAATTTGGCCTGTCACTATCCCAGTATCTACAGTTTTGTCTGTTCACAACGCCTCGTAAGGAAAACGTCGCCTCGTCCGAAAATAAAATCGTTTGCTAAAAAAGTGGGGTTTATCAATAACCCTCTGTTGGGTTTATGCGTATTCTCTCCAACATTTCCTGGCAGAACTGAAACGTCGATCTGGATCATTCTCGTTTAACTCATGTATTAATTTCACTTTATACGGATGATACTTGTTGATCACAGGATTTTGTGAACTGAAAAATTTGAAATTCCATATTCACCTCGCGTCGACGTCGGCGAATACCGATTTTCATGGACGGACAACAAAACAGTTAAACTATTTTCATCATTAATAACTCTGGTACGTCCACTTCTCGGAAGATCTCTGACAGTGCCATGTTCTCTGTACTCCTCTTCAATCCTGCTTACCGTTGACTGACAGACGCTCTTACCTTGATATTTCGAATTCGAACATATCACAGACTTGTTCGGGTTAAATCACCGTAGCCTATCATAATTAATATTTCTATTCCTTCTTTTTCGGATAACATCTTTGCTTCTAATGATTAACAAGACTTTTGACAGTTACCACATTATTTACTGTCACCTTGGTGTTCTGTTCCAAGCGAGCCATAGCACACTTCTTCCAATTGTTATTTCTATTGCAGCGGTATAGTATTTTTGTGTTACGAGTACACAAGTTACGAGTTATGATTAAATTTTTATTAATTCGTTTAAACCTCGGGTTCTCAACATAAATATAAAGTATGCTATATTGTTGAACTCATAAAGAGTTCGTCTATCAGAATCTGCCGGAAAAATATATTGTTGCTATTTGATACAATTATCGATGACGTCACATCTGGAGGGAGTACCTAGAGCGTCATCTTATTGTATATTACATCAAAATAAGCGGAATTAAAAATAAAAATCAACGTGTCCAAAGATTTTAGATCGAAACGTCAGTCTTAAGAAATATTGAATATATCCTTTACTATTCTAACGCACTGTATATCAAAATTGCCCTACATGACAATATTACATCTACTAGAAACTGTGATAAAACCTCTTTCCACTGGCAATGTGCAATTATCTTCATAGTTACCGAAAACTAGTCACTTTTAAAAAAAATAGATTCTCCTTGCTGTAAGAATATATTTTTCTGTATACCTTTTCTTGACTGACTGCATATTTTCCTCCTCCTCTGCTAACGCGAACGATTTGTGCAGGTAGCAGCACAGCACGCGGTAGTCCCGTAACACTCGGGTGAAGTGATCTACTATGTCCATCCTGGATCAGAGTCGATCTCTACCACACATTCAGGGGATGCCGCCCGGTTCACAACCCATTATGCCGCCCCACACCATAGATGGACCGCCGAACTCCGAGGTGTTACTGGCCCTTCTTGCCAGAAATAAAGCCCTAGAAGGTAACATTACTATTGAGATTACTATATTATTATATCATTGTTCCACTCTTTCGGTATATTCAATATTATTAACAATTTAATGCAAGTATTGAACAAGATTATATTTTACAACAATTAATATTGACTTGCACCACGTTGGTGTGACAATTGTGAATGTTATATTTAAACATTATGGATTTTTATGTTAAGATTTATTATTTTAACATAATATTTTAAAATTTGGCTGTTAATATAGACATTTCATGGGTCGATCTGCTTGCTATGTTTAGAGATAGAATAAAATGGATATGTGCTTACTTCTTTTGCGTATATATACTGGAGACCTTGTAATATATAAGCGCCAGTCAACAATGTTAGAGGTTACTTATGATTTTACTATTTATTAAAATTATTTGCTATCACTTTTATATATTGAAATTTATTGTAATTTAAAATTATTAATTATCATTAATTTGGCATATTTGAGCATGAAATGTCTTGGTCTCTAAGGAGAGTTCAAAATAGACTTATCCTGTAATGTAATTGAGTTAGAGCTTTGGTTAAGAGGTCAATTTGTTTATTGTCTAACGGAGGATAAAAAATACATGACGTGTCTTTGTCCTATCTCCAATTATGGAGATAGGACCCTATCAAAAATTATGTAAAAATAGAAATATTTTTTCATAACATTTGTTTGTTGTATTTTTGTACAGAAAAAAATATAATACAAAATTAATTTGTTTAAAAAAATTGTTTATTAAATAAACAAATAAAATATAAAGAAGAAAATTATTTATTTCAGAATATGGAAGAGTAATAGAAATGATGATTTAAAAAAAATATCGTTCCCTAATATTATTATTTAGCAACAAAAAAAATGTTATTTAACAAATGCAATAAATCATTATATTTATCATTAAAGTCATTTTATTTATTGATGACTACAATCCAAAAAAATGGATATAATTTACAATTATATTGTAAACATATCATTTGTTTATAACAATTAATTAAATAATAAGAGTAAAAAATTATAAAAAACATTTTTAGGTAATAATAATAATATTATTCACTAATAAGAAACCGATCTAATCGGAGTATTTGAAAAAAAATTTTTTTTCATTGCTTTCTTTACGTTTTGATTTTTTAACCTTCGATTGTTAATAACCAAGTGGATTTTTTTTTATTTTTCCAACGGAGATCTTTTCTAAGGCCCTTTTAAAGCCGGAGATATTTTCTAATAGATCCAAGAAGTGAAATGTTACTATGCTTGTATGTTACTTTAAAATATAAAATTTATATATATGCAAAAATCATCATATGGTGACTCTGAAACTTGTTTTAAAATTAAATTATGGAATAAGAAGATGGTTCGCAATTAATCAACACATATGTTTATTTTCATAAGATGATAAATTTTTAAATGATGGAGATACATTTAAAATTAAAAGAAAATATTTTAACCTAACGACGCCGTATCATCCATATCTTATATTACTAAAATTTTACATGGAATATTTAAATCCTTAACCAAGACGTAAAATAAATGTCTTTAAATACACAAAGAAACAATTTAAATTGTAAGATCTACAATGAATAACTTTAATTGAAGTTTGTTTATTACCTTGGAAATTCTTTATCTTAATCCCTTGTAAAACGTCGAAACAAAACACAAACGCACTGCACTGCACTGTTACACAACTGCGATGCTGCTATCGGTGGAATTCTGCTCCTGTTAATTGGCAATGGCGTCGAATATATGCTTCGGAATGTATCAAGATTCAAACTCTCTCAGGTCCATGTTTTACCTATTTTAATCACTCTTCTGCTGGAAACCTCATTTTTTGTGTTTGTACTCCTTTTGTCTTGGTTATCTTGTAGAAAATTTAATTTATCCTTACTAGGACAACCTAGATATCTTCTGACGACGAAGTCGCACTAATATTATTAGTATTCTTGAATTTTACAATCAACGATACTTTATTAACTTATTATTACTTTGGTATACAACTTTTACCATTTACATTATTTTACTGTGAAATTAAGTATTATTCTAACAAAGCTTAACACGCAGCTACATCGTTGGGTGCTATTTACGTTATCCTAGTTTGTTATTCCTACCTACGGAAGTACATTGAAAAAACAAAAACAAACTTCCTTTTTCAACAACTATTTTCTGACCAATTCCGAATCACTATGATTTATAATTTTATCCATTACACAATACATCTTCATTTAACACTTTTCTATAGTTCTTATTTAATCTTTGCACTATTTACTTAATTTTACACTAGCTTGCATGTATACTTCCATTTTGTAGGTCTTCAACCAGCCTTGCATTTGTATTCTTCTACGAGGCTTTTAATCTGGAACTTTGCATTTCAATTATATTTTTCAAAACAATTATAGCTTATGTAACTTCTTGATTTGATAAATAGTACAATAATTTGTCTAAACTGTTCTTGATGTCAACTTATTTTTCTGGCGTTAGTTTATTTAGTTATTATGCTAAACATGATTAACGAATCAGAGCATAGTCATTGCTACCGGACGGTGTATGGCTGTCTTTATCTAATGAATCACGATATTTTGTTCCTGCACACACTTTATATTCTTGGTCGCTTTTTCTTCTCATGTTGCAAGCATAATAAAATTTCTTAATATTAATGCAATTTCTGAAATGAATTGGTTAAACTGAGATTCTTTATTAATCTAAATTAACTTTCGAATTTTTTCCTCGCTAGCATCTCCCGATCGACGGTGATCTACTGGTTTTAACATTCTCGGCGTAACAGCACTATTTTCTGATTTCGACGTGTCTATTGAAACTGTCTGTCACTTTGACAGTGAACTATTTTATTCATTTAAAACAGGTGACAGTCAACATGGGGTGATAAAATTATCACCGATTTGGTAAACTATTGCGATTTTGTGTTGTATTTTAACCAATGAAACTAGTCAAAAATGTACCACGTGACATGTGAATTATATTCTCTATATTACGCAATTCCATTACCGACGCGATATGATTAATTTTTATTTAATGTCACAAACTACCGCGACATTACTTCCAGTCCATTACCCGATACCGTGCGAAAGTAATGTAACTCTCCTTTATTCCCGCAGAGTATATACGACACAAAAAAACCAAGCAAGGTAAATATCGCATTATCATATTAAAACCCCATATCGACTGGAAAACAGTCGCTTAAACGTAGATCCGATGTCAAAGTCCATAATTGTACAGTAGCCAAGTAGGCTGAAAGAGCCGCATCCGCGACGGGTGTTTGCCAGCTTTTTGCGGCACGTGCGGGGTGGGCTGGACCACGTGGTCACACGTGCCCCGAGACTCCGGTTACCGGAGGATACAGTAGCGGAGCGTCTGCCGCCATTTCACATGGGAAATCTGCTTCCTTCTTTGCCACTTTAATCTCGCCGCGCTGAAGCTCTCCCTATTGTCTGGTATCGGTAATTAGATTAGAATTGATGTTCTTTTGCTCGATTTGCAGAACGGATACGAATTTGATTAGCGCAATTTCCGATGCAGCGGGATGCAGATAAAATATGGCCTCAACTGAGGATTAATGTAAAACCATAGATTAAGCTATGGTAGAACGTAATATATCAATGGTAATAATAATATAATATTCAACCCCAAGAATGGTTCCTTATTACTTCCAACTTCCAACTAATATATCTTTGCTGCAAGAATCGCATATCCATATAATTTTTGGGTATATGGATATACGGCTCAAGATGATGTGATATATTTTGTTTTCCATTGCCTTGTTTATTTTTGGAAATACGCTGATGGGTTGAGCTGTTTTTTCCTGACATCTGAAACTTTTGCTTCTCTATGTTATCGTGTAAAAATATACATACTTACAATTCCATATCATTCAATTTTTTTCCACAAAGTGCCCTATTTGATGTCATGTCAAATAGTGCCTTCTAGCGGCAACGGTGATAACCAAATGGAAACAGCGTAAAACAAACTTGATTGACAAGGAAAGGTCCTTTATAACGAGATCAAGTTTGTTAAAATCCGATAAGGATAATTGGAGTAATAGATTTCCTTTTAAATTGTATATATCTCTAGTTAATTTTTGAGGATATAAATTAATGGAACATACAAAATGAAGATACAAATGAAGATACAAGAAACATATTTTCATTACCTCTTAATTGAAATAAATACGGAGAAAATCCTGATTTTCTGGTCGGTCATAGCTATTACGCCCCCTAGCGGCCATTTGACGTATCGCAAAATATTTTTCAGCAATTTTTCATGCCCATTTTACTTGACCTTTTGATGTCATAGTAAAACCACTTATAATAAACACATTTAATCCTTAAACACATTTATCCTTATTTGTATACAGAAGTAAAAAATGTGGAAAGAAAAAATACATTTGTGTACTTAGAAGTAAGAACGAGTTCCTTTGAAATTGATTAAACCTACAAGATTATATACAGTGTCCCATTTTAATTTATCAGGATGAATAAAAATCGTGAATGACATTTCTGAGAAAAAAGTTTTAGACAAAAGTTTTAATGTCAATAACGAGTTGTTTTACACAAATCAAAAATTGCATGTTTTGTACATTCACATCACAGTATATATAAAAAGACAAACTAACGATGAAAACGCTGAATATTTTAAGATAAAATATAAGATAAAAATTAATTTAAATTAAGCAAAATTTTTTAAATTCTAAAATTAAATTTTCTTTCCGGCAACTGCTTCATGTCTGATGCTCTTATTAAAAAATTAGGGACCATAATAATTCATTTCATTCTGTCATTTAAATAATCTAATATAATCTATATGAATTTGTTCTCTGTATCTGGTATTGTATTGTATTTGTATGTGCATGTATCTCAATGTGCTAAATATATTTGCTCGTGTTTCGTTTAAGATGTGGTTCCATCACTCCTAAAAATTTTACAGTTGCATGATTGACTAAATGATCCAAGTCCCGGGTTGAAAAAACATGGTTTGTGTTTCCGACTTGTTAAGATGTAATTTATTCGCACTGAACCAGTCAGCTTTCGACAATACTAGTGAACAATACTTTCGAACAATACTAGTGAAGTGTCATTTACATAGTTTGGGAGATCATTAATGTATATAATAAATAATAGGGACCCAAATACAGAACCTTGAGGTACTCCGAATTTAACGTTTTCTGGTGATGACAATACTTTATTATACACTGTTATTTGATCTCTGTCTATAATATATGATTTTAGGAGACTGTTGCTGTAGTGTTCGGTCCATATTTTGTTAGTTTATCAACTAGGATATCATGCTACACACAGCTGCACCTTCGATAAGTCGCGGAAGATCCATCCAGCAAAGCTTTTAACTTCGAAAGCCTCTAATATACTTTTTTTAATTTTGAAATTTGAGTTGGCACTTTTCAAAACCTTTTGACGTTAGGAAACGTCTTGCTGTTCACAACCTGTTACGAAATTCAAAAATTTATGCAGCTGGTTTTGTAATGATGGTAGGTTATTTAGACCTCACAAGCTATGGAAGTGACAGGCTGTCACACCGTTACAACCTAGTGGATTGTTTTTAAACGTAACAAATTCAGAGTTTTGTTTTCACAAAATATAAAATTAGAAAAAACTTGTATGAAACACTATTTTGTGTAACTTGCATCCTTTTGCGAAACTCGCTAGCGCTCGTTCCACAGAAATCTGCTCATTACGCAAAATAGTACTTTTCCCAACTGGTTACATAAATAGCTGAATAATAAATAACAAAATGGTGGAATATTTTGTTAATTGCATCAGTTGCGTATTTACCGGAGCGAAAATCAAATTGAAAATTTGATTAGATTAAAAAAACACGACGAGTTATTGAAACATGGCTTTCTCGATTATTTTTCCCACGGTAGGTATAATTGAAATAGGTCGATAGTTATACACGAGTTAACCAATTTTGTTAGAGGAATGATAATAATGTCTTGTACGTATTTTATAAAGTTAAGATTTATATCATATATTTCTTTGCTCGAATTGTACAATTTGAAGAGGGACATTTTATGCCACTGATACTTTTGACCTTAGGTGGACCGTTCAGGGTCATTCAGTCAACTGATTTTTTTAAAACAAAACCCCTATTTTTCATATCGGCAATCGATGGTACGTCAAAAAACATTAAACTTTCAAAACACAAAACAAATAACATGAAAAGTTCTTTTGGGATTCTTTTAGGGCAAAAGACAAAAGAGGATTTTGCATAGAATCCACATGAATTTTTGCATAATTTTCTGATTCATTATTTTTTTTTAAATTATAAGGAAATTAATTTTTAAAAAATCGTGTAGATTCTATAAACTATATATTATTCTAAGAACTTTTCATCTCTTACAAGTTTATTCAGAAACTCACCATTCAGGAGGGAAGAAAATACAAAATTTGAAAATTTCAATTGTTCAAAAATAGGGGGTTCCAATTCATTTTCATGTATAAAGTACGTGTCCTAAATAAAGTCCTACTTCCTAAATTATGAATCCTTTGAGGTTGAAATACATCTTCATATTCAAGTAAACATAGTGCAAGCCAATTGGAAATACGCTACCAATATCATTAGATTTTACTATATTATCATGCCAAATATTAGAACAAAAAATATTCTCATTACATAACAGCAACAGGTGCTTTATTATGGGTTAGTCTGTTCCATTAGTGATTACCTGGAAGGCAGGGAAGCTCCAGGTGTGCTATATTACTATAATTACTATATTCAGTTATGCACAATCACGGAGACGCTGTTACCATCAGCGATAAAATCACAGAAAAGCTATTATACACCACATTTATCACATTTCTATGTTTACGATGCATGGAAATTAATTTAAAAAGGAAATAATTAATGTATTTTTTTACATGTACACAGGGTGTATACAAAGATGTGATACGTCTCAATACCTCTATTGTAAAGAATGGTAATATCAATGATAGAAGTATAAAGAATAATGTATTACTTAATGAGTGAATAATGACAGATACTACACGAAGGCGAGTTTTAATGATACGAGTGTAGTATTAGCCATTATTCACGAATAAAGTATGATACTTTACTGGGGGGCCTTATAACATTCATCATTAAACGAAACGCATTTAAGAACAAGTAAAATAGACAATACACGCGTTATCCAGCTTTCTTGTTTGTTGATCGCAAAATATTGATGACTGGTAATAATAATTATTAAGAAACTATTTTAATTTTTTATACATATTTTATCTTAAGAAAAGAAAGATATTATTTTTGTTATTATTTGTTAATGGTTAGGTACATAGTATACTTATTGTAAATTCACTAATTCACACCGTTGATCTTTTAATGAAAAAGAACATTGCGATATTAATAAAACAATTCAAAATTTGATGAGGTTTATGTTAATTGGGGACCCAAAAATATTTTGCACTTGGAGATTTTTGATTAATTAGAGGCCTAAAAATATTTTGCACCGGGGCCCTTGGCCCATGAGTGTTATGAGTATCATTACAGTTAGTTTATGAAGAAATAATGTACATATGTGTTCATCGTAGTGGACAAAACATTGATGTCGTCAGAAGACCAAATAAATATGATGCCAAACTGCGTTTAGAAACTGCATTTAAAAGATCATAATAATCGTTTTCTACTTCATGCATTTTGCAAAATGAAAACATAATCAATTAACCAGCCAATGGATGCTCAAAAGGAGGGTATGTTTTTTTATCTGGACTATAACTGATTTTTTACTTGTCGTTATAATGTTATGTTTCCATGGTAACAATGTGAATATCTAAAAATTATTATTAAATTATTATTTCTAAAAATTAATGCGTGTTGAATGGGTAAGAAAAGTGAGTTTTCTATCACTAGCTACGCTTGTGAACAACACATGTCAAGCCAAATATCTCGAGGACCCTCGAGGAATGTTTACAACGGTTTTGGAAACTTAGAAAACAGAACATTATCTAAAATTTGTACATTCTTACTTGTACGTTAAAATGATGTTAAAATGGTTTAAAATGTTTTTTTTTGTACAAGGAATTTTCATATTTAAAGTTACTCTAACGCGCAACGCGGGCGCCGTAGCTTACAAATTGCAAAAGTTAACGTAATTTTAAATGTAATTTAAAGTGTAATTTTAAAAAACGCGTCTTTTCGCGATTTTTCTTATTTTTCTCGGCAGAAAATGCAGCTAAAGAGTTCCAATAGAGCTCATTTTTAATTTTCTACAACTACTGTATTGCAGTCAAAACAATTGTAGTTATTGCTAGAAACTCAAAAATTTATTTTTTTTGAATTTTTTACTGCTATTCGGAAGCCATTTTGTTATACAAGAATTGGATGTTCAATTCATATACGTTTTCATCTATGTATTATACCGCAAAACGGATATACATCTAACCGACCCAACTAATAGTTATGTCTAGCTATTAGTACTATACTAGCTGGTACAGAAATTAAAAACAAAATAGTTATTAAGTAAAAAAATATTTGTTTGGTATGTTCAGGTTGTTTGGGGCTACTTGAACATCTATCGATATTCCCCATTTAAATACACGGTAAACGCTCCGCATCATTAACATTCATGTTACTCCGTAATATGAGAAAGTTGCGTATAGACCATTTTCAATCTTAAATTAAAAATAAACTCAATTAACCTTTAAAGCACACGAACGAACTCTTTGTCTTCTTCACTGTCATCAACTTCTTCATCATCCGTATCCCCGCAACGAAGGCAGTTGTAGTAAGGTCCTGAGCTTGCTCCATTACACTGATTACAAATCCCGCTGCTACATTTTAGACATTGGATCCGTTCAACCTTACCACTGTCATGTTTCCAGTTTATACGGCAAATTCCTCAAATATATGAATCTACACGTTTTGGTTTGCGAAATTCACGAACGTGTTTTATTATAGTTTCAGAAGCAGATGTAGAAGGGTTATTTTGATTGGTAGATACTGATATAAAAAACCTCCGACATGACCGAGAAACTCCGTAGCAGTTTCTGACCCTGCCGCTTCATTCGGTTCTGCTTCTTCGACGTTCAGTTATGGTTATATTTTCTTTCCTCGTTTTAGTTTCTACTTTCCACCACTTCCTCTATGTTCCTGCAATAACTCTCTCAAACTAACAGCGATATTTATTTCAACAACCTCGCCAGCGTCGGCGTCGTTTAGCCCATCGCGAATTATCTTCAACAACTCAAACCCTACTGAAGATGCAAACCTGTTCCCCTAAAGCCTGACACTAAATTTTTACTGACACTGTCACTAAATCCTGACCATAATCTGCCCAGAAATACAGGGAATTGCTCCTTGGGGATGCACCTGGGATACCCGCTTTCCCTTCGCCACTTGTATAAAATTTCTCTGCATTTCTTTTTCATATGATCGAACACAGCAACATCTAACGGTTGCATAAGATGTGTTGCATTTGCAGGAAAAGGGGAAAGATAAATTTTATGGGTTCTGCATGCCTCAATTACTTTTGGAGAAAAGTGGCTGGCTCGATTGTCTCCTGGTAGTACTACTGTATCTTAGACCTCGCGAGTGTCTTCGACGTGCGGCAATAAAATGCTAAAAAACAGGTTTCAAAAAGGTTTATGTCGAACCACCCACTGGCACTACGGGCATATTTTGTATTAACTGGACTACCTTGAGTTCATATATATTCATAGTTCTTATATATTCATTTAGTTCATATATATTCAGTGTTTTATACACAACCATTAGAGGCAGCAGATCTCCATTTGCGTTTACACAAACCATAATGATAATGGACGCCCTAGAGTGTTCTTGTACTCTCTCTACTCTTTTGGTATTCCTAGGAACTATAACTTTTTTGGCTACAGGATCATCGGTAACATGTTTCGTCATTGTGCTTGTGACATCTTGAAGAGCAAGTTTAGCGTTATTAAAAAAAATCAACATGTCATGACGATTTACCGAACACCTGGACCGTTTTATGTTGAATGAAGTTCTGATGGAAATATTGTTTCTAGTTATGAACGAGTTAAGAAATCTGGACCTGGGGTGTTATTTTAGAAGACAGGTACTTCTTTACCTTGTTGGTCAAGGTATTTTTTAATAACGTCTCGTACATCTACGCGATTCAGAGGAAATCCCCACTTTGCAACCACACCAATTCTTCTTCAGCCTGACTAAGAACGATCGGAAGCCCAACAGGCTTAGTATGCTTTCTCCACCAACCCTCCATAGAAGTGAATTTTATCGCAGCCGCCCTTTGAGACATCCCCCCCCCCCTAACCGCGTCTACAGCTTTTTCCATATTTTCCTTGGTAAAGTTGGCATAGAGTTTTGACCCCGGTGTTCTATGATACGTTTAACACCTGTAACAAAAGCAATTACATAGGGTCACGAAAATAATTAGTAACAACAAAAAAAAATAAAGGTTATTGCATGTTCAAGTTACCCCGCGGTGTTCAAATAGCTCCGTTTTACGGTACTTTAAAACCCTGCACAGTTCGTTACCCATTATTTTTTAATGCCCTGAAAAAATCTCTTTAGCTTGGCCTATGAACTAAAATAAAAGACCTATATACGTGCTTTGTTAACATTGAAGGGTGTTTTATTTAAGAATGCAACGTTTTGCATTCTTAACTCTGAAAATTATAATGATGGTATAATTTGTTAGTAAACATTTTGAATTGAATCACGTTACATACAGACTGATGGATTTATAATGATAGCTTTTGATATTACTAATAATGTGCAACTCTTCTTCCTCCGATGGTAGATATAACGCGTCATTTGTGTCTCGTTCCACTTACAACAAACCTCATTGATTCACAACCAAAATTGTCCCAAAGCTCGATATATTAACTGGTCGTGTCAGGCCGGAAACACAGATTTGTCATAATATGCAAAGACATTGTTCTGACCGGAAGTAGAAGGGGCTGGCGGTGTCAACAGTTGGGCTCTTGAAGGGGATTCCCCGGCTATTAACAGTTGCCAAGTGCGATTTGGTGGAGCGTGTGGCGTCCACGCGCCCGGCTATTGTTTCCTTCCGGTGTGATGGGGTTTGTGGGAGTCACTTGGACTTTGCCGTAATGAATTGAGGAAGTAATCATTTTAGGAAAGTAGAAGGCGAAAAAAACCACCACCAAGAAATATTAAAATAAGTATTCGATAAATTAAATACAAGGGATGAACAATAATTTCGAGGAAAATAGATATTAACAACCAGCAATTTGGATATTGCTAAGATAATTGTATAGAATATAACAAATAATATCAGTTAATAAAATAAGATATCAATTAGTTAATATATTTTTTATTAACCTAGTTAATATCTTAATTACCAATTAAGATATTAATTAGGTAATAATTTACCAGAATCAAATCAGTAAAATGATATATTATGACATAATTTAATGATATGAATGATGTGAATGATATGAAATTGATAATTATCGAAAACGATAGTATTTGGAAGATTATGAAGGTTATTAAAAAAACCTCTAAATTAATTTATTTTGTTTTGGGGACAATTACAAATTGTATAACAATGGTCTCCAAGCAGCCAAACCATACTAAATATAACTAACGACTAATTTTATAATAAAATTATACATATTATGACTACAAAATTGGTATCACAATTGCCGACGCCAGAATTCCGACCTATTCTATGCTAATGATGGTAATAAATACTAATAAATGATATATGAAATAGGTCGAATAGGACGACATTAATGTTTCTAGGTTTGTCCTAACCAATTGTATAGATCGATTGAAGTCGTCCAGCCCGACGTCGCACTACGACTTACTTATTACCTATCACGACGTCTATCCTATTTTGATGTATCAACCAAGTACCTGAAAATATGATACATATCTTCTTCCATGTTGACACTTGACCGTGCACATATATCGTATTATATGTTGTATGAATAAGTAATTAACAGTGCAGTAAACACTTAAAATTTGTTCTTAACATCCCAGACCCCCCCCCCGACCTCCCCGTGTCTCAAACCATTTACGATCCTCACCTATCAGACAAAACCATATCAGACCATATATTGTTTTTGCACGCGATGAGACCACTTCCAAGTGGTGTCACACGGTTGTGACACCACTTCCGCACTACTTAATGAAAGGAAATTGAAATTTCTGAAAGTCCCACAGAAAAACAATGACTTGGTACCAGTTATTGAGGCTTTTAAAGACCCTTAAGCTCACCAGAACGAGATTACCCAGGCGGGAAACATGTTTCTCATGGCTTTGTATGGGTAAGTACGAGAAACTAATTTAAACAATTTGAGATACGCAGGTATTATATATTTTCATCATCTTACAAAAGCAAACCCAACATTGCTGCACTACCTCCCACTCAAGCTGCTGCACGAAAACATTCACTAAGAGTTTTCTTCCAGGTGCAACAGTGGTTATCTGGACAAACCATATTCAATGAACAATAAAGAGACCCAAACGAGTGGGGGTGGAAAAAATAGAGAATGGTATTGTGGCCGTTGCAACCACGTCCAAACCAGCACCGGACTCAATACTCAGCGCATTTCTTGTAAATGCAAGAAAGGCTGCCAGCGAAATTGGGGATGCGGGAAAACATGTCTTTATTGCTCTCCAATATGCACAACATGCAATGAGTTATGTGAAAATATCGAGCCCCCGGACGACAGAATTCAGATAGACGAAGAAGAGGCCGCAGAAAGAGACCAAGAACTGTCTGAAGAAGAACGCTCATACGATGTGGAAGGTACTTCAGCCATCGAAGAGCCTCAGCCAGGACCTTCTAAGAGAAAACGGCTCAAATAATATGATAATATAATAATAAAGTGATGAAAATAATATTTTGTTTGATAATAAATTAGAGTTTTGCAGATAAAAATGGGTTTTTGTGGAGATAGATAAAACACGCCACTTTTCAACCAGCGACTTCCTTCAGACAGCCCGGTTCTATCGAACGAATGAAATTTAAAAGAAGTTTTATATACTTTCTTTTTGAATAAAGGTGTTTTTTCGGAAAAATTGATGGTTTTCGAGTTATAAGCGACAGACTGTCAAAACTACCATGTTTTTTATTTTTTTTTGGCATTTTTGTCAATGTTGCGTCACGAAATTTTGTCAGCAAACCTCAGATTCAGATTCAGCACCCTAAAAAAACATAAAGAATGGCCGCAATACTTTCGTACCAAAAACACTTTTTTACTGCACTATTAATAGAAATACTACAAAATAGCTCCGAAAGTTCAGAAAACCGATAGAAGTATGCTTATTACTCTATCACTCGGATATAGCATCATTGGATAAGAAAAATTGTGGAACCTCATACAAACGAAAACTAGTGCTATGATTTCAAGAAGGGTAAACTAAACTAGAAAGGAGTGCTTAATCAACGTCGGCCAATCAGATTCTAGTAGCCTGGTTGACGTCACCGGCATTTTCTCAGTGGACCAAAAAATGAATATAGTATAGGGTGTCCCAAAACATATTTATGTTCCGGGAACAGAAGTACACCCGTCTTTATGCAAGCACATACACTGAGCTTGTAAAGTTTGGAATAAATGCAATTAATCGTTATTGAAGGATTTTCACAGGAAATCCTCGGACACGTCAACTTTATTTTATAAAATGTCACTTTTTTCAGCCATCGATTTTTTTTTTGTTTTGTTCGTTTTTGAGCTATGACGTCATCGACAATTTTTTGAAATGACAACCCATATTTTTTTTCACGGATTTCGATAGAGCACATTTTTCTGAGTGCGAATATGTCAAAAACATAGTACCTTTAACATTAAAGTGTTCGAGATATTCGGTTGCAAAGTTTTAAGAATGAATTATACAAGCGATGACCAAATGCTAATCATTTATCAAGAAAGCGCAGGAAAAACAACAGTTTTGACAGTTGTCACAATTTTGAAGTTTTTCCTCGCAAGTTTGTGTTTTAATCAGTTGAATAATATCATTAAGTAAGTTGATTAATCATTATTCCATCATAATTCATTTTATTTAAAAATGGTCCGTCGTTTGAGTGAAAGGGAAAGAATCGAAATTTTGATGATGATCGGTTACGGGGACAGAGCTCGCACACAAGTAGAAGTTTGCCGTTTATTTAACAACAAATATCCAAACAGAGAACCAATTACACAGTCCACCGTTAGCAAAATAGAACAAAAGTTTTTAGAAGTGGGTCATACGAGAGATCGCCCTAGAACGGGTCGTCCACCAATGCAACAAGATGTTAAATTGAATGTTCTACTAGAGCTTCAAGAAAATCCCCATTTACCCACCCGCCAAGTGGCGGCAAACAACGGAATAGTTCAAAGCTCCGTCTTGAAATATTTGAAATTGAACAAATGGCATCCGTATAAAGTGGTTTTGGTCCAAGAGTTAAACGAAGATGATCCTGACCGTAGGTTACAGTTTTGCCAAACCATGTTGCAACGCCTGATTGATGACGACGGATTTTTACGCAATATTGTTTTTTCTGATGAGGCTACCTTTTATCTCGACGGCACAGTTAACCGGCAAAACTGTAGATATTGGTCTCCTGAAAATCCACACTGGAAAATGGAAACTCGTAGTCAGTTTCCACAAAAAGTTAACGTTTGGGCTGGTATTGTAGGTAATCGTATTTTGGGCCCATTTTTCTTTGAATGCGTATTAACAGGTGAAATATATTTAGAATTTTTAAGAGACGACTTAGTCCCTGCACTTGCGGTACTTTACCCAAATGACGTAGATCCAGATCTGCCCCATCACACGATATGGTACCAACAAGACGGTGCACCACCCCATTTTGCAGTGATCGTTCGCGATTATTTAAACCATGTATTTCCTAACCATTGGATTGGTCGCAGGGGAACTATCGAATGGCCCCCTAGATCTCCAGATCTCACTCCCCTAGACTACTTTTTATGGGGCTATTTAAAGAGCAAAGTCTATTTCAATAGACCAAATACCATCGAAGAATTAAAGGACAGAATTCGCAATGAAATTCGAACCATTCAACCCGATACTGTTGGTAAGGTTCTGCAGGAGTTTCAGTGGCGGATGGGATATTGCCAGGAAGTGAATGGAGGTCACTTTGAAAATTTACTCTGATTTTATTTTTTACTTTAATTTTTTATCATTTATTTGTTAAAATATTTTTTTATTTGTTTAAATTGTTGTTAAAAAATTAAACAGATTACTCCCAAATCTTTCAAAATGTTCGATAAGCTACCAAAATAAATAATATTACTCCTTAATCTTTTAAAATGTAATAAGCTATAAGCTATTAGAATCAATAAGCTATTAAAAATCTTGACCCGCCCGATAGCTTATGCATAGTGCCATGGTACATTTTATAAACTTTGCAACCGAATATCTCGAAAACTTTAATGTTAAAGGTACTATGTTTTTGACATATTCGCACTCAGAAAAATGTGCTCTATCGAAATCCGTGAAAAAAAATATGGGTTGTCATTTAAAAAAATTGTCGATGACGTCATAGCTCAAAAACAAACAAAACAAAAAAAAATCGATGGCTGAAAAAAGTGACATTTTATAAAATAAGGTTGAAGTGTCCGAGGATTTCCTGTGAAAATCCTTCAATAACGATTAATTGAATTTATTCCGAACTTTACGAGCTCAGTGTATATACTTATATAGGTTGCAGCGCCATTATGTGGTTTAAGCTTATATGAATAATTTATAGGCATTTATACTTTTTTAAGGATATTATTATGCTTTTCAAGTCTTCAAAACAGTATTGATAGGGTGAGGTGAGACTTTAATCTCTCTACTGACTCTACTGTTTAATTTCTACTGACCAAATTAAAAATAAGCACAAAGTCTGTTTTAAAAACTATTGGAAGATACCACATTGGCACGGCATATCACTTGAAAGCAATTTAAAAGGGTGGGTAAAAAAATATATGCATTTTAAACATTATATTTTATTAATATACTTTTCTTTAAGACATAATGTTATTTATTTTAATTTTAAACTAAATGTTAATTAGTTCATCAGTTTTTTAATTTTTTTACCCCTACGACGACTGCCGCCAGAACAATCGCTAGCCTTTGTTTCAATGTAGAGTTTTTGTAGTTGATGTTATTTCTACAGGTAGATCGTGATGTTTCTTAGCAATTTTTTTCACCAATTTTTTCGATAAATGTTTTTCCCTTCTGGAGTCTCATTATGCTGCATTTGTGCAGAATTTTCCACTAAACCTTCACTGTGTTGTCTATCTTCATTATTGACAGTTTTGTTAGAAATTTCTTCAACCACATATTTATGTTCTTTTTCTTTTTCATCACTTTCATGATTCTTACCAAATAAAAGACTTGAAGCTGCAGCCTTCTGCAAAAGGTTTCTTGGTGGGTTACCTATATAAACAAATATTGTAAATAGATTTAAATCGCTAAGACAAATATGAGAAGGAAAGATGAAATTATATTCCTGAGTTCCTTGAATTGTAAATATTACTGCGACAGTAGGTTATGCAGCACATCTTGACATCTTGGTCTGAAATAAAATAGTACGTACAGATGAGCTTTGTAGGTATTCTATGGATATTAACACTATTACAGAATACACTACTACACGCAATAAATAATTAATATAATAAGAAACTACTTACATTATTACCACGCCAAATAATAATCCAATATAATTGCAACGTAACGTAATAACTGTCTTTAATTTATTTAAATAACACTAATCACACTAAAATAGTCTATAATAATATGTCAATAACCAAAATGAAAAAATAAAATAGACGCAGCAAGAACAAAAACGCAGGATAAGAGCATCACGCAGGATAAGAGCATAAAAATCTATGACAAGAGCTTTAAAACGTCAAAACACAGAAACGGCCATTTTCTAGCCAATGACGTCATATGACAGCATTTTACATCTACTGTCTCTTTTCAATTTGCTTATATAGTCTTATGAGAATTGAATCCTCCTTTCTAGTTTACCCTTCTTGCTATGATTTGAGTTGTTATTTATCTCTTTTAACCTTACCTACATTATTACCTCTCATTCTACTTTTACTGGCTAATTTATTAATATGACGCGATAATAGTATAACCTACAAAATTCGACAAATAATAATCAATGCATTACTTATGAATTCATTCCTGTAAACCATATTGAAGCCGCATGTTTGCAGTTTATTAAAACTTTTCGGCAAGTGTGCACCGACAAAGAAGTACTACTTGATTAAGGAGAAAAACAAATAAAATTAAAATTAATGCAAATAGAGCGGGCGTTTCGTGAAATCAAACCGCAGGGGTACGGCCGGTTTGTATAAGGGGTGAAGCGTACACCGCTGCTATAAGGGTGCCTTTATTTGGACCATATAGTCATACTTCACGGTGTAATTTGCGATCTGAATCGATGGACATATTTATAGGGAATCCTCGGGGGGAACATTGATATTGGGGTCCGTTTATCATCTGTAAAACAATTGAATTATGTTCCTGAAAAATATCTCTAATTAATACATAATCTACCAACAAACAGTACCTAGTTAATATTAATTATTATTACTTGGACTAAAATGAGTGATAGTGAAGAGGATTATAGTAAATTATAGTAAAATTTGTCAAGTATGAAATAAAGTAAATTTGCAGTGCGTGAAGAAATTAAAATGTAAGTGCGTTATATTTGGACATTTTTTGGATTTTTAAGCATTGTGAGGAAACCATCAGACCTACGTATATCGTTCTCTGCTTAAATTAAAGCCAATTACATTCGCTACAACATCTTCCCCTATGACTTTACCCGTAAAATTTTGCCCGATTTCGGGGACGAGAGTTGACAAAATCTTAAAAGTTCACTTTTTTGGAAAAATTGCCAATTTTTGGATGGGTCTATCTTTGTAACTATTATGCCTCTACAGAGGAGCTGATTCTGGTCTCAAATTGTAGCAAATTTAATCTACTTTAAAAGGGATAATTAAATAACTAGCCGTTAGTTTGGGATTTTAGCAATTTCTACTTTACTTTTGACTGTGCTGTTATTTACAACGTACAATCACATCACATAAGTCTAAAAGGAAAACATTAACTTATAAACAACAACTTGAAAACAACTTGAAAACAAGTAACTTATTTATCTAAATTATATTTTTCTTTTTCTAGTTTGCTAAAGTGCGCCATATTTACATTAAATATCTCAACGGAAAACCTATGCTAAAATCTGTTAATCAGATCAGACATGTTGTTTATTAAGTGCCCACTTTTTGTGACAAAAAAACAAACATGTTCTACAAAAAAGTTAGAGAAGATACGTTATTGAAGTCACTGGTATCACTGGTATTTTTTATAAAATCCTGACACTTATTTTTTATATACATGCTTTTATTTTTTATATTTTAGAGTTTTTTAGAGAATTTTAGAGGAGCTGAAATATAATCTTAATTATTTCATTATTTCTATTTAAAATGATATGATTTCTAGAGTAGTCAAAACATATTGGTAATTTTATTTATTTATTTACTTTATTGTAGTATAAGTCATAATGCTATATTAATTGTCAATAATTTGACATATATCTTCTTGCAGTCGTAGCAAGTCATTGACGTTGATATTTTTTAAAACTATTTAAAATCATCTGCATACAATAAACAATCAGACGCTACAACCTCTGCTAGATCATTAATAAAAATTATAAATATTGGCCCTAAATTTAATCCCTAAATTTAATCCCTGGGGGACACCAGATTTCGCCAAAAATCATTTGATGTTCCAGCACAGAATGTGTTACTGATTGCATTATTCCTTGTAAATATGAACCAAAGAACTTTGATAGATGATACAAAGTAGAGATAACTTTAAATACAGAATATTTCACAAAATAATTTATAATTTTTAATCATAATATTTTTTAATTACAATGTTCACAGAAGAATTTGTTTTCTAATACCGGGGTTTCATTTAATCCAGAAATCCACGTCATGAGTTTATTTCTATTTACTAGTGAATCAATTTCTATAAGTTGGTTTTTAAGTTACCTTATAAATAACAAAACAAAAGTCCCTATCAAATGTCAATTCACAGATTTCATGGTCACTTCACATGCGTGTCTGAGGTTTTTCAATGTAATTATGTCACGTGGGTTTCGAGATTAAATGAAAGCCGGTAAAATACTACTTCCAGTTTAGTCGATTTGTCCAAGAGCACCAATTTCAGGACAGAAAATTTAAACCTGCAATAGGAAAAATAGGCCATTTAGGCCTTTCTTTAAATTAAAAAATATTTTTTGAATGCTGCATAGTTTATTTTTTTCATTAAATGTCCGAAATTGTGAAGATCATAAATTATTGCCATTAATTTAGAATTTGTGCTTCATTGACTGTATTAATTTTCTGTCCGATATAATGATATAAAACCTACAAAAAATATATGAAAGTATACCTACTTAAAATTATAAGAAATCAACATATATTGTGGTCATATACGATTAATTATGTTAAAACAATGTATTATTGTTATTATATTAATTATTTTATTGCGCATTCTACACTCGTACTTATTAATATCTTCTTTCCAATCAAGCAATCCGTCATTAGTAAAAATCGAGGAGCGTTCCGTGTTCGACCTCGTACACCGAATGCATCGGCAGGGATGATCCCAACAGAGCACTCGTGGCGGTGATTATATCGGGTGCGGCGAGCCGTATGGGTCTGAAGCTGGCTTCGCCCCCGCCCCGATCTAATCAAGCTGAGTGGTAGGTAGCCGCCCCCGCGGCACGCATCATCGACCGCCTCATTTGCCTGCCTCCGCTGTGTTCGATATTTTGTCCCTATTCTACAATACTAATACTTACCATGGTATCGATACGGTTTATATCGCGCCACAAAGGGCCTCGACGGCCCTACATGGACTTTATCTTTAATATGGCTAAAAGGTTTCTCCTAGTAACAAAAACCCTTGTCCGGGTATACGACAACGGAAAGGCTTAAGGGTGTACTGGCACCACGCATTCGCTATATGCATTTTGGTCTATTTTTATCAAAATATTCATTTTACCACTGTTATTGCGCAAGGCGGTTTCCACATTATCTCATTGTAAATTAGTTATAATGTCATTTTAAGGATTAAGTACATTCACATTGGCAAAAAAACTCTCTTATCAAGGTCTACATGAGATCAGTCCTTACTTCGTATATCTATCAGTTCTTTTTCTCATTTCTTTTCCTTGCGACATATATTTTTTTTATCTATGGAAAAATCTTTAAAAAAATATGATGTTTTATCATTCAGTTCATCGTTATTTTTACAAAAATAAATCAGAAATAGAAAAATTATTTTAACTACCAAGAGGCTATACAATAACTTCTTCATACATTTGTAGTAAATATTTTTTAGTAATTTATGATGCGAAAAGATGACAATAATAATTACACTAAAAATTAAATAGTGTCGCTGATTTTAATACATAATGTTGATAAAATAACTGAAAATAATCTACTAAAAATCTTCTGCCATCGAACACGCCACCTGCAATTTTTTTTCATTTTCAAAATTTTGAAGGTTGAGGGGGTTTCTGATAATTAAATCAGAGCCAATGCAAATAATTTAAAAAATACTGTGATATGATAATTTATTATATTATATACCTACTATATTATATTATATAATATATATTATAGGCATCATTGCTGAGTAATGATGCATCTCATATAAAATATCCACGTAATAAAAACAATGAAAACATATTTAGACATAGAAATTCCATCGATCAAACTATTAATCCACTCTGTAGGGGTCAAGACCGGCCCTGATGGAGTAGCGACAATTTTTTGTTGTTCAGGTCTGGGCTTCGACCAAAGTTTTCGACATTAGGTGAGGGGACCGCTCGAGCCGCCATCTTGAATTAAAGATACAAAAAAAAAATTTTGCAAAATATTTTTGCAACGGTTGATATAACGACGAAAATGCATTTTATGGAGTCACATCTTATTTAATTACGTAGAATAAAGCTTCCTTCATGTTCTCAATGATTTACAAAGTATTGCAAATTTTCAACTCTCAAAAACTACCCTCTATGCCTAAATTAATAAAAAAGAAATACACGCACATCAACTATGAAACTCCAAAATTATGTGGAAAGGAAATTATTTTTATGCTCCAAAAAAATGCGACGGATTTTTTCCATAACTCCTTTAATTTTGAAGATACACCGTTCATTCAACAACCATTTTATAGGTAATTTCAATGGCTACAAGATAATATGTACGATATGCCCAAACTATTCATATTCAAAACGCAGAGTATTAAAGGGCTCGGGAGGGGTGGTCCGCGCACTATATTGCAAAGTTCTCCGGTTATATAAGAAAAACGGATAAATAAGGATTTATTTCATATTTATATTAATCTTTATATCCCTCTACTATGATATACGGTGAGGTAGTAAAATAATTCACAAGGATCCAAGTAGAAATATATTTATTGAGGACCGTCCATTGGAACTATCAAGAAGCCTCGAGATTACCTACAGCGACTTTGTCCTACAGCTTCCTCAGTTATACGAAATATCTACCTATCGATCATTTGCGCATTAGTCGAGTTATTCTCAGAAGAGGGATGGTTTTCCTCAATATATATTGGTTAGTTATTATGCTACAGAATAATAAAAAAATCCAAATTTTTTGTTGAGAAAACACCTACATTTTTGCACTATATCATTTTTTAATTTTTTTTAGTTTTAGTTATATTTTAAAATTTAGGTATTTTTTTAAGAAATTTGAAAAATACGTTTTTATTTTCGTCATATTTTTTTTCGAAAAATGCATATTCTAACCCAGCCAATTACATGAGTAATACTAAAATAAAGTAATTTGTAAAGGGTTAACGGTCAATATCCTTTCTGGTGGGAATATCTGAGGTTTTAGGGTTCATTTTTTTCTCAAAAATTAGAGTAGCCCACCATTTATTCTACGTAACTCCTTAGTTATAAAGCAATATTAAAGGAACACTCATTTTAAAGATATTTCCAATTGCTACAAAAAATGTTCTGTTAGTTTTTCCGAAAAAATGTATCAGTTTTCCACTATTTAACGTTGAATTCGTAAAACCAAGTTGTTCTTCAACGAGCGATAACTCCATTTATTTTGGACCTAGCGCATTCATAAAAAGCAGTCTATTTTTTTCATAAGCGCTTCTTTTTGTCATTATACTTTTTTTAGAGAATGCGAGTTATTCGCGAAAAACCGTCCAAAACATTAATTTTTCACGTTTTCAATCGCGAATAACTCAAGAAATATCGGTATAGCGAAGAAATTCATTTTTACTTAAAATCCCTTATCCTGTCCCATTTCCATTATTATTTTGAGTGGAAACATGTCCACTCCCGAGAAGATGTGTCATCCACTCTCAGGGTAAAAGCACAAATCGGAGCTGTCATTTTGCTCATTGAGCCATCCCCTAACTACTCACCAAGTTTCACGTCAATCGGTCAAAGTTCACAGAATTCGGAGCGGAAAACCTTCAATGCCTGGTACTACAAGTAAGTTTTGCACAAAAATATTGAATTTTTAAAAAGAATTTTTAAAAGAAGCTTCAACTTGTATCCGTACCTGTATCTTGAACAACATTTTACTCATGTCCTATTTGGCAAATCGTTAAATTGTGACGCCAGGATTTTACGGTTCCTCTGTATACATTTGATTATGCAACACTCTGCATAAAAAACAAATTGCATTGTAACCTTCGCACTCGCCTGCTGTGATGTTTTAAATTAGAAAACAAAAGTAAATCGAAAATAATTGGGCCTATCAAGTCCAATTATCAGCCTAATATGTTGAAGTATCGGCAGCTGAGCACCCCGTGACGTCCCATACCCCTCACATCATGCTTCAAGTGCTACAGTTAACTCTAACTTTTGTTGTTTCATCTGTTATGGTATTGTTGTACGATGGCGATATGGAGCACCGGCTAATGAAATATTATAGAGCTTCTTCCATTCCTACCCTTCGTGTCTCGTGATACTAATGCCGAACCATCTGCCGCCACTACATGATTCACCCGAAGTAATGCTATGGTCATTTACCTATCTGACTTTTTAATCGCTGCTCGGTCCCGATTTTATCTTGCTGACTTATTTCGCTAGCAGCCGTGTAAAAAGCGCGTGAATTATGGATGGATGGGCTCTGTTGAAGGAGGGTGCAGCGCTACGATCATCCGTCACTTGAAATATACCAGTATGTAGACTAATTTCGGCGTATAAAACACATGAAAAAGTATGCGCATTGCGTAAAATTTATGGTATGGGCTATTTAACAGTCAAAATCAAAAAAAGAGAATTTCTTTTTCCAAAAGGGATTTGTTGTTAAAAATAGTCGTTGGGGTGTTATGTTTTTGTTTCTTTTTCTAAAAGTAATTTGAACATTATAACGGGACAAATACTTTTATCCGCGTCATTTGTTTTCATCCATTTGCTGTCTGCTAATTTTTACACTCACCTTCTGCCGTATGTGAAAAAATTGATTGTATTCAATTATCCCTGT
The DNA here is from genome assembly GCA_964058915.1 of Tetropium fuscum. NCBI lineage: Eukaryota > Metazoa > Arthropoda > Insecta > Coleoptera > Cerambycidae > Tetropium > Tetropium fuscum. The sequence continues at coordinate 283,556 of CAXKVY010000134.1, forward strand.
TGTCTCATCTCTATTTTTTTCTTCATTAAGTTGGAAAATTTTACTATTTACTGCTTCTTCTCTTCTCCAAGACAACTATAGTCTTTTTCAGCTATCTTGGCATGTACGCTGGCGGCCATTTGAAAGTGTACGATTTTTTTGATATTGTAATGTGATCTTTTTATATTTCATTTTGACACTTATTTGAAACTTCAAACAAATGTCAGTAATTAACTCCGTAATTTACAAACCACTTTATTAGTTTTCAAGTTTTAAAATGCCGCGGTTAACTGAACCTGAAAAAATGCGAGCTGTTACATTGCTTGAAAATGATTGGTCATTACAGGCAGTTGCAGATAAGCTAAATGTGAGTAAGAGTTGTATATTCAAACTCAAACAAAACTGGAATGCAGTAAAACGTTCGCTACATCCACGGCGGAGGGCGTCGTAAAATAGGCACTGTGGAGCAAGACAACCTCTTCCTAGATCATCTTAGAACGAATCCCTTTGAAACAGCAGTGACGGCCTGTTTCGAAACGGAGTTTCCTGGATCTGTGAGGTCTGCAAGGCGCCGGGTGAAGGGTTCAGAGTTTACGAAATTTGGAGCCATGGCATAAAAAACAACGTCTTAATTTTGCGAACCAGTTTGTCGGTAGGCCCGACGACTTTTGGACGTCATATTTTCCGACGAAAAGGTCTTACAGTCATATCATGATGGTTCCATCCGCGTCTACCGACCTCAGAATTCGAGGTATGAAGAGAGGTATATTAAACCTACCGACCGGAGTGGACGTTTTTTCATCAATGTTTGGGCATGGATAAGATCCCTAGGTCCCGGTGTTTGCTGGAGGATAGGAGAGCGCCTCACCGGACAGAGTTACATACGCATTTTGGACAATATTATGCTGCCGTCCGTCACTATGTTTTATCCTCAGAATTTATTTTCCAGCAAGATAATTGCTCAATTCATACATCAAGAATTGTAACTAACTGGATTAATGAACACAACATAAACGTGCTACCTTGGCCCTCAAAGTCGCCCGACCTAAACCCAATTGAAAATGCATAGTCGATGATTATTAAGAATATTTATAATATACCTAGTAATAGACATTTCCGCCCAGCAAATGCCCAAGAATTGTGGGGAGCTATTGAAAATGCTTGGGACAATATCAACGTAGATTACACGAGGACACTTGTTTCATCAATGAGACGTCGATTGCAAGGTGTAATAGACTCAAATGGCGCCTGGACGAAATATTAATTTTATACAGACTTACTCGCGTTGGAGTTTTGTAGTTTTAAGTTATTTCATTTATATAATTTAGTTTATTTTGAACATTTTTGGGACGTTCTTTGTTAATTTGGAATTTTTTTGATAATATAATAATACACTTTTTAATTTTGATAAGTCATAATTAGATAATTGTGAATGTTATAATGATATATCACATGAACCTCAAATTTCAAAGTCAGTTTTACAAAGATCAAATATAACGAAATCTGATATGAGTCGTGCACTTTCGAATGGCCGCCAGTATATATGCATCAATTTACGCGTTACATTTGTTGTTTTTGGTCAATTTCTAGGAGCATCAGTATGCGACGCATGTCGATGCAATAAACGACTGACAATACAATTTTACGGCCATGTTAAGCACTAACGCATGTCTTACTTAGCTTTTTCGGAAACAGTGTCAGTAAAAATGTTTTAAAACAATTTATTATTTTTGAAAAGTCACATAGGGACATTGACAGTTCTACATATTAATATATTTTCAATCATGTCTAACTGTACTATAAAAAAGGGAGAAAAAAGGGACAATTCATAATAAACCTTCTAGAATAAATACTTCAGTAACGAAAAAGAAAATAATGGACCTTTGTTACCATTATGTTCCGTCCATTAGAGAGTTGCTGACGCTTTAAAAATAAGTTTAACACTTTGACTGCCATGCCGAATTCAGATGAAGATCCTCTGACGCCGTGATACTTTTTTTCAGTAATGTTTTTAAAAATACTATTTTTTGTGACTAGTTACATTCAGTTTCTTTGACTTTGTTAATTTTATGCCTTTTTGCCTGGTGTACAAAAAATATACACGTGGCATGGAGGTGAAGAAAATGTTTCTACGCCACGTGTATACGGAAATATGCAATAAGCAATACGCCGTCAATACGCAAGGCCGTCAATACCCAATAAGCAAAACGAAACAGGTCACTACTAAATGCCAGTTATGTGTAGAAAAATTTCTTTGTTTAGAATGCTTTTTTGAAAAACACAATATATTGCAAAGAAATAGCTGCGTGACCTCTAAATTTGAATATTTTTGTAATTTCGTATAATATTTTTATTTTTCTTAATAATAAAGCTTATGGTTAAAGCATATGCTTTCCAGAATTGTCATTTTGGTTTTATTTTCATAATAAAATGATGCATTTTAATTCAATAATGAATACAAAATTAGGATTTTAGTAAAAGTGGGGGCTAAGATAATTTTCAGATTGCCTTACGCCATGCCAACCAATATCCCACAAGAAAAGCATGTAAAGTGTGTTACTGTAGAATACACATCGCGAAATGTGCGTATTCGACTGTGTATACCATAATATACACGCGGCGATTTGGAGCCCACCTTGTGTGTATGCTAAGAGATACACATGGCAGTTAAAGTGTTAAGAAGCATAACCCATAGAAAGGAAAAGTGTACAATTGTACATATCTGGTAAACCTTTGAGTATTCCAGGAAAAGCACGCAATAAACGTAAGTTGAAAACGAATGATGTTCATGATGGAGTTAAATCATAAATTCGTTATATTGTGTATACTATGAAAGAAGAGAAAACATATATTACAATTAAAACAGTTAATGAAATATTGAAGCAAAATGCTACCTGAGATGTTTCGGATACGAGTCTGTGGCGTATTTTAAAGAATATTGGCTTTTCTTTTACAGAGGAAAATAGCAGACATTTCCTTTGTGAGCAACGTCACATCGCAAGTAAGAGAATAGCTTTTTTACGAGAATATAAGAGGATATCCGACGAAATTCTTGGCGAATGTCCGACGCAATTTGTGTACCTTGACGAAACATGACGGATTTTTGCGAAAGGAGGATTTAAAAGAACGTAGCAAGATAACACTGTAAAAAGTTGTAGAACAGGCCATACAGGAAATTGTAAGCGTTTTGTTGTGCTACATGTAGAAACTACGCGTGGATTCAAACAAAATGCCTCAAAATGAGTCACAGTCGGCGGACTACCACGATTCAATGTACCAAAATTCTGTTAAGAAATGGATATCGGAAAAACTGATTCCAAATCTTACTGAGCCCTCGATAGTATTTCTGGGAATCTTTCGGCAAATTCTTCAAAGCAGGCTTATATTGAGTAATTCCAATTGGCATATTCAGTTTGCAATTCACTTTAGAATATGTCTTGCAAACAAAAATGTCCTGATCTGTATGCGTCATAAAAGAATAATAAATAAAATAACCTTCAAACAGACATTATAATAATATTGAATTACTTTTAAATATTTACAAATATATAGCCCTAAAATAAGCTAGTTTTATATATTAAAGAAGCTAAAAGGATGTGAACTGAAATTATAGACCATATATTATCTACTTGAAGGGCCATATGAACGAATACCTTCTTAAAACTCATTTCAGTCATACCAATTTAAAGCCAGAAGGGAAGTCTTCTGTGACGTATATAATGATACGGAGTATCTTAAGGTTTACTTTTAGGACCTGCTTTGTTGTGTTTTGTATATCAATGTACAATCGGCGTCAGCTTAAAGTCGAAATTAAATTTTTACCAATTCTATATTTTATGAGAAGAAAGTTGAATTTTATACATTTAAAAACAATCCAGTAGGTTGTAACGGTGTGACAGTTCATCACTTTCATAGCTTGTCAGGTCTAAATAACCTACTATGAAACGAACTTTACAAAACCAGTTGCATAATATTTTACTTTTCGTAACTGGGACCCGATTTTTGAAACAATGAGAAATTTTTCCCCGACGAAAATTACGTCATATCTCATGAGAACCTTCTTTTGCCATTTTTGAAAGTTCTGAGAATTTTTTCTCACAAAACTCCGAGAAATTATTCCCGTCCTACTTTCATGGGGAATTAGTAAATTCGTAAGGGAAAATTAGTGTTTCTAACCTCACTTTTTATGTTTTTATTCTTTGACTGCTGTGCGACGTTCTGTGTGTGTTTGAGTTTGTGAAGGTAATGTGTAATTTGAAGATAATAATAATATAAATTTTTTATATTAATATCATTGTGATAAAAAACAAACATGGAAGACGAAGAAGCTCAATTTTTGCAGTTATTGTTATTTTTACAACTGGAAGAAGCTGAAGAAGCAGCCCTATAAACCAAGACAACGAATGGTTAAATTTGATCTATTTGTTTCACTTTCGGATCGCCTTTTCATTAAACATTTCAGACTATATAAACAATTAGTCAGATATTTAGTAGAGCTTCTCGATGCATATCTTACTTTGTTTAATTCTGGTTCACCTTCTAATGCAGCAATTAATGCCCCTTTTTGAGGTCGGTTACAAATTGCCGTTTGTTCTCCATATTTTAATATAATTCTTTATTGCACTGGTCACACTTAATTTGTATTGTTTACAAATAATAATTTAATTAACCTAATCACAAAAAAATCAGAAACAGTCACAGATACTTAAGTAAAATGAACGAAAGCTGGACACTTCATAACATGACAACTGTTAAATACCATGCGTAAGTTGCCTATTCCAGGTTTCCTATTGGCCGAGACAGAAAATTAATGATAAATAATACGACATACGTCTACTTCTGGTTCTCAAACGAAATAAGATTCGGGGAGCGTTCAAGAATGCTACATGTAGTTCCTATGAGAATTTGTGTTTTGAATTTTTTTCTCATAGGAAACAATTCTCATGATTTCAAGATTCCGGGTCCCTGGTGTGAAAAGTTAGACGTTTCCTGACGTCAAAGGGTTTTGAAAAGTGTCACTATACATGTCAAAATTAGAAAAACTAACTTACATCCTAAAATTAAAACCGATTCAATAATATAAATGGTGTTAAGTATTTGACATTACATTTTAGTAACTTCAAACCATGAAATTTTTTGTATATCAAATGAGACACATTTTTTCTAAAGCTGCAAGCTAACCTACACACTCTCTCTCTTTCTCTCCCTCTCTCTCTTTCTCCTTCATCTCTCTCCCTCTCTCTCTCTCTCTGAAATGTAATATATGAAAATGAAACAAATATTCTAAAATTTGCAAATTTAGTACCGCTAAAACTACTAAAAAAGAACCGTGTTTTTTGGAGATTGCATGTTGCGGGGATCGTGTCGTTTGCAGTCTCATTACTAATAGCAACTTACTTGCTAAGGGTTGCTTTCGGCGACAGCGAAAACACTGGTTGAATATATCACACTGACCAGATAGAACTATATAAAATATATGTTATATAGATATTTCTTATGCAGCAGCTAAAATATAGCTTGTTTGTAAATACATTCTTCGCTGATTCATTATATATAAAAAAAATCTATAACGAGCTCTTCTGGCGAGACAATGCTGTCGTAATCGGTTTTGCTTGATCGGGTTTTGTTTAGTCCATAGGAAAATTTCCTAATGCGAGAAATAATCTGCTGTTAAAATTATTTAAATGTATTAATAATATACATACGCGTAATTTGCCAACATAAGAGTGCAAATATCACCTTGGTTTGTGAGAATATGTTAATGACATTGAATTGTGAATGTAACAGAAGTGATGTTAGATGTTACGGATAACGTATTATACTTGTGATTAACTATATTATTATTAAATCACAGGTGTTAAGTCGGATATTACAACAATGTATTTATAACTAAATATATTCAGCTACTACTGTAACCTTGATCAACATTAAATAACGCATTTTCTCCATTTTTACGTTAAGTTCCATTTTCGCAAATATCCTATTTTTGCATGGGATAGTTGTATTGGTCATATTTTAACATAGAGGGCTTTCATTTAATCCCGAAACCCACGTGATAAGTTTATTTCTATTTACTAGTGAATACAATTTCTAAATGTTGGTATTTAAGAAGTTACCATGTAAATAACTAAATAAAAGTCAAGATGAAATAAAGATAAAAATAATTTCGATTTCTTAGCGAATTTTAATACTCTTTTACCAGAATTGTAATATGCGAATGAATCTTCTTGTCTGAAACAATAGTTTTTTTTAGAAATGGGCAAATTCCTTTAGTTATTTACGTAAGTTGATCCGGGACCTCCGTAAGGACCTCCGGGAAAATAAAAAAATATGACGAAAATGATATCACGAGACCAGTCCTGATGATTTTACACTATTTTACATCAATTCATCTATGAAGTACTGTACACCTGGATTCTAAAATTCATTCCCAACGTATTTCTCAATATGGTAGGATAGAGATATACAGAATGTGTAAGTTAATCAACGAATCCCGCATACAACAGAGTAATGAGTAGTTAGTTAAGGCGTTATCCGCTGCTTGTAGGGCTTGTTGATTATATACTCGTAAAACGTTGTACGTTTTTCCTCAGTAAACAGCTCTATTTTAATGTTGAAATAAAGTTAAAATAATATGTAATAGAATGTGTAAGACTCCTCAAATGTATTTAGTTCTTGGTTTCCAATATCATTCTATGCATGAGTTAGGGGTTCGCGTTTTTATTTATCGACTACTTTTATTTACAATTAATTTGTAATTTATATCAAGAATCCATCCTTGTAACATTTCCCACAATCAAAAAGTAATTTAATTAGTATAGAAATTAAACATCTATTGCGTGATCTGAAATGGATTGGGGGTTTCTATCTGGGACATGAGCAGATTTTTTTCGCAACACATTAAATACATATTATACTTAGCCATGTTTGTTATATAGAAGGTCGATTCCAAGAGGATCTCCTGGATCTGTACGATCACTAAATCGAATTTTTAGGGCTTCATTTTGTGATATGCACTTCAAGTTTACACAGTAAATACTTTGCACAGCTCGTAATTTAGATGCAGCCTTTCGTTTTCCTGGAAACGAATTTGCAGTGGACACATTGTCTAGTGTCCAAAGTTAATTGTAATATATTGAGAGTATTATGTCTCCGATTATTAATTTCGGCTGTTTGGAAAACCTGTTTATTGGAATATCCTTGATTAGTGAAGTTGGGCTGTCAAATAATTAATTCTGTTTTTGATAAAAGCAGATTAATGGGTTTCTAGGGTAAAACCCATGTGTTTTACCATGCATGTGTTTTACCATCTTCTATGTCTACCGAGGTCATGTTTTTTTCAAGACTGGTGTGCTATAATTTTTTTTAATATATGCAGTTTCGCTGGTATATTTGACTAGATTGGGAAGAATTTTGCACCAAAATTTAATATGGTCTCATAGTGGAGTAGATCTTTGTGCAGACTAGGGTATTCAATCCCGGGATCCCGGACATTTTTTCGATCTCGAAATCCCGAGATTGTCTTTTATTTAATAGCGGGAATTTCGGTATTTATCATTGCATTTTTTCATTAATTTATATCGTACACAACTGTTTCATAATAGTACAATTTGCAACTCTGAACGAAATAATACTCAGGGAGATGGAATTCTTCGAAAATGTAACTGACCGAGGTTTCCATTTACAGTTAACCTATGAGATGTTGATGACTATTCCTACCTTTTCAATTGCTGGAATATTGTGCAATAAAATAAGGTCTAGTTTTAGTGATAATACTCATGATCAGTTTGTTTTTTAAGAAATATTTTCAATAAACAAGTTTAAATCCCCTTTTTTCCTACTGCAAGAATCGCTTTTTATGTTATATTTTACAACGTTATAATGCTATGTTATTTTATGCTATGTTATAATGCACTCATGTTTATGTTTATGTGTTTTTTGGTTATTTCAATTAAATGAAAAGAGTATGAATATATAAATGAAAAGAGTAATTACTTATATTCTTATACTCTTCACCACACGCTCCTGCTCCAGATCAACTCCACTATCAAATTAATTATTATACAGTGAGAAAACTACTACAATTAAGTAATTTCAAAACATATTTTTTAATGGAATGGTTTCCATTTCTGCAGTTTCAAAAATTTAAAGGACTTTTCAAGAAACCTATACCTTATATTTGTATCTTTAACGGTTTTTGAGGCATTAGCTTAAAATACTAAAAATGCCTAATAGACCAGGGCCGAAGCCTTTGAAAATGGTAAAAAGTGAATGAAATAGTGTGATGAAATCCATTGGAAAAGGAAGAAAATATAACAAAAATAAAAGGAAATAGTACATTACATACCGAGCGGGAAAGTACTCTATTTCAGCCGAGCGGCAAGGTAGTTTACCGAGGTGCGAAGCACCGAGGTAAACTACAGACGCGAGGCTAGAATGAGTTCCCGCGAGGTTTGTATACTATTTTACTCACAATCGGTTAGTAGTTTATGGATTTCTAATACTCACAATCTACCAATAATAATTTCGTTTCAAATATCTGTATCCATTTTCACTATGTGATAAGATGAATTATTTTAAGTAACCTGTGAGATCGTTGCTAGGTAACAAAACAAGTTTGTTGAATCTGACATTTAGGCGATACACGACGCCATTAATTGTACATATAATCAAATTGTGTTTATTTTACAAAAATGTCTGATAGTGAATTTGAATGTACGCCACCAGAAGTGCGGGTAGCTGCAGAGAGAGCTACTGAAGGAATAATTCCTAAAAAAGCAGGGAGAGGTATGAAAACACCTATGAACTATACAGTAAATGGTGCGTGGCTAAAGGTGTGCAGCATACCTCTGAGACGGTACTTCTTGCTTATTTTTGTGAAATAAGCAAACAAAGTAAAGCCTCCACATTATGGTCAAGATATTCGATGTTGCGACCAGTATTAAACTTTAGGCATAATGTTGATATTAGTAATTACGCAAAATTGAAGGCATTTTTGAAAAGGAAGAATGTGGGATATCAAGCTAAAAAGTCAAGTGTTTTTTCTGAAGCAGACATCGATACATTTTTAAACAATGCCCCGATAGAATATCTTCCTCAAAAGGTAATTTTAATTTATTTAGTGCATATTAAATATATGTTATATTAAATTTTTTTAGGTTGCTTTAATTATTGGCATTTCCGGAGCCTGTAGGTGCGATGAACTTTTAAAAATGAAAATAAGTGACCTGGATATTTTAGAAAATCGAATTATAATAGTGATTCCTGTTACAAAAACCTACTCTTCCCGTACATTTGTAATTACAAAATCGGAATGGATAAATATAATAAAGCAATACTGTGACCTTCGTAATAACATTGACTCTGATAGATTTTTTTACAAATGAGATTTGGTAAAATTTAACGACAGCCTTTTGGGCATAATGCTATAGGAAGTTTTCCCAAAAAAATAGCAACTTATTTAAAGCTGGAAAATGTTAACAGGTTTACAGGACATTGTTTTAGACGTACTTCAGCAACATTATTAGCAAATACAGGTGGAGACATCCTACAGTTGAAAAAGTTGGGGGGTTGGAAATCCAACACCGTAGCAGAGGGATATGTGGAGAATTCATTACATGGACAAATAAAAATTGCTAATATGTTGTCTCATGTAGAAAATCCAGAAACGTCGGCGTCTTCATCTATTTCTGAAACTCATAATTTTGAGCAACACGGTCTTACTTTAACCGTTAATAGTAATCATAATTCCAATGTAACTATTAATATTTATAATTCCAAATAGTTTTCTTTTTGTTATTGTTGTTGTTGTTTCTGAATTAAATAAATGTTGAGTGGATTCTATTCTTTCTAAACCATCTTTTAATCAAAAATGACATTGACATTTCCAGGTAAGAAAAGTGACAGATGCTAGCCGGGAAAGTACTTTCCCGGCTAGCTGGGAAAGTAAAGTAAGTAATAAGTCGCTTCCCGATTACTTCAAAGGTTAGAAATCCATAAATTACTAACCGATTGTGAGTAAAATAATTTACGGGCGATCTGAGGACGGGAAGTGGAAGGGAGTGAGTTTTTAATGGTATGCTAATAAAAACGGTTTATCTCGATTTCCGGCAAAACTATAAGTCCTATGGAAAAAAGTTAAATAGGAAAGTTGTAGGTAATAAAAAGATCTACAACTTTTCTACTTTTTTCACATAACCTTAAAATTTATGTGAAAAATTTAAATAACATAAATTTAAGTTTTTGGTTTTCTACTTTACAAAAAAAATTCCTTTTAAGAAATTTAGTGAAATCTTACCTTAAAAGTTGGTGGGCTTTTTGTTCGTTGAAATCTCTACTTTCTGTTGGTGTAAAAAAATACACATTATTATGGTAAATGTTCTCATAAAATGCAAAGAAACGAAAAAAACTCGATTCCGAATATTTTTTTAATCATCTACAATTTTGAGCTATTTATTAAAATTTACACTTTAATTACTCGAAATGTAAGAGTCCATGTTACATTGATAAACAAAAAAATTGAAAAAAGAAAATAGAGATTTCAACGGACGCGTCAATATCCTTGGCTATAGATGTGACCTCGATAAGAGGGGGCCGAGCGGTACCATCGCTCTTTACCCCTATTCAACGAACAAAAAGCCCATCGACTTTTTTAAAAAAGCAGATATTTTGACGTGAGAATTTTCGATTGAAAATTAGGGTACTTTTTAGAAGTCAAAATAAGGTGAAAAAATTAATATTTTAAACCAAAAAAATTTCAGTGTGTTTGGAACATAAAAAGGTGTTTTCACAAAATTTCATTAAAAAAATTTTTTTTTAAAATTAAAAACCAAAAACTTGAATATTTGATTTTTTCACATAAATTTTGAGGTTATGTGAAAAAAGTGCAAATACAAAAGTTGTAGATCCTTTTATTACCTAAAACTTCGCCATTTAACTTTTTCCATATGACTTGTAGTTTTGCCGGAAATCGAGAAAAACCGTTTTTTACCCTTAAAAACTCACCCCCTCCACCTCCCGACCTCAGATCGCCCGTAAATTATTTTTCCTTTCATTTTTGTTATATTCTCTTCCTTTTCCAATAGGTTTAATCCTACTATTATTTTTTTTGTTCAAAAATTATCGACCCTGGTCTATAATAATGGTCAACAGATTTTCTAACAAAATAAACATTTGCTTGTTCATTTTTCCATGCTAATTCCATCCAGTGACCTAATGACTCGAAAATAGGCCACAGCTGAATGGCATGTATTGATAAAACACGTCCTAAATTATATTATTGTTAGAAATCAGCGGTGCGGTGAAGGAGCGCCGGCACCACAGGATGTTGACATCATAGAGTTATTGTTCAAATTGATTTTACGCCCAATATGTACCTATATGCTTTGGCTCTTTGAAATTAAGGCAAATACTTTCCCTGCTGCTTTTCTATGAGTTACGTGAGGTTGCACGTTTATGACACTGTCCGCCAGAGATAAATAATAAATAATTAGAGCAGAAGGAAGAAAGATTGCAAAAAGTTTAACAGCATTTTGGATCGATAGAAAATCCCAACCCAATATTTTACTATATTCATCCCAATATGTTTCTACAGGCGCTTATAAGACGGTTAACGGTAATTATCATGGAAGAACACTAGTTGTTGAAATAATTTTGCACTGATAAATAATAATAATAATAATAATAATAATAATAATAAAGCACAATTTACACGGTATTTACAATATTAATATTATCTGAGAGAAAAATTCTGATAGTGCACAAAATTATATTTGCAATACAAAAACTGACCCAAGAATAATTTGCATCATCTTCCAACTAAACAATATTTTGACGCAAGAATCTCAGTTATAAATCTATATGGGTCTCTGATATGAGTCAAGAATATGACATATTTTATTTCTTCTTCCTTCGCTTATATTTGGAGATACGGTAATTTTTTTCTACGAAAGTTTGAGGTGCTGCAAAGTTGACTTAACAAAAAAAAAGTTGATATAAAAAATTAGGAGTACCTAAAAACACACACGCTCATTTAAAGCTGAGCGAAATCGCATAATTAGTTCGCGGAATATCGCTAATCGTAATTGCGAAAATATGGAAAATCAAATTGGTTTTTCATCGAGGGGGAGCGGAGTTGTAGGCACAATTTTTTTCTGTGGAATAGCTATTATGGATGCCCATAACCTCTGAATATTGAACGATCTTAAAAAATCAAACGATTTTTTCTTCGTTTCTTCATACCTACGGTATATACTTCATACGGTATATACCTACGATGATGGCATTAGCGATCCGGTATGAGGGGAAGGGGGTGGGGGAAATATTTTTTTTACCAGTCGACTTTTTTACCAGTCGCTTTTTTTCGACCTTAAAACCTTGTCTCAAAACCTATCTATCGTAGGGCGTCCGCGTCTTCGATATCCCAAGGTCAAAGGTCAAAAAATCGAGTGTTTTTACACTTTTATTGCAAATATCTGGTTTCCTATGGGTTTTATGCTATTTATATTTATTATAAATATTGTAGAGGATTAAATTCTCTACAATTTTTGTTTAAACATCTTTTTATATCTTGAACCATTTTCGATATAGAGGGCAGAGCGCGCGCAGTGTCTTAATGCTTCACCATATCAGAGTGATACCAATGAAGACGGTACTTTTGATCCAGAAATCCTGGAAGAACTGGAGACAAATTATGTTGGAGACGAGAACACAGGGGAATTTGAAATTTTGCAGCGGCTGGAAGACGATGATAAAGAGGAGGAAGAAAATTAAAATTAGAACTTGGAATTCTTATTATTATTCAATTTTTTAATTTCAACGTTCATAAATATATGAAATGATATTTCTCAATAAAAACATTATTTAAAAATTTTATTTTATCCTTTTTATTAAGTTAGAAAGTATTTAGTGCAAATAAGCCCTTAATGACTTCATGATTATACGAGTAGGTAAGTGTTTTTAAATGAATAAATACTGAATTATTAAAAAAATATATTAATTATAACGTAATAGTTGAAAAAAATGCAAATTATTTAGAAATATATATTTATCAATAATTTATAAACTTTATACAGCATGTTTTTAATCGGGATTACAGGTTGACCTCGAATGATACTCTAAATAGTTAAACACTGCGCGCGCTCTGCCCTCTATCTCGAAAATGGTTCAAGATATAAAACAAAATGTTTAAACAAAAATTGTAGAGAATTTAATCCTCTACAATATTTATAATATAAATAGCATAAAACCCATATGAAACGAGATATTTGTAATAAACCTGTAAAATATCGATTTTTTGACCTTTGACCTTGGGATATCTTTAGACGCGAACACCCTACGATAGGTAGGTTTTGAGACAAGTTTTAGGGTACCAAAATAAAGATTTATACAAGTTTATAGCCGACTATCTCTATTTCGGAGAACTATAATACATATTTTTTTTATAGTTTATTTGACCAAGGTTACAAACAATTTTTCGCAATTCATAAAATATACAAATGTATTGCTTAAAAAAATATAAATACACATATCACAGTCAAAATGTTGGAAATGTCAAAATGTTGGAATGTGTTGGAAGTAATAACATTAATATTTTAGTAGTACTAATAACATTAATATTTTTGAACAAACCATCCGAAGACGAGTGCATGAGGCAAATGCGGCCAGCCAGACATCCTCTTCTCACTAGGAACCATAGAAGAAACCGATTGCGGCCAGCCAGACATCCTCTTCTTACAAGGAACCATAGAAGAAACCGATTGAATTGCGCTAGGGAAAATTCAGGGTGGAATTTACAGTTTAGTTACAGATGAATATATATTTAAAATAACGGGATCAGATGGACATATAAGGGTCTGGAGAAAGGTAACCGACGGTACCAGGAAAATTGCATTCTGGGGTTTGAACCATATAGGGGTCTGTCATAATTTGGAGGATAGGTACGTATAGGGTACGAAGAACTAACTGCATTGATATTTTTCTCAAATGAAACTGTAAATGCAAATGGTACCTAATTTTACGACTTATTGTATTGCCGTTTGCGAATCAAAGAGGTTCTGAATTTCTACACATGGATCGTAAACAACTTTATCGATGAACAAGATATCAAAATAGTGGCGTGGAATTCCTGCACACCGGATCTTAACCCTATCGAGCATATCTGGGACGCCCTTGGAAGCCGCTTCCACAAATAAGTTGTAGTTACCAGATATTCATCCTCGTATCCTCAAAAATGAGTGAGACGCTGAGTTTAAAACTTTTTTTTTAAACTAAAAAATTACCTAGTGACCTAGTTTTTTTTTAATTAACAAATTTTAAAATTTGTGACCTAGTGATGGTAGATAGGAGGATGGATGAAGAAATTGAAAATATGGTAGGTCCATCACATATAAAAATATCACACCGTTTAGTTGAATGCCCTGAATGTCATGAAGATGTACCTAAAATTAGTTTAACTGGACATATGTGGAGCAACAAACACAAGAGAGCTTTAGATACCCGAGACGATTGTATTAAAAAAGATAGTACACTCAAATGTAGAATTTCTAGCTACCATTTCTCTAGTAAACATCACCATATAGATCATGCAGAATTTTTTGAGCAAATGAAGGAAAAAGTGGTCAGTAATTTCTCAATATATTGCTAAGTTTACTTCGTTACAATTAAATTTTGAATTATTTGCAATGATTATGTACATTGCAATTAATTGAACTGAATAACCTGAAGAAGTGTTATCAGATCATCAAATCATTTAACACGAGGAATGTGGTTGTGACTATTTTCACAGATTTAAATGAATTATATGAAGTACACATAAGGGAAATGATGGAGAAGTCTTCTTATAATGTATGCAAGAAAACAATTCAGGTAAATTTTTTTAAATTTTTATTTTTTCCTCTTTTCTTATAAAACACAAAATTTCAGGATGGGCTTTACAACAAATTATGTTTCTCGAGGTAGAAATAAACAAGTATCAGCTCTCCGCTATCAGCTTCTTCATACATAAAACTACCCAAACAGCTAAAAAAGCTGTTGTGAATGTTTGCAATCATAATCAGATGTGCTTTGCGTGGGCTGTCAGGGCAGAGATATTTCCACCAACAGGACTACCTCAGCGGGTATCATCATATCCACATTATTCCACTGAACAGATTCTTGACGTGCTCGTCCATATACCTAGATTTGGAGGTTACTGCACATTTTTCCTGGGTCACTTAAATTCTTCAGTGCCTTTTTTTATTTCAGACTGTGTAAATACCGAAAGAGAATTCATAAAATGTGTTTTGTAAATTGCCTAATCTGATTATATGATCTAGTAAAGTCAGCTTTTGAGGATTGGATCATTAAAAAAATCCGCGTCTAAACGTTTTCTATACACCTAATACGAGAAAATCAATTTGAGAATATCTACAGACTTTCATCATCAATCTACTGCGTTATTATCTAAATTATGCTAAATTTTCTTTCCTTTATACATAAAGTTAGTCTCATAATCCCCAATTATATAGCAGCTACATATTAATCAACCATCCAACTTTCAAACCCATTCGATCCTAATTCATGCAGTCCTGCCTTTCGCGTTCGCGTAACAGATGGTCCAGAGGGAGACCATCGCTATTAAAATAAAGTACGGCCACCCCTCTACAAAAACAATAGAAAAACATCGAAGACAGGTAAGCCGCTATTACGCGACAGGTGTGGCTACACGCGATCTGAATAATGACCAAATCATCCCTTATGGTAAAATTTATACCTCGGGGAACGGAAGAGGGCATAATATAATCTATTCCCGATATTCGTGGCGAGTTCTGTCTGAGAGCTGGAATAATTTAATGTCTTATCGCTGTCCCGGAAAATAATGGGTAGTATTTTGATGTTTTATGTTCAGAATAGGTCAGGATGGTTGGTACTGAAGGTCGTATACCTAGGAAGATATCTTTTCAAATTTATTTTTTCCTCATGAACTTGTTTTTCTTCGTTGTCGAAGCTTTATTGTTTTAGGTTGACACTCCGTTTCTACCAGCTTCTTTTAGTGATAAGATCATCTTCTATTTTAAAACATATTTAGATATCACTGACATCACCATAAGAATTTTCTTCTCAAACTCGACCGAAGATTTGCCGCTTACGAGATTTTGACCAGCATGCATATATTCCAGATCACATTATTTTTGTGGTGTCATACTACGAGTGTTATTTTTAAGAAAGACCAGTCTTGAAATGCATAAGAGATATGACTTCTTTTGACTTAATTTCTTCAAATAGAATAAAATCTCTCCTATTAAGGAGTTTCCGTAAAAAACAATCGGCAATCTTGCGTCATTAAATCTGAGAACAAAAGTGAAATT
This sequence comes from Tetropium fuscum, assembly GCA_964058915.1. NCBI lineage: Eukaryota > Metazoa > Arthropoda > Insecta > Coleoptera > Cerambycidae > Tetropium > Tetropium fuscum. The sequence goes on from CAXKVY010000134.1 coordinate 299,881, forward strand.
GCATTTATATATACTCACTTTTGATGAAATATATATTGTGCCCAGAACCAACATTCGAAAAAATTATATATAAATTCGATAGATATAAATTGTCATGTATTAGTACTAAATGTTGACCAGGTAACTCAGCAAAAGGTCAAACATACTGTTGAAAGATACCATCGATATAAATCTGCGCTGTCATTGATTGTGATTGATTGAAGTAGAACATATTTTGCAAGTATCTTGAATTTTATTCATTGTGCTCACGCAATTTGAACTCTTCACATTGCTCGCATTCTTCATGCCCCAGTAGTGCAAATGAAATATTTTTTGCCCTCACATGCAAACGATATGATTCGTATGACACCTTAGAATTGGCGTTGTTGGATTTAAAGTCCTCGAACATGGTGTAAACATGTCGCTCGGCAGATATCTTCGGTTTGGTGCGTGAGCACGTCTATAAAATCAAGAATATATTAATAGCTAATTATTATGTGGTACAGAATTATTATGTGGTACAGTCTCAATATGTTCATCTATAAGAGAGTAATCTATTCTCTTTTTAGCCGAATTGCAATGTCCATTCTTTGAGGGATTAATCATATGCCTTGGAGTTTGCGATAAAGCATCATGTAAAACTCTATCATTAGATTTCGTATACCCTAAGGTTGTTAAAAAAAAGTTTTGCATACTTGTACCAATTTACCGTTTTCATCTTTCAAATAGTACTTAAAAGTATTCTGTTTTATATCACTTTCAGTTGTCCGACGTTTTGGATCTTGCCTGGTGCATGTATTAAGCATGAAAGCCTTCTCTGTTCATCAGTTAAAATCCAGAAATTTTTATTTATTACAGTTCTTTGATTTTCATTGATATGACTCAAACATGCTTTTATGCAACTCCTTACATCGCAGGCTAGCAGTACTTTATGCTTTTCAATAATTTTGTTTCTCTTCATATTTTTTTCTTCTATTTTAGTCTTATGGTCTATACGCCTCCTCTTTATTGGGTTTCCTGCCTTTGTGTAACCTTTGTCAACTAAATTTTTTGATGTATTATTTTCTCCAGAGAAAATTCAGTTGAATGATTGGAAATTATAGGTGGCATCACTTCATCAATATGATTAACTGCATTTTCTTCAGATGCAACTTCATGGACAACTATTATAGAAATAATATTTAATGTTTATATTTTAGAAATAATGTTTATATTATAGAAATAATATTTAATATTTAATGTAGAGATGGTGGAATATTTTCTATAAAAATATCATTTACTTCACTATTTATAATTTTGCAGAACTGATCAAGTTTTAATTTTTTTTTGTTTTCATACTGAATTTCTGCATTATTTGGTATCATATTTGTCAAATCTGTAAATATGCGTAAATCACCAGCACTATTTTCATTTAAAGTATCCTCAGAAATTCTGTCTACTAGTAAAACTGGAAATTCTTTGGTCACAAAATAAGATGACGGCAAATCATCATCATTATACATTCCTTCTTCAGTTAAAACCGGTACATTTGGCATAGATTCACTGTGTTTATTAATATTAATCACTACAAATCAAAGGTAAATCATCATCAATGTTTCCAATTAATGTTGTCACATAAATTCCATCTTCTATTACAATCGGTATATTTGACGGAAGCTGTATTTGAGGAAGAATCATCACATAAAATATTATCAATATTTCCATTGAAACTTGCACCACAAACTCCATCTTCTGTTAAAATCGGTATGCTTAACATAGGTGCATTTTGTTGTTTAATCCCCAAAGATGATTTAGGTAAAGCATTAGAATTGTCGTCGTATTGTTAGACACACTCCATCTTCCGTTGAAATCGACTTACTTGGCAAAGGATAATTTTATTCTTTGGTGACTAAAGAACATTTTGGTAAAATATAACTATTTTCATTTAAAACTTCCACACAAACTCCTGCCGGTGAAACCACCGACTTATGCAATATTTGTCCTTTATTTGCTAAAGATAATATTACTCTAGCTCTATTGCTGAACATTTTGCTGAAATAAACGTAAATACTTTATTGAACAGAAAAATATGGAATAATCTTAATTTACCTTTTAATTATAACCAAGAGCTAATATGGCACATGTAAACACTTTGATCAACCAACGGAAGTGAATTAAAAAATAAGTAACGTTTTCTAGCCAAAAAGGCGGGATCTATAGCATACTAAAAACAAACGCGGGATATATATGCTGTGTTTGCTGCGTTTCCGCTAGTAGCATTCAGATACCGCATTTGGGCTTAGGAAAGATAGATATTTTGTCAAGATACAACAAAATGTGTAGTGTTTTCTAATATAACCAATGTAGATACGACATTTTTCTTCAGTAAATAGATAGAATATCATTCCAAGATACTAAAACCACCAAAAACCCGATTTCGAATTTTTGTAGATACTGTCTTTGATTTTAGCAGGGCAGTATAGGCATTTTTATTTCAACTACTAAATAATGTTTTGATAACAATGACAACAAAATGTTATTGGGTATTAAATATGGTGGCTTGAGATGTTACTATTTCTTCATCAAATTAGTGAGCAGGGGTTATATATAGAAATCAGTGAATATGCTGTAATTTCGTCAATTTTAAAAATAAAACAACGATGAAACACAAAATTTTATATAAATAGCATCCACAATTGTATCCAATCAAGTTTTACCTCTTCGGTATAGGATATAACTAGGGATGACGCAAAAATATTATAAAATTTCGTACGTTAAAGAATTTTTGGTAACTTGTACAATTCTATGAAAGACCGTTTAGCCTTCGTATATCATTCAAATGTAGTGTACAAAATTCCATGTAACCATTGTAATAAAACATACATAGGGCAAACAAAATAAAATCTAAAGGCACGTACAGATGAACGTAAATATTTATGTAACGAAAAATATTAAAACAAAAAAGAACAAACAGCGCTGGCTGCACATCATTTCACAGAAAACCATAGTTTTAAATTTGATGATGTAAGTATATTAGATAATGAAACTAACTATAATAAAAGACTTTATGAGCTTCGTCTAGCTGTACATATTTTAATTTAAATAAAATTGCCGCAGTCCTCTCCAAACCGAACGTAATATCTTCGCGACGTTCTCCATTAATGCTCGGAAATGTTTGTCGAAACAGCCTACGCCTTACTCGTCCCACGTAGTGTCCTGCAGCCCTACGCAAAAAAATAATACAAAAGAAAAAGTATAACAGGCGGCCCCGTTTTAATCAATCTTGTAAAACATAACCGAAAACAATAAAGTAAATACAGCATAAACGCCATCCGAACGTCTGAACCCGAGCGAAGCGCAGACACGAGGAATAATACTAAGGCGGGGGTGGATCCAGAGCCGAGACAAGTGAATAGAAAGAACACATCGCGAACCTGATGAAATACGAGGGTTGTAAGCCGGCATTACACGGCTTCAATCAGGCCGTTCTGTGCCGGGGGAGCATTGTTGTGAAAAGTCAGCGGGCTTTGTTTGATTAGAAAAGCAAGGATCGTTTTGTCCCTAATCATCGCCATGAATACCGTGAATGCTAAGGCTTACCGGACCGCCAGATTGTACGAAAGTGGATTAAAGAGCTGACCTATGCTTTGTCCTAGACCTACCCATTTATCTCAAATGTTTGGAGCTTCATGCAGATCTGCTGACATCTGCGCTGTTTTCACAGATATAACAACATCCAGCTCCGAAACATAAGTGACTTATTCAACTAAGGGAAACTCAAAAACATGGGAAATAATAAAATTAAATAACAAATAATAACACTAAAAAATATACCCATCTAAAATGAAGTTAGTGATATAATATCTGAGAATACAGAAATTGATATAATATCAGAGAATACAGAATGCAAAAAAATCATAACGTTAACTTATGATTTTGCAAACATAGGGCCTAAAATAGGACAAGAAATTTAAAAATCCAATGAACTACCTCAACGTATCTAAATGACAAGTTTGTAGAATCCACATTGTTTCTTGAACCCGTAACAGAAAATGAATAAATTAACATCATTTCAAAGCTAAAAAGTAATTGCTATTCAGGTCCAGATGGAATAAAAACATACACAATAAAAAATATTCATAATCATATTGTTACACCACTGGTTCATATTATAAGTCCATCGTATAAAAATGGTAATTTGCCTATACAATGGAAAAAATAAGTTATTACTCCCGTACCCAAATCAGGTGAATAAAAAAAATTAATTACCTTCTTTAATAAAAATGATGTGATAACTAGGAGGCACTTTAGTTTTATAAATAATTCAGATACAGTAAATACTGTTATAGACTTTCTAAAAACAACGGTGGAAGTCTTGAACGAACCAGAGAAATGTTGAGATTTTTTTTGGTTTCGGCAATAGTCTGTTGACTAGACTATTGCCTTTTTGCTGAATTTCTCTTAGCCTGTACCGAAAATTATGACCGGTGTGGACCGGTGGGAAAAGTGGCAAAATTTCCAATGGATTATTGTTTATTCAGGTATCCAAAAGGTATGTGAATTTTTTTTTAATATTTATATTTATTGGGTTTTAATAATTTTTATTGTTAAAGTGTAAAAAGGTACGTCTTTTACTTTAGACCCAAACTATTCAATCAGCTACCTGCCAAAAGAAAATAATGAATATAGATAAATATAAATTTAGTATGAAACATTAGATAATAATGGCTCTTAATATACTAAAACTATGCTTATCTGTGATTTAAAGTGAGAAAGGTGAGTCTATCCAGCATCCAACTCTATGTGTAAGGATTCACAGTAGCGGAAGGCACGTCCATCACCAAGTGAATTGAATCGATAGATATCAATGTTCTGCAGGTTAGATACAGCGCAGGGTACAATGTATACTGCCAACCAAGATTCCAAGTAAAAAAATGTGAAGTGAAAACTTGAGGTAAGAAAAGAAAAGAAATGGTGACACGAAGTCACGAAAAAAAGAATAAGCCTCAAGGATGTTTAACGGCTTCGAATGATGGCCTAGGCGAGATATTTTTTCAAACCGACACTGGGGACTAATGCAAGGTAGTTCATAATAACGAATTATCTACAAAAACCACAAAAACATATAGATAGTACTTTCCCCTATAATCCCAATCCATGGACAGTGAAAAAATTCTTTGTTTAAAAAGGGAACCACTAAAAGTCGAAAATTAACTGCAACTAAAAGGATTCTGATTACAAGAGAAAATGGGCCTCTCGATGTCCGGAACCAGAAGACCGAAATTATCTTTTTTGTCTTTCTGAAATCTCACCTTTTTTGCACGCCATCAGTCACAGAACAATAGAAAAGAAAGAAAAAAACTAGCATAACTGGATCGCAACTAATACCCATCAAGACTGTCATTAGTGTCGATAATGCATTGTGTCGATAATGCCGCAAAGAAATCTGTAATCATATTTATACCTGAGTCCTAATCACGAATAATAGCGGGCGCGCCTTCTAAATCTTTTCATAGTATTATAGAGCTAAAAACCTACAATTTATCACACAGATACCAATTCATGTTACAAGCGAAAAGTGAAGGTAACACCATACTGTATAATATTTTGACATATTATTTAATTTTACCTACTAAAATTTAATGCCGCTCATGTTTTCACTTTTATATGTTAGACAGAATGCATTTCGAGAAACAAGGAGAAATACACAAAACAAGCACTCTTTAATGCTTCGGTGCGACTGTTTGTTCTCAGAGGTTTTCAAAGCAAAAAATTGTAAATTAATTGTAATTGGGAAATTAATGAATAAATTGAATTGAAATTTAAATTTATCTGGTTCAGTACTGCGAGGAATTCAGTTATTCCTTGAATCTAATTTGATTTCAGTCACTGATTATTTTTTGAAAACAATCACATAACTATTGCTATTACACAATTCAATTGTACACGGTGAAGACAAAATAATTCTGGTGATAATGATTCACTTTAATTGAGTGCAGTAAATAAGATCTCTGTTTATTTAAACCAGAACCAAATTTGTTAAGTAGAAAGCGCAAACTATATAATTATGTAGCCTTTGGTCGAGCGTCCCTTTATCCGAAGAACAAACAGCCATTCAGTAATAAGTAGATGGCAATTCGATAGTATTTAGCCAAACGCGTGGCATGCACCACGACAGAGACCGGGTCTGATTGTTACAGTTGCAGATTACAGGGGTTGATTCGCAGCGGCGACCCGTGAGAAGTAATAAACAGGGGAAATTGTCTTTGAAAGGCATTTTTTTATATTGCCTGAGGCAATCTGACTAGGCTAAGGTCTAGGTATTCTTAATTCTTTGCGTTACATCCCATTTTATATCTTAGTTGAATTCCAACGTCAAATGATTTAAATCAATTAAGGCTGTTATGACCTATAATCTATAATCTTTATAGACATTTTCATAACTTATAAACAATAAAAAATATAAATATTTATGATCCCCTACCCAAATATTTCCGATTTTAAGTAATATATAAAAACAAACTTTTATAAAATTATCAAAATCAGACATGTTCTTGAAGATTAAGCAGTAAAAACCATTGGATCGACTATAACGTCAATCTATTGTCGCGTAAGATCAAAATATACCAAAGCAACAATCACCTGCAAGAGGAGAATGGCTACCTGTGTTGATTGACGGAATAAGCAAGATATGCAACCATACGAGGCATAGTGTGGAAAAATGCCATTGCTCGTTATACAGGCAAAAAATCCGGCTATCTAAAATTTTACTTCAAGGTAAAAAAATGCAGATTTTGACCAGATTTTACAAGATGACGAGAATCAGATAGAAGGAGAATAACAACAACAGTTTATGGGCATTTTATAACTATGTATCATAAGAAATCGTACGTAATCGTAAAAAATCGTACTGTCTACTAAACTAGACTATATACTAGTATTTCTCTTTAATATCGCTTGGAAATGGTTCTCAGAATTATTGTAAGTGAAGGATATGCAGAAGACTTGCAGATACATAATTTATTACCGTATATACATATTCACATATTTGATGATATGTCCATCATCGATGAAATATATTACTAGATTATCAATTTTTCTAAACTAGTTGTATTGGGCACTTTTGAAGTATCCATTTTGGGACGCCACTGATCAATCGTGACCAGTGATCCACCGGACAGATTTTGAAAGGACCCAAAGCAAAGCTCCCATTGACAATCGGAGCTTAGGTCCTCACATTTAGTCACATAGGTTCTAGTGCGTGTACTTCAGATTATAAAGGCGATAACAATAATGTATTTACTGTTTGTTTTTTCAATTTGCCTTGACTGTTTACTCATCCGATAAAAGCGGGTAATTTTATTTAAGTAGCTTGCTTTTGTTGACTTGATAATATTATTTGAGTTCATTTGTAACTTCATATAAACAGTTGTATCTAATAATTGTAGGGTTGGTCTAGTGTTTGATCATAATGGTGTATTGATGACATTAGGTCACACGTGTGAAGTTAGCGCTGCGGTTTTTAAAAATCCCAAATTTTGCATTAATATCAAGAGTTTTACATCAAGAGTTCCGGGAAATAAGCCCCGTTTCTGATGGTTTTGGAATATAGTTCCGGCGAGAATAGTTCTTAAAAAAATATTTCCAATATTTCATTCTCCAACCGTCGCAAAACTGACATTTTTTTAAATGTCAGTAGTCTCTAAGGTCGACATTTTTCATAATGAAAAAAAATTATATCTTAGCAACAAAAGTATTTACTTTTAATCTTAATAATTAAGGTTAATCCTAGGAAAGTTGTCTTACTATGAACTAAAGTTGTCATACTATTAACACTTTTAGTCTAAGGGTTAAAAGTGTTAAAATTCTTCGCCATAAAGTTTTAATTTAAAAGTTTAGTCAACAATATATACAATAATTTTTGTTTATCTACATTAATATTAAACACACAGTTTGAACAAGTGAACAATCAAATAAACCACTGAAACTACCAGTATCATTATTCTTGGAGCAATTACCAAAGCAGTCACACACGTTTTCATTAATAGTTATATTATTTTCAGATGTTATGACGTTAGAAATGACACTGCTTGATTTATCATTACCACTATCAGCATTCAGTATTCTTTTCTTTATTTAAAAGTGAGTCTTCAATGAAGCCTTGCACCACAGTGCGCGATCTGCATCCTCCATGTCTTTTAAGACAAGTGAGGTGGACCTAACGATACTGCTTAATGAAAATTAGAAGGAGCCCTCTGCCAGAGAATGCAGATGGCCCTAAGAATAATCGAAAATTAGTGCGAGGAGCACGCCCTATCCGTCAACCGCAGGAAGACGGAAATGGTACTCTTCACAAGGAAAAGAAAACTGGAGCCATAGAGAGCACCCGTTCTCCTAGACACAGCATTAAATTTTGCACAGGTGAAATACTTGGGGGTAAATTTCGATGCTAAACTAAACTGGAATCTACCTCGAAAGAAGAATAAATAAGGCTTACATATCATATGAGCAGTGTCGCAGGACCATAGGGAAAACTTGGGGAATGAATCGCAGGTTGGTCCTGTCGATATACACTGCTATCATAAGACCGTTGATTGGTGGCCCAAAGGTCAACAATTAACAACAAAAATCCAGCTATGCCAGGTATAAAGAGTTGCCTGCCTGAGCATAACCGGATATATGCAAACAACACCAATGAGAGCAATGGAGATAATGCGGTATCTTCCACCGCTAGATCTACATCTAGAAGAAGGAAGTGGCTTTGAATACGCCACTCGCCTCAAATCCATTGGCATACTACCAAACGCAAGCTGTGGCCAAATCAGAAGTCGCCTGTGGACTGAGGCATGTGCATATGGTATTCAGCCTCAGCTTGTCTTTGATAAACCTTACACCATACAAACTACTGGTGAAGATGAGACCAGCGTTGAAGTTGTAAACTATGTCTTCACAGACGGATCAAAGAAAAAGGAAGCAGCAGGCTGTGGTATATATTCTAGAACTGCAACTGGACTATGGATAAAAATGCCAGTGTAGTACAAACAGAACTCGCAGGTATAACCATATCCGCACAAGAGATTGCTCGCAGAGAAATAATGGGCAAAACAATCAGAATCTGCACAGATAGTAGACAATCACTACTGGCCCTGAAAAACTATAAAATAACCAAAGGGTCAACATGGGAATGTCACCAAGCACTCGTGAGAGTCTGTCAAATGAATAAGGTCTGACTATGTTGGGTCTAAGCATTGATATTAAATATAATTTTTCAAGATAACAAATATAAAAGAAAGTAATAACAAATAGCCGTTACCAAGAGGAAAGTTTATGCAATTTAGGAAAGCACAAACTGCTGATAACTACATAGTCTGATTATGATTTTTGTCGGGTTTTTTCCATAATCCTTGCAGTAAATGCTGGATTACTTAATATATTTGTTTACCCAGAATATTGTCTTGAATTTTATTCATTTAATTATTTAGAATAGGAATATAATTCTTAATATAATTGTCAGTTTATTTTCTATTAGTTTTTGAGAGGGCGTATTGGTACATCAGTATATTTATTATATACAAAAACTAATATCTATCCTTAGATGTGATATACCTGTTTATTTTATCTGGAAACATAAATAGTATTTATCTTATGCCCTTGTCGCGGCTCGAGTAGACAGACATCCATAATATGCTGACAGATTAAGTTTCTTGTGAAATAGATACTTATATTCAGTAAGTCTTAGACATTCTTCTGTACAGGACAGAGCCATCCTGAGAAATGTAACTAATAAATACCTATTAACTTTATACAAGGATTTTTATTTTCCCGGCGTCATATTTTAATATCTACAACCTCAAAGATTTGGACGACCTATTGTTACACCACCGGCTTCGTAATATAAGTGAGTACAGAAGTAGTGTCCAGAATCCAAATACATTTTATTGACTTCCAAACACAACAAGTCATAACTGTTTACAATGATAAATTACTACTGAACACTTTTAATTACTTGTTACTAGGTCTTGTCACTAAAAGCATTCATACTGAACTGACTGACTGACCTTATATATTATTTTCAATGTTCTGGAAAGTTCTAGAAACTCCTCGATTACTCCATCCCATTCTGGATTGTTCTCATTTATTCCATCTCATTCTAGATTATTCTCATTTATTCCATCCCATTCTAGTTTGTATACAAGACGGCTCGAAAGGTCCTACAGGGGGTCGTCTACATGTTCTTATACCGGAACTATTATATATGGGGCCCGCGGCATATCTCGGTATTTGAGGTCCTAGAGGACGAAGTCTCAACCTTCGTCCTTGGGGGGTTTTATCTAGCACCCACAGATACGATGTTGCCACATCGTCGGGTGCGGTGTTGCCAGATTTTGCAGATTTTCCCTAGATCTAGTGAATTTTTAGTATGTTGTTACAACCGCTTCTAACGATTCCGTGACACTATAAAGCTTTTAAAAAATTTTGTTCTTTTATTTTTAAAGCATTTATCACCAAATATAAATTATCAGGCACTATTTAAAAAGCAATCAACTTGCTCCTCTGTAAATACTTCCGAAAAATTATCACATAAATCCTTTTTTAGAAAATACTGCGTGAAGTTAGCGACTAGATAATATTGAAATCAGTTCACAGTAGTGAAGCTAGAAGGTGCTGCGCGAAGTTAGCGCCCTAAATAGGGTTTTCCTCTTGATGTTTATCTAGAAGAACTCCAGAACTATGCGTATTCTACCTCCAGATAGACAAGTCTCACTATTTCATAGGCTAAGAGACATTATAGTTGTGTATGTAACAAGTAATACCCTTATTACATACACAACTATAAGCAGGTATTTATGCTCCGAGGGCGACGATCTTACAAACCCGAAGGTATATGGCTCGAGGGTTTGTAAGTTCGCCGAGGGTATACAAATATAAGTATTGAGTGCATTCACAATATAAATATCAATCGATTTGATGTTGCTAATGATATGCTGTATTTGTTAAAATACATAAATTTAAATAAAACTATTTTTGTATCGTTAAATAGCACTATGCCCACACGGGTATGTGCTGTGTGCAATATTATATAGGTGGTAAATGAGTAATAAAATACAATATTCAACTAGTATGACAAATGTATAATATAAATTGAATATTATGTAAGTACATAACGCTTCTAGCATGTAAATGTTGAACAAAACATTCACAAGCAACACTTTAAAATAAGTGCTTCTTACGTCCTTGTTTTTTGTTGGTAAATAATTACATTAGAACAAATATACATGAATTTCAGTTGCTATGTACTAACAAATGATTTTCGAATGTAATAGAAACGAAACTTAATTTTTCGGAGAGCCTACACGACCAGTGCCCCTGTAAATAGGCCACAAACATTTTGTAATACACGTCTGTCTGTCTGCTCGTCAGCCACATGGCAGTCGCGTGTGGTGAAGTCCATCAAGTGACACGTGTTGCCTCATTTGTGATCTACCAGACCAAGGCTTCGTAATGTCATGTTTCGGACCCATCTGCTGTTGGGAATAATTCAGTATATTTCATGATGGAATATCGCAGTCTGATTCGACAAATTTTTCTTGATTATAGGACATCTCGTGGAATAAAAATCCAGATTCTAACTACGCCGATATGAAATAAACTAAATTTGCAATGCGTGATGAAATTAAAGTAACTTGTTATTTGTGTGACTACCGTGGTGCAGGTTATATGTATAAAATCTGTATGTGTTTCGCATTATAGTAAAATTTTTCTAAGCAGATATGAAATAACGTAAATTTGCAGTGCGTGAAGAAATTAAAATAACTTGTTAGTGCACCGTGTTTATATATGTACCGTGGTTATATGTATAATCTGTATATGCTCCACATTATAGTAAAATTTGACTAAATATGAGATAAAGTAAATTTGCATTGCGTGAAGAATACGTACGTTATACATAGATATTATTTGGATTTTATTTTTAACTTTTTTATTTGAGGAAACTATCATACCTACGGACATAGTTTTGTGCTTAAATTAAAGCTAATTACATTCGCTACAACGTCTTCCCCTATAACTTTATCCGTAAAGTTTCCCCGATTTCGGGTACGAAACTTCTGAAACAACTGAAAAAAATTTCTGAAGCAAATCTGAAAATTTAATGTTTTTAGAAAAATTTCCAATTTTTGGAGGGCTGGCTCCATCTTGTTAATTATTATATCTACAGAGCTGGTTCCAGTTTCAAATTATATCAAATTTAATCTACTTTAGAAATGTTATAACATGTTTTATGAACAAATGCATAGTTTAGAAAAAAAACCTAAAATAGTGCGAAAATTTTGCGTAAATTTTGCGAAAATTTCCTAGTACTACGAAGTTAGCACAAGTCTTTCGAAGCTGCAAACTTGGATATAAACTATTGGTAGTGCTCCTTCTACTGTACTATTTGACTGGCCTGGGACCTCCGTAAGGTAGAGGGCGGGAATATTAAAAATATGAACAATGACGTCACAAGACCATTCCCAGTGATTTTACACTATTTTACATCAAGTCATCTATGAAGTACCGTACCCCGGGATTCTAAAAATCATCCACTACGTATTTTTCGATATGGTAGGATAAAGATAGGTATACAGAATGTGTAAGTTAGATAGAGTAAGTAAGATCGGACGTGAATTAACGAATCCCGCATACAACATAGTAGTTAGTTAAGGCGTCGTCCGCTGCTTGTAGTACTTGTTGATTATACTCGTAAAACGTTGTACGTTTTTGCTTAGTAAAAAGCTCTATTTCAAAGTTGTAATAAAATTAAAATAATATGTAATTTAATGAGTAAGACTCCTCAAATATATTTAACATATATGTTCTTGGTAACAATTCGTAAAGTCAATACAATAGACATCGGAATGTAGTTTGTTTTTGTTGTGTGGCGTGACCGGAACCTCCGTAAACTTCTTATCTATCAAATGGCGGATGCCGGTAGTGGAAGTTTTCCTGTGTAAATATTTAAAGTATGATTCTTGTATTATAAAAAATATGTTAGTTAAAAATATACATGGCTATTTAAGGTAGGTGTCATTTACAATAAAATTCCATAAAGATATTGGCTATTTTCTAGAAAAAATTGCAAACAAAATAATAGGTGTTTTAAAAAGTCAAATTTTTTCCATTATGGCTTCTAAATGTTGCGTACATGTTGCCAAGTGCTCAAGCAATTACGATAGTACCAATACTTAAGTGTCCGTGTTTTATTTTCCAAAAGATGAGGAAATTAAACAAATATCGATTAAAGCCATTCATATAGAGTCGTCCTACAAAACATTCAGTAGTCTGCATTAGGTATTTTTCAGTCGTGTATTATAAAAATAGATAGAATGACTAGGGACGGAGATTCTATCTTGGAGGTTCCTAGAGAGAAACCAAAATATACGAAAAACGCTATTCCCTCAATATTTCCGAATCAACCGTCCTATATGACAAAAAAATCGTTAAGCGAAAACACCCAGACGAATGACGACATTAGTTAGCAAATCGGAACGAGACTATTTTTCAGGAATGGGTTCGCAGTGATAACGTATTAAATTTCGACAACTTTTTACTTAAATTTAAGGAGAAAAATTTGTTCCATTTTCTTTTTAAAATATCTGAGATTTTTTATTTCTATATTTCCATGACACAAGACCTTGAATCAGAAAAAAAATTAAAGTTTTAAGTCTTCTTAGAGTAAAGCCGTCAAGTTTGGTATATGGAGTTTTCATTTAATGACAAAGACTAAAAATATGGTTCTTCGTTTGAAAATATGGATTTCTTTTCGGAAATAATTCCTAATTTGTCTGACATTAAACTAAATTATTCAGTATTATCATCACTATTTTATATTTCCGGATATTGTGCACATTCTGTTAATAAATTTGTTAATGGTTGTGAAAATTGTTTAACATACATTACTACAAATTCAGATTTTTTCATACAATTTACCAACTCTTCTGAAAACGACTCTGTTGAGGTTAGCGAATATCTTAAAAATTTAACAAGAGGTGCTTTAAAACAACAATCGGAATTAATCTTTGAAGTTTCTATTCAAGCCCATCAAATATTTATGAGCTTATTTCAGATAAATACGATCATTTTGTGGGAGTTGATAATTTTAAAATTGGAAAAGTATGTAGAAGAAATGAATGAAAAAGGTGTTTTATGTAACACTTAAATCAATATTAACTAAAACTAGTCATATTCTTTCCAATATATTCCTTAATAATTATTCAAAAATAATCATCAACGAAATTGACAGTCAAAATAATGATAGTTTTTTTCCACTTCGAAATTTTTCTGAAACGAATAGCTTTCGAATTATTTGAGCAAAAAAACAAATGGTATTTTTTGCGATTTTTTCACTATTTGTATAATAAATAATTAAGCCCATGTTTTTGAATGGACGCAAAGCGAAATTATCATTTCTAATAATAATTCGAAACCATTAAAGTAAAAATTCGCATTTATATGCGATTTACTGAAATATAGGCATATCAAAACAGATGAGAGAGAACCTAGTCTAATAGTAAATTATCATAGAAATATTTATATATTTCTATGATAATAGAAATATAATATTTATAATAATATTTTTATATATTACATCACTAATGAGCTTTTAATTATTATCGGCATAAACGAAAGATAAATAAGATAAATAATTTTACGTTATAGGTAACATATTTCTATTAGGTTAAATTGCACTATAGCATTCCCTAGAGGCATTGTCTGTATTCGTGTATACATATAACTTCACTATTTTTAATAAAAATGCTCACAAATTCATGCCACTTAAGGCACAATATTATGCCCCAAGTTAATTTACTAATAGATAAAAAGGTAACAGATCAATTGATATCAAACTGATTATGTAAAGCGCCTATTAAATATGAATGAGCTTATACAAGAGATTATTATGGTAGTTGTCGTCGTTGCTTTGCCTAATGCAATCATGTAATAACCATAATGGCTGCTCGTGGGGTGACTTTTATTTTTTCTTGGTCAGAACACAGTTAAAAGTGGTCTCCCCTGCAAAATTCAATACCATAACAACAACAATAGCCATGTAATAACAGTAACACTCACTTATAATGTCCTAAGTGTTTGAGTTATCGTAGAACGTTTTTTTTAATAATCAAAGAATATGGTCAAGGCGATAATTATAAAATCCATATATAAAATCCATTTATGAAATCCATATAAAATCCATATATAAAATTAATGATAATAAAATCCATCATAACAAAAATCCATCAATTTCCTTGGAAGCAATCGCTCAAATAGACTAGTTTCTTTCGAAAAAACTCTAGAGGAACCCATTTTTGGGCCAAAATATTCATTTTATACAGGCGATGTCATTGACGAATGACGGAATGACTCTCATCTGTTTTCCTGATGTACGTTTGCAATCAGCGCCAGCCACAACCAATATTTCTCAGTCAGCACATACTAAAGTTATTTTAACACAATCGTTACTTGAATATACCATTAATATAGTTTATTTTGAGGGCGATCATACCTGCAACAATAAAATAGTATTTGTTATTGCGCTAGAACCATTCTCGACATGTGCTTTTGAATAAGTCTCGCAACTGTTTCCTGAAGTTTTCTCCTAGGGACGGATGCAAGGCCTGTGAATTTTTTATTTTCATATTCGTAATCATGATTACACATGAAATAAAATAATTTCACAAGTTCATGATTTTTTTATAATTATCTCGTTCAAAATGACGAATAAAATTCTATTTCTATGTAAAAGCAAGTGTGAAATTTTCTATAATATTTTTCTGATCATCCTCCTGGGATGGTCCTATTGTGGCGAAAATATATGAAACGTCGCAATAAATTCACACTTACTTAGCAAGAATATACTATTGCAGTTGCCTTATCAAAAATCCTAACCATAGCGAAGGTTAAATTAAGATTGTTGCATATCCCGTTGGAGTTTTCCATTTGTGAATCTCTCCGCTGAACCTCCATACATTTTTCAGGACGTGTGGCCTGTAGACGAGAAAATCTTCCGGAGTTCTTTGCATTATTAATGTTAACTCGGCTAATCTGGACCGAAGTTTGAGCGTCCCCCTTACAAACGAGAAATATTAAGGTTTACCTAAGCCCCTCTACGTTCTTTCTTTTCATAATTCTTTGATAAAGATGATGCTGCTGCATATTAATTTATCCTCTTCGGGGCTGCCTCCATGAATATAAAGACAAAATTGCTAGGAGATACGGAAAAAGGTCCCTTTAAGGAATTGTGAACGTTTTGTTAAGGGAATTCAAAAGAACTAATTAAATTCGGGCACCCCGAAGATACAAGAATTTTAGCATATTATTATATCATGAAGTGTATATACTGTTACTGTCAATATGTACATATTTTTTACCTAAATATTGCAAGTATTGCAGGGAAATTTATCAAATAAAATAAAGTTTCTTGAAAAAGGGGTTTTAAATAATTTACCATTTTGAACCATAAATGTTGAAGGTAACTACAGTTGTAGATATATCTTCCTTCTATGCGAATGTTGTTAAAAATGAAATAAAAATTTCCACAGAAAAATTACGTAGAAACAAATTACCTGATGTTTTCAATCATGTTAAGAATAACATACAGTTTGTAACACATCTTTGTTACACTTGCATTATTTGAAATGTCTTGTTTTTTCCACATAGATTTAACAAGTGAAGTTAGAGCATCCGTTAGAGCAAGAAAGTGATTAGATATCAAATTCAAGTTGAACAATTACATGAAGCATATTAATAGCTAATTTACATGCATTTAAAGATTTACTTTATGTTTTTTTGTACATATTGCACAGGAAACCCAATTTTTTACATTTTTTAGTTGATTAAAATTCAAATTACAGTTTTTATAATAAGTATGTGTAGTTCAGCGACCTGCAACCCTGACATACATAATGTTTAACATGGGCGTAGGCATTTTTTTCTTAGGGGGTTGAAAGTAGAAGGTTTTTATATGCATATTTTCAACACCTCAGCTGATATTGAACGCAGGTTTCCACACCACTCATGAAGTATTGCTTTCAGCGCGTTACCATTTTTTAGTGGGTCGTTCGCCAGTAGCCATATTTCTCACAAGCAACAAAAATATATATGTACAAAACAGCAAAGTAGCCGTGAAAAATAAACTTTAAAACGGAAAAATAAAAGAAATATATATTCCAAAATAGAGCAAAAAATTCTCAGCAAAAAATAAAAACAACAAAATAAATACACCTATATTCCAATATAAAGTAAAAATTATCAACAAAAAATTAAAACAATAAGACAAATAAAGTAAATCACCTATATCCAAAAATAAAGTAAAAAATCTCAACAAAAAATAAAACTATCTTAATACCTTACACCTTAATACCTTAATGCTTACCTTAAAAATGTGTAATTAATGTCACTATTTAATAATATTATAATCACTAATATAATTATTTCTACTTCAACTTCACTGTGGCTATCACCATTTCCAATATTAATCACAATGGCTTCTATGACTTGATCCACCGCCAAATCCACATCCCACATTATCTGTTCCTCTTTCATCACGTGATTAATACACCTGCCAATTTTATGCTGCGACATTTTCCATTGCTCCTCGAAGAGGTCTCTCTACGTCAGCTAGTTTTAAAAGTCCTTTAAAAGTAACTTAAAAGTTAAAAGATGCTATCGCAATCACAATCACATTAAAGCAGCACTATATATGTATATACGTGAATATGTCACTACTGGATAGGTGAATATCTCAATCAACGCACTACTATATCGCGAATGATCGATACAGATTACAGAATACGCGCGAAATTCCCGCAAACCTGCCCATGCAAGAGAGGCGAACGTTTGCGACTGTCTGAACTAAACACAGACGGCGCGTTATTCCAATAAGTTAAAAAGAGATATACTGCTGACATATCCGGCCTTGGGTCTTCAAAAGAGCGCCTTTGCCGATTTTAACAATAAAAATAAATATTTACGGAATTGCCATAATTAAAATAGACGTAAATAAACGTAAAGATGGCTAACATCGTGGCCTATAATATATTATTATATGAACAATAATTCTTTTATGATATTATTGATAAATAATATTATTGATAAATAATATATACAACTTTTATATAGTATTGCGGAATTTGATATTTTAATTGAATATTGAGATATTTGAGAATTACATGTGGCAACTGAGGTTTTTCCTATACCCCGTCAACTTCACATACTTATATTAGAAAGAGTGTAGCATCAGATTGATTAAGTAAGGTAGTATCATCAGCAAATAGTATACAAGAGCCATTTTCATTGGAATAAGGTAGATCACTTATATATAGTAAGAATAAAATAGGTCCCAAAATATATGCTTGGGGAACTCCATTTTCAATAGTTAGTAATCTTGAGTCGATACCATCCATACTTACTTATTGCTGCCTTCCAGTTAAATAGGATTCACGTAATTTTAATATATATTCTCTCTTATTCCTTAATATTCAAGTTTAGAAACAACGACGCAAACGAATAAATAAATAAATAAATAATATGTTTTCATGTGAGAAACTGAAACAAAATTCAAAATTTACCGTTGTTTATTCTTCATTCCTAAAATTATTTTTATAATAATTCTCAATAATAGCTTCATGTATCCGATTCCATTAATTTCTGTTGCATTATGGATACTCTTTATGTGCCGATTAAAAACCGCAGTCCCCTGAAAAGGCTCTAGTGTGTCCATTCTGTAATCGGCAATAAAAAATTGGCATCAATGGTGCAGCAAATTGAGTTAAAGTAATATGCAAAAAGTATATAGCGTGCATTTGCAAAGTGGATCGTCAACAGATGGTGCGTTTTTCTGTTCCATTTGCGCATTAGCACCCTATTTGGCAAGTTAACTTTGGAAGTGACACGACGCCAGTTGCACCGAAGACCTCTTACAGGGACGTATGATATCAGTTTGTTGTTTTAAATGTATAGGTACCAAAATTTACAAAATTAAATCGCTGCTTCTCAGAGCGAAAAGGAATTCAGTGTACCCAATTTTTTTATATTCTTAGTTCAACCTGGAGCTAAGTTCCTCCACAATTCCTATAATATTTTATTTTCCAAATCTCAAGTTTTTGTCTTTAAATTATTTGCTCCTACGGAATTTTGTTTACTTGTGTGTGGAGTTGTATATCTACATAATAAACGTATTCGCGAAAAGTTAGGTAACTCATGCATCAATATAACCTGAATATAGATCACCAAACAGTTTTTGAAATATTTAACTAATTTACAAGTCCAACAATGGCTTGACGAATATGTTTATATGAAAAATTGCCAAATCGTGCGAACGTGAACTACGTACCTTTGCCAGTCAATATTAAGAGAGATATTCAAAATCATGCAGCGTTCTGGATGAGCATTTGTTTTGCTAATTACGCATAATTCAAATCATCCAGAAGGGGCGTTATCAACACCGAGGTCTTACCAAAATTTGCATCAAAGAAATCGTTACAGACTATATTTGAATGTATATCTATTTTATTTATAAATGAAATTATTTTAGATTAATGTTGATTCTGCTTTAATTTTTAGAGTTCCAAATGTCAAAGGTAATGATAGGCCCCTTATAAGATCAACCGTTATTTACAATTCATAGGGAGTGACAAAAGCAAAATTTATTGATTCTATATTCATGAAGCCCTACCAGATTTGATAGAATATTGACCCAGTAAAAATAAAGCTTTACTGGGGGGTCATTAATTGTACTTATATTATGGCCCAGTCCAGACCTGTCGCGTTCCGACAATAACTTTTACGGGACAGCAGGTTTAATTCACTAAAGTCCTTTATCCTCTACTATAATCGCCAATGATCTTTATATTTATTTCCATGCTCCATTTGAATACGCATAATACCACTAATAGTCATATCCTTCGCATATAGATTTACTTATACATATTTCATTTAAATTAGATCCAGACTACATGTACACGTACGGGGATATATTTGCATTTATTACTATTTATAGGGTGAAACGAGATTTTCATTTTGGCATATGGAGATGGCTTGATACGTGGTTATAGGGACACACTCCTGACGCTCGATTCACTTCTGCGTCGGCATCTACGTTTATGTCTACGGGTAGTTACTAAAACTAGTGATTTTCGGGTACAGAACAACTCAAAAGAAAAGCATAGGTATTCTGTAGCTTGTCTCCTATCATAGTAGAGCTTACAGCAGTTTCTACCTCGTCATTCGTTTGCACTTCGTCGCTAAAATGTGTAACACATAATATTGTCCATATTCCTACTATTCCTATTGTTCCACATCAAATCAAAATCTGGTGGTCGTCCAAGAATCGTAGGATGCAGGGCAACTTCGCGACATGGTTATACACGAATATATTGAAGATATAATACAAATAATTGACCATATTAGTTAGGTTAGGATCTCAAATTGTCGGTTGTTCCTATTTTAAAAATCAATGTATTGTTGTGTTATGGGGACTCAAGTTTAAGAGCGTCTGTAGGAGTGATAGAGTGTATGTTAGTGAAATAAGTTGTATAAATAAATTTATTGATAATTTATTTGACTGAGAGACTTTTCAAAAATTAGTTAAACATTATTGAAATAAAAAATTACGATTTTTTTATAAAAAACGTAGGTTGTTGCTTGATCCTATGGTTCAGAATGGACGGGGGTTTGACATGGTCCTTAAATTTTGCCATGTTGTCGGATGGTAAGTTATGACAGTTATTATAGAATGTAAAATTTAGATAAAAATATATGAAATTATTAAAATAACAAGAAAAAAATGAAAACTTGAGAGGTACTATAAGGTTTTGGATAAACTTATTTAATAACAGTTTCTTACATAATAAATTATAAATTCATTGTGTTAATTTAAAAGCCGGCAATATTTGTGGCAACATCGCTGTATTTGTATTTATATTCGTTAGGTAGGTAGGTAACTTTTCTAATTTCTATTCTCATTTTATTTTGATTTACCTATTTCACGTTTTGCAGTTTT
The DNA here is from genome assembly GCA_964058915.1 of Tetropium fuscum. NCBI lineage: Eukaryota > Metazoa > Arthropoda > Insecta > Coleoptera > Cerambycidae > Tetropium > Tetropium fuscum. The sequence continues at coordinate 320,876 of CAXKVY010000134.1, forward strand.
CATCACAAACTTATCTATTTTTTTCTGATTGCAAATAATTGATTTTGAGTTTTGATTAGGGTGAATAAAAAAGGGTGATAAAATAGGGTAATAAAATGGGTGAAAATAGAGTACCTACCTAGTCATAAGTGGAACCATAAGTGGTTTTTTCATAGGCGATTTAGGATGTTTTAAACGTGGCCAATCTATGCGTAGCGCAAGCTCTGGTCGTTTAAAATATTTTCAGTTTGATTGGTACTTAAATTTATTAAAATCACATTATTCAGTATCAGGATCAACTGTATGTGGCTGTATTTTGTTCTTGGTTGCCCCGACCTGAACAGAGTATTCATATATAAGGAATAAGTGCAAATCAAGTTTGTATCATCAAGTTTGCTGTGCAGTATCTGTTCAGTTAATTAAAAAATGTCCATATAAATAATAATCCGGTACCTATGTAGGTACTTACCGGATTATTATTTATTAAGAAGATATTTTTCCATTATTATTTTATAAAATTGTACATAGTAGGTATATTGTCCCATCATTAATATAAAAAAATCGATCAGCATTGATCAAAATATTAATACACAAATAAATATATAAACAATCCACCGACAATCCATAACATAACCCTTTACCTGACTTTTTAATTTTCAAAGCTCAGCTGGCCTGGCGCTCTTGCGTACGAAATGTTAAACTAATACGCTACGTACGTCCATGGAAAACAGACATTTTAATTTCAAATTTTTTGTATATTTGACTCATAGGTCTAAAAAAATAATTAGGGTTTGAATTGTAGAGAAATATATTTAAAGTTTGACATATAATAGGTTTAAATACTCAGAAATACCCAAATCTCTAGAAATTCCCGTCTGAAAATCACTCTTTTGAATCTCATAGCAGTCAAATTTGCTGAAGTGTGTTTAGGAACCCATTTTAAATTTCGCGTCCGGATTTTCCTAACCTAACTAATATAGTCAATTTAAAACCATTGTAATCCTCAATCTCCAGTCTACACCATTTATAAAAACTCTTTCCCTATTTCGAAAATGATTTTCGAGCTACATCGAGTTAATTGATATCAGAATTAGTGGTATTAAGGGCAAGCAATTATTTATTAAGGCGCTCCATATAAAAGCATTACGTTTATTAAATTTAACGTTAATAAAAAATATTTCCAGTTAAAATACCGTATTAGAACTTTGGCAATTTAATGCCCATAAAAAATAGTCATATTTTTAACCGACTACAAAAAAGGAAATGGTTCTCAATTCGACGGTATGTTTTTTTTGTATGTTTGCCTCAGAAATCCATCATTTATAAACCATTTTTTTTCTTAGAAAGGGAGTATTTTCAAGTGGGTCCCGCTTTTGTTTTATTGGCATTGGATTTCCAAGATATACCGAGGAACTCACCAGATATACCAGAAAAATGGCGGATGCTCCGGTCACAACCGTAATTTATAGATATTTAAATTAATTAAAAAACATATTTCTATCGGATAAAATTGTGAAACTGAAACCCATTCTCGAATCAGCTTAATCATCATAGAAATCAGTCCAGCCATTTAGGTGGAGTTCAATGACAATACACGGACAGAAGAAATCGCTTTTATTGAGGCTCTTCAGAATAATGTACGATTTATTCAATTGGTAGTTTAAACTTGAACTTATCATCAACACCTATCATTCTCACAGTGACACTTCTATGTGACATTAGTTTTGACATATTCATATTCATAGAAAACGACTACATAGTCTACTACTTGTAATTGTTCTGCCTTAACATATTGATATATAAAGCATTAGGCATACATTTATCTAGAAGTTGTTAAACTTTAAAATGCTTAATGCGTATGCAGGGTCCAATGCAAATAAGACTAAAATGGGACCCACGTGAAAATACCCCCTTTCCAACAAAAAAAGAATTTTTAAAATTGATTTTTAAATATCGGAGTTCTGCAAAACAACATACAGTCGAATTGAGGCCCTCTTCCTTTTTCGAAGTCGGTTAATAAAATGACATACATTGTCTCTAAATACTATTTTTGATTTTTACCGTATATTTTGCAGCTGACAATTAATTGGTTTAGGATATCGAGTGTCGACACATGTAAGTTATCTAATTCTAGACCGGACAACGACTACCGATGTTGTATATAGTACAGAGTAGCGTACAGTTAATTATATTTTATTGTAATAAATTTAATTACAGTTATTTAAAATAATTTCATTATATTTATTCAAATTTTCGAGTGAATGTTGTTAAATATGTATATGCTAATACACATAAATGTATAATATATGCATTTACATTTTTCAATACCGATGTACAGTTACTAATTAAATTTATTACGATCAATACATTCTCAGGGAGAGGAATTTGCTTGGAATCTCAGAACGAGTAAGATAAAGGAACTAGTTATTGAACACTTAAGAGTTTTTCCTAACTGGAGCGTGATCATTTCGGAACTGCTTCTGAAAAATAGAGAAATTAAGTAGGTACCTATCCAGTTGTTCTCACATTTATGTTTGCAGGGAAATAATCTTTCTAAGTTATGAATAATAAGATTATTTATTTCGTAATTTTAAATGAAATTCTTACTTATATTTTGCTTAAAAAATATTTTAAATGTTAAGAGTTTTAGTTATTGATTAGTGTATGAGCAAATTTGCCACGTAAGAAATTTACAAATTGCCACTAAAATACTTTTACATATACATTGAAATATATTTATAAAATAAATATGAATTAGGTAGATCTATATAGTCGCATTTACCATTTAAATATGCTGGGCCATCTTTTCGATGTAATAGCCCTTTTATTCACAGCAGGTTCCAAAATTTTTATCAATATCTTTTTCTTTCTATCTAATACTAAACCAGGGAAATACCTTCCTTCATATTTGACAATAACATATCAATTGTATCGTTTTTATTATCATTTTCTGATATCCGTCTACTAATATACGTACCTATAATATTAGTAGTGGACAAAATATTTTGTCTATGGCCGTTCACTAATAATCCAATAATATTTTCTAACTAAAGATATATTTAGAGTATCCATATTCCCATCGCAATGAATTATAACAGTGATTAATAACTAATCACAGTTTACTTTTAATTTACATAATATATGTTGCCATGGCAACGTAACATACAAAATCCTGAGTATTTGTACTGAGAACAAAAACCCAGTGCGATCGCGGACGCGTGCCAACTGATAATATTGACATTTTATATTAGAAATAATTTTCGAATCGTCACTTTCCTCATGACATTTTCCCCAAAAACGCATTACGAACTAAAATACAACTCATTCAAGACCAAGATGTATAATGGTCGTGAAGTATAGTATTCAAGTCACAATTAATAGCCATTATTCACTCGGGCATTGTGAGCCACTCGGCTACGGATCGTGACGCAAGCATCACCCTGCATGAATAATGGCTAAAATTAATTAATTCTTTAATAAGATGCTATTATAATAATAAGTAATTTAGCAACTGTTAAATAATGACATAATTAACCTAGTCAATTGTGATCTTTGTTACCTGTCAAATTGGGCATAGAATTCGTAGGTTTGTGAACTGTTACTAATTTTATCACAGTACTTTATTCTACCAAAACAGATTATAATAACTTATAAAATACTTACATAACAAAATCGTTAATATCTTGGCTCACGTCTCGACCAATTATTGGAAGGTATGTGTAAAATAAAGCCCAGTGTTAAGAGTTGCCTAATAATTTTTTTTAAGGCAAGAAGATACCTACTGATGCTTGAGCAATTAATTTAATCTAGTCTGAATTAATTAATAAACTGCACGTTTTTTGAAGTGGTTCACCTAATAAATTGGTGCATTTTGATGAATTGTAACTTTTGAACGAATGGATGTATCTTTGAAAGGTTTTTTTGTCAGAAAGAGTGTTCCTTCCGCAGCGAGTGTGCATAATTGCATTCATTTCCGATTATTGATATTGATTTTACAGGATGATTTGTAAAGCTATGATTTTTCTATCAATTTTTTTTTATGTACACGAGGTAAACGAGTCACCCTGTATATTTCATTGTAAGGTCATCATATAGCCTCATATCTTAGTTATGCATAATTTTTTGAATTTTGAAAGTGTCCTTTGAAGGAAATTGTGTAATTTATTTCCACTTCATGTATATTTGCGTGAAAAAATAAAAGATTGCTTTGGAATTGACAGATGTCAATTGAATTGTTTGTAACAATGCCGCGTCTACAAGGTGCAATTCTTGAACGGATAATCCAAATGGTAACAAATCCACCAGAAGATCGTTTTCTAAGAAGAACCGCAGAAGAGTCAAACTAATGCTACCCAACTGAAACCATCATTCCAAGTGGCTAGTGATGCCCACGAGACAAACGAGACGATACTTTCACAAAGTCTCTGTCACAAATTTTTCTGTTTTTTTACCCAGTCATTTAGGCATAACAAACATCATGCAGATTCGTTATTAAGACGATTTCGATGTTTCCTTATAGTTAAAGCAGCACGTGAAAACAGTTGCAAACTTGCTGCTGGGATTAAGAGATCTCGTGCCATCAAACTTAGAATACGATTTTTTTTTACGTAATACGATTGTACTGTAAAATAAATACTATTTGCCACACTGAAAAACTAAAATATTAAGAAATGAAAGTGGATCTGTCAGAGGTTATTTTCTTATTTTTGAGACACTGAATTCTCACGACCAGGAAGAACACGGAACCACATTTTTCGATTTCTCGACACACGTTTCGCCAACTAAGTTGGCATCATCTGGAGTTGATCGGAGACGAATGATGATAATGCCAACTTCCAGAAATCGAAGAAGGTGGTTTGGTGTTCGTGGTCGTGGGGATACAGCGTCTTAACAGTTCAAGTAATATAAAGTAGTAAAAGTAAGTAGTAAAATAAGTAGTAGAATTTTTGATTCACTAAATTTAATACCATATTATAGAAAATATATTCAAATAGTAAGTATAATATTGATATAAAGCCAGAAATTTTATATGATTTACTAAATTTAACACCATGCGTAAAAAAACGAAAATAGTATGTACGTACCCAGTTGTAGTTTAGATTCTGCTAGATCTGGCAATACATGGAACCCGTCCCGCAGGTTATTTATGGCTACAGCTCATGTGATATAACAAATAAAACCTTTACGATAGAATTTCCCTATGTGGTTTATATGCCTAATCTGTTGGTAATGGATTGGGTAATGATTTATAGGTTCTCAAGTCCGCGCTCAGAACAGAAATATGCACGATTCCTTTATCACAATATCCGCGATTCGGCGAGTTAGTTCCGCGAGACTCTCGCACGAGGCTCGATACGTATCGCACGAGACTTGACACGAGACTAAAAATAGTCTTGTCTTGTCGTGTTCGAGTATCGTCTCGAGTCTCGTCTCGAAAACGAGACGAGACCGTGCGAGACTCTCGAGAATGAGACTCTCGTGGGCATCACTACAAGTGGCCATGGGTAACATCATTTCAACATCAGCAATAAGAAAACGATTGCATGAAGGTGGTCTTCACTCCAGACGACCAGCTGGGCATCCAACAAAGTGGACTCGTGAGCATAAAAGACGACGTCTGCAATTTGCTTTGAATCAACAAAACTGGAATTCAAATGACTTGGCCCAATGTCTTTTCACAGACGAATCACGGATTTCTGAAATTCCGAATTCCAGCCGCCTGCGTGTATGGCGAAGAGTGAATGAACGTTACGAAGAAGATTGTACGGTAGGCGTTACACTTTTCGGTGGTCGCTCAATTACAATTTGGGGTGGGATATTAATAGACCATCGCACTGAACTTGTACTTTTTGTCCATGAGACAGTAACAGCTTTCCGATACTGTCTCATCAAATGGGTGAACAGTTTGTCTATATGGCCAGACCACATCGAGCCAACATAGTGAACGAATTTTTTCAACAAGAATATATCACGAGAATGGAATGGCCGGCACTTTCGCCGGACCTCAACGCAATCGAAAACGTGTGGGATGCGCTCCAAACAAGAGTAATTACTAAGAAGCTGCTTAATAATATTTGTATAAATATTGTTTTCTTCTTTATCGATATTTTTCAATATTGAGCTAGGAATAATGAAAAATTAGATTTGGCAAGAATTCCTCAAGGGTCCATCTGGGGCCCTTCCTATTTTCTGTGCTCTTAAGTATTGTAAAACATGTTCCTGAGGTTCGTTATTTCTTCTTACTTGCTGATGCCTGATATATTAACTGTACTTCTTATAGTAATATAATAGTCAATCATAATAATTCGCTCTATGAATAAATAAGGCAGACAACTCCCATTATTTTGCTTGTCTATCAATGTTGTACATATCATCCTTGAGGTCGGTTAGTAGTAAGGTTAGAACCCTTATTTACTGAAGACTGAAATAACTCTTCTTCTTCCTCGCATATCGTTAAAGCATATTAAAGTTATTCACTGAACCAGAGACAGATAGTCAAGATAGAAAGTTTTAATATATTATATTGAACCCATTTTATTTCCTTGCTTTTATGGCACAGCATATCTTTTACGTGTGTTAATATGCTGATTACTCAAAGATGGACTCATATTCTTCGGGTGTGAAGTCCTCTTCGACGTGATTCATTTGTTCCTCCAAATCACAGCCGTAGCTTTCTTAATTGTCACTCTTTGCTTCTCAGGCATTGTTATCTACTATTTCCTCGTTCTATGAGTTTAGTCGACAATTTTGTCTAATACCTTACTTACACCATCATTACATATTTTGGATACATTATGTATATCTCATAAAAAAATATCTAGGGTAAGTAAGTACTTCTCTTATGTTTATCCCAACACCTCCCCCCTTATCAATGACTTTAATATCGAACAACAGTTTACATTAATTTCAGTTACAAATACAGTGCTCTAAAAATTTCTCTTCTCTAAAATCTCAATCAGCCATAAAGAGTGCACTCAATTAAAAAGTCGTCAAGAACTTGGGTAGCCCATTTAGCGTTCTTTACGAGTTGACTACTTTTAATATGCACCTAATTATAGCAAAGTATAGCGCGATGATCCAGCCACTTTGCAAATAAACGGGGTTAAAAGCGTCTGCCACCGCACTCATGAATAAGTTACATACACTTGCACCCCGGGTGGATACAGGGACATTTACTAAATGGACTGGATTATGGCAATGTCACCCCACGGAGATGCAAAGCCAACGCGGACCATGCTGTGCTTAAATGTATTGACTAATGGATCGGATTAGGAGGATTGGTCCAGTGGCGCAGCCAGAAGTGTACTTTCTTATTGATTCCATTATTGGGTTATGTAGAAAATAATGATCTTATAGAAAAAATCATCCTTCCAGTCACGCAACAGAGTGACTGGAGATTAGAACACGGATATGTACTTCGAGAAAAGAACAATGATTAAAATTATTAGTCTAAAAATAGGTTCATCGTAAGATTTGGTAATATTTTTATCAATAAATGTGCCAAATTATATCGAGTTGCAAAGGGGGTCAGAGGGTCGTAGGGAGCTCGGAAAATTTAAAAGAATTATAACTCGGGCAGTAAGTCTCGGCCCATAAATTCGGGAGTGTTTATAATATTGTTATCAATAACTGTACCAAATTTCATCGACTTGCAAGTGGATTCAGGGGGTCGTAGGGAGCCCCTAGATATAATTTTTTCCGGGCTACCTACGACCCCCTGAATCCCTTTGCAAGTCGATAAAAATTGGCACATTTATTGATATCAGGATTACAAACATTCCCTGAAAGAAAATTTATGGGCCGAGTTTTACTTCCCGAGCTATAACTTTTTTAAATTTTCCGGGCGCTCTACGATCCCCTGAATCCTTTTGCAAGTGTCGGTGAAATTTGACATTGTTATTGATAACAAAATTATTGACCGAATCTTGCTTTGCGAGTTGTAATAGACGTTACGGGTTTTATAAATTATAAATTAATCCGTGTATTATCTTCATAATTTCTATGTCTCTTGCATATTTTGGTACTTGGCCAAATGTATTACTAACAATCAAGATACCCATTTCATTAACTTGTAGAGCTGGTCGTTAACGAAGAAAGTTGACATCTCATATTACCATTTCTGTTATATTATGTAATTTCATAATTAGTCAGTGTCAGTAACATTAGTGGAATCGCAGCTTAAAATTATTTGGTAGAATCATTGATAATCAAAATAATTTCGTTTCATCGGATAATTTGACTACGAACGCCTCTGGGGAATGGATGATGGAAATGCGGGTCCCTCTGTGAGGACCGGGTGAATGTATACCAAAACAAGTGCATCCAATTCAATTAGTATGCCGGATTAACACCAATCTGGCTATCGAATATTCTTCTGATAGATCCGCACTGTATTATTTGGTCAGACACAAATATTTGTCAACTGGTAACGCCAAATAGTTTGATCCGTCATCGCGTTCTAATAATTTTTAATTCGGGTATTTAATTGTCGCACGTCAAGACATTTGTTACATTTAACAAATATTTTGTCGACTGAAATATGTGTATCTGCTATTAATGATATAGGTACAGATATCTTTATTAAGCAGGTACATAATTTCAACAGGAAGTGTTAAATTCTATACCAGCTGCATTTACAATTTTCTTTATTTTTACATTTTGTTTAAAATGAGTACGATTTAACTATTGTACTAGAGAATGTAGGTATGCAGTAAAAGTATATGAACTCCATCGAAGGTCGACTGTTTTTCACAAATATTTAAATTAGATAATCTTATCTTTCACCAAGCAAACCATAAAGCGAGCAAATAATAAAAGAATTTAAATTATTTATGCATTTTTTTTAATATTCTTAGTCTAGCTTAGCCAGTAGAAGTACACATTGAATCAAACAATTTGTAATAAGTTATTTTTAATGGATATAATATGTATAGGGATGCTAATAGCCTAGACGTCAGAGGTCGATTATCACCGGATTAATCTAATATTTCCTAAGGGAGCGATTTTTTCTATCGCTTTTTTTATGTTTAAAACGAGATTAATTAAAAATTACTCCTCCAATTCGGTTCAGATAATGTCGATTAAACAATTGAATGGGGAAATTTTAGCGTTTTTTTGAATATCACCGATAATATCAATAATATGACAGAAAATCAAGATTAGAAATTGACCTAAATTCTACGAGTAGGTATATAAAAAAGGCTCTACATTTTTTTCGATTGGTGTAATAGTTTTGAAGGTAGCGCCAGACTCCCATCGCGTGCCACGCTTCTATCAAAGTTTACAGAATAAATAACAGTTGTCTGACGGGCGGTAGAATTGTTTGTAGTCCGCAGGTCTAAGCGATGCCGACTCATAAATCAGAGCACGGACATTTAGTGACATTTACGGGGACACTCTCAGTTCTCCACCAGGTGTAACCTTCGCTTTCAATACCAGGGTTGTTCCAAATGCGCACAACAAAAAGGGAATTTTATGAAAGTTATAACAAATTTTGTTTTTATTCCGATTAATAGACGGGATTTTTTTAAACGGTTTTATTTAGCTTGACTTCATATATTTGTTTGTTTGTTGGTTTGTACGTTTATTTCGAATCTTGCAATAGCTTTCTCAACTACTTCCCGATGAGCTAGATACTTGAAATTTGGTAGCAGTATAGTGTTCCGGTGACATTACACTTTAAAATTGTTATTACAAAAAAAATCAAAATGGCGGATCCAAAATGTATATGAACTTAACTTATCTTTTCTAGCTATAAACCGATTTGTCTCAAAATTGGAACTTTGCGGTGTTTAGGGTCACTCAATAACATTTATGACTCAAATTTAAGAAAACTTAAAAAATCAAGATGCCGGATCTAAAATGGCGGACTATCAAACCAATGTAATTGACGCCCGTCTCGCCAAATTACACAAAAGTCGTAGTATGTAGCCAGCCAAGGCCTACTTTAAAAATTCATTTGCAAGATTTAACCGGAACAATTCGATCACTAAATCGTAATGGGGGACTCCAAAAACCCCGGGATAACAACATTTTAGATTGATTGGAGCGAGCAACTACGTGTTTGATCTTAGATCCGCCATCTTGAAATTTTTTATCGCCAGCAGGTACAGTTTATTGCCAGCACTACACTATCGCTAACCTTTCCCGAGTTATAACTCTTTAAAATTGGTATAGCGGACATCTTGTTCTCCACCATTTTGAATTTTTAACCTTTCATTTGATATCCATATCATGAATATATGTACATAAAAAAACACTCCACCATCTTTGGGAGTCCGCCATATTGGATTTAAAGTGACGTCATTTTATTTTCGTATTCTTCTGATCAAGCCCTTTTATTTGATACCCATATCATTGAAGTGTATAAAAAATAACTCGTCTGCCATCTTGGGCAGTCCGCCATATTGGATTTAGAATGATGTTACTCAGCTAAACATGCATTGTCATCTAAACTAAAGATGTGCAAAATTTCAGCGCAAACGGTTGAGGATAACTGCTTTAAAATTCAGTTGCAAGATTTGACCCGAACAAACATACATAGCACGTTAAATAAAAGCTTGTAAAATGAAAACAGTGGTGCTTAAAGGTAGTAAAAATAATTATTAAACGCAACTATTAGATTAGAACTATTAAATGTAAGATTTAGATTTTATTATGATTTTAATGTTTGGCATTTGTTTTATTATTAGTTATTTTCTATAACATTTATAGAAAAAAATATTTAATACAAAATTTACAAAAAATGGGATAGCGCCAAAGGTCTAATATCAGCGCCTTGAGGTACACCACAATTGTTACAAAATATGACACGTTGCTAAATTTTTTCTTATTATTTGGTTTTTTATTGATGTTAAATCGGCGCCAATTTAAATATATTTGAGTTATTAAGATTTAAAATATGTGTTATATTTCTTTTATTTGTTTCCACTAAATAAAACATTGGTTTGGAATTTACAACAGACATAAAATATTTTTTGTTTCTGTACATACTACTTATATGTTTGTTAATACAATGAACAACAAAGATTAAACTGACTACTTATCTGATGTTTGTTTTAAAATTACCGACAAGAACCCACAGCGATTACCAGCAACGACAAATGTATGTTTTATATTAAACATTTTGTCTCAGCACACATTTTTATGTTGACAGTTAAATGATGATTTAAATTTTAAAAAATTAAACACCAAAATTTATACCTAATACAAAAAAGTTTCAAATTACAATGTTTGTTTGAAAATTATTATAACCATGATCATTAAACAAAAGTTCTACATAAAAATATGAATATAGCAGAAATTTAAATATTTGTTGGATGTTAAATGCATTTACCCAACTACATTTAACAGAATCATAGAAATACCCAATAATAATAATATAAAATAAGTATGATGCGTTTACAAATTTGTTGATTATTTGAGAGAAACATTCCATTGACAATAATGTTAAATTAGACATAGCTTTAAGTAATCATGAAAAGATAACGATGAAATTAAAATGCTTTGTTGATAATTTTTAAATCTAACAGTTTTATTATAGAGCACTTTAATTTAAGAGAAAAGCGAACAAACAAAAAAAAGCGATAACCTTATATATTTATAACCTACAATATGTATCACATCAATATTGAAAGCAACAATAGTTTGAAAGACTTTACAATGAAATAAAATTTAAGTTACCAAAAATATATAAACATATTAAATGACAAAGTAAAGTGTTAGAACCTTTTGATACTCTAAAATATCTTGATTAAATAGCAAAAAGGTATTTCAAGAATTGTTTAGTATTATACATTTCAGCTAGGTGTTTCTGGAAAAATAATGTAATGGTTGTCTACTTCAAAAATTCATAAAAACATATAAATTAACAAATACCAGATACGTGACAGATATGGGGTACGACATTGTCTTATTGCACTAGTTCTAGTAGGCATTATTTATTTTATTCAGTTATTTTTTAAATTTTGTTCTTGTGAAACACAGCCTTTATGGAAGAATATATTAATTAAGAATTATTTGACGGAAAAGTGCTTGGTCCAGGTTTAATAGAAAGCAAACAGTAATAATCGACAATAAAAGCAAATTAGTTCCATCCGATATACCAAGGTTTCCCGCAAAAACAAACTTCTTCAGCTCATGATTGCTTCCGTGTTCGGAAAAATAAAACTGTCGCATAATTAGGTTTACCTATGCATTGATTTCGTGTGATTACAATGTACTTATATAATTTATATAGATATACGTTCAAGGTTTAAGCATTTACTGTTTTTATACAGGAAATAATTACGACTAACTATAATATTTTTATTTTATTATTATCCCAATACACGTGAATTATACTTTATAATAATGACATAATTAATGCAAGTGATATAAGTATGTTAGTTGAAAAGAAAACAGAAAAATCCACGACAATAAAATTATTGTGACCCTGATATTTGAAATTTTGTTCATAATAAATATAGACTGTATAATAATATGAAAATAGAAGCGGGGAAAATCGTATCGATGTTGCGAGAAACTGTGTATTGGTAGAAAAAATAGCTATATATTTCTGCGAATTGTGTGGTAATACAAGAGTTCCTGGAAACAGAAATGGTGCAAATTTTATATCATTGAAAAGTATATGTATGCGTATTCTTATTGGCACATTCAATACTAAAGTGTACAGTTTCTACATAAATAATTTTGTGCAAATGATCATAATTTTCAATATATGCTATATAAACATGCTAAATGGTAAATAAATAATATGCTAAATGGTAAATACACTGCTGGCCAAAAGGTTGAAATGAATCAAAATTTTAATGTAATTTTGGATGCATAAATCTTCTTAATAATATGGAATATCAAAATAGTTTTCAGGACGATTTTGGAAATTCCGTTGGTAATAAATGGCCTGAATATCATGTTTCTATAGTGCTCGAAAAAGGACGATATGGGGTGTAAACTAAACCCCTACAAAAATCAAAATTTCATTCTTACCGAGAATTTAGGAAAACTAAAATCGAGATAAAATTTTTATAGTAGCCTATGGACCAATTCGAAAAAACAAATTTGCTGTTTTTTGAGATGTCGCTTATTTTTGTATATACGGGGGTTTTATTGAAATTAGGATTTTTTTTGAAAATACATATCTCTGTTTAAAAACAAAGTAAGTAATGGATTGTTTTCTTATTTTCAAGTAAGCTTGCATGCTTATAACTGTCTCACTAGCTAAAATTGTCATTTCTTGTCATTATAGGTGGTGGTCACAAATAATTCCAGGCAAGCTAATTTTTTCAGAGTCGATGGAGTGCTGTCATCCAACCAAAAAGTCACACTCGACACCCCTTTTAGGGTGTTGCAATAGTGGTGGTTTCTTATTACTTTTTTAAATTTTATTTCGCAAACTTGTACATGATAATATTCTCTACAATTTTGCCAAATTAAAATTTTTTGTAACTTTGATTTTTGACGGTCCAGCGCCCATTATATAGTGGATGTTTTCCCATATAATGGGCGTTGAACCGTAAAAAATTAAAAGTTACCAAAAAATTTTACTAGGCAAAGTTGTAGAGAATATTATTAGAGTAGAGTCGGGGATTATGAAATATATCCGGTAATATGGAATACCACATTTTTGACAAAACTATTAGTGCCATCTATGCTCCGTTCCTATAATCTGAAGCCAATGAGTTGAAACTTCTTCCACAAGAGTGCGTAGTCTAAGTTCAATAAGCGTTTGTTCTAACAGTTAATGTGATTTAGGTGCGCACGATATTTTTAGGTAAGTACATTAAAATATTATTTCAGACATTTGTAAATGTGATCTTATTTAATATTATTGTTTAGTTAAGTAGATTAATGATATATGAAAGCTTTAATGTAGGGATACCGGTCATTTTAGATACCTTGTATTTATTTTTCGGCGTAATAGTATTCCATATTACCCGACTTAAAAATTAATATTTAAAAATTGGTTTCTCTTACAGACGAAGAAAACGAAACAAAATGCCACTACACCGCCACAACGTAAGAAGTGGAATGAGGAAGACATGGAAAAAGCAGTGATAGCAGTTAGAAGCAAAAAAATGGGTTATTTGATGGCATGCAAAACATTTAATGTGCCTCGTGCCACCCTTTTCAGGCTCTGTAAGAAGGATGATGCTGCTGGTGAGGTATGCCAAACAAAACTAGGAAGGAAACCTATTTTGCCAGATCATCTGGAAAAGGAGATAGTAAAGTATTGCCTGATAATGGAGAAAACCTTTTATGGATTAACCAGACGGGATGTCTGTAATCTCGCATTCCAGTTAACTAGGAGAAACAACATCCCAAATTGCTTCTCATTACTTAAAAAAACGACTGGAAAGGATTGGTTAAAACGTTTTAGATTAAGGCACAAAGACGTGTTAAGCCTACGAAAACCAACGGGAACGTCGTTTTCACGAGCACTAGGCTTTACCAAAAAAAACGTTGACGAGTTTTTTGATTTGTTAGAAAAGAAATGGAAGAAAAAAACTTTTCAGCAAACCAAATATTTAACGTCGATGAGAGGGGTCTTAGCATAGTTCAATCAAAATGAGGTTTTTTCTCCAAGAGGAAAGCGGCAAATAGGAGCGCTGACATCTGCAGAGCGTGGGTCTCTGGTTACTTGCGTTTTGTGTATGAGCGCAAGTCGTAATTATGTGCCCCCTTTGCTTATATTCCCTCGTAAGAATTCCAGCGAATTGATAAAAAAAGGAGCTCCACCTGGAAGTATTTTTGCCTTCCATCCAGCGTGTTGGATTCAAACTGACATATTTACACAATGGTTCAATCATTTCATAGATTATGTAAGACCAAGTGCTGAAAACCCCGTACTTTTGATTTTAGACGGGCATAACACCCACACAAGAAACTTAGATGTTATTGTGGCTGCTAGAAAAAATCATGTAACTTTATTGTGCTTAACGCCACACACAACGCACAAGATGCAGCCGCTCGACAAATCCGTAATGGGGTCTTTAAAAACGTACTACAATGAAGAAATTCGCAAGCTTTTAAGGCAAAATAATCGTCCAATATCTCATTTTGACATGAGTGACCTGCTTGGTAAAGCTTATTTAAAGATCTAAACTGGCGAAAGGGCAGTCAATGTATTCCGCCAAACGGGCCTCTTTCCAGTAAATAGAAATATTTTTAATGAAGAGGAATTTCTAGCAGAAGAAATCAGTTAAACCCGCCACGTGACCAGGAAGATGCCGATGAAGGGGCAAATGGACAAACAGTTTTACCACAACACATAGCTCCTATTCCTGTTCTTAAGAAACTAGAAGGCACAAGAGGCCGAAAAACGGGCCGAAAAACAGCCAAAATTTTGACTACAACCCCAAACAAAAATGAACTGGAAAAGTCAATTCTATCGAAAAATGAAAAAGATAAAGTTAAAAGGAAAGTTAGTTTCGACGGAAAGAAAATGCCAACTGGCGTTATAACGCTGAAAGCAGTAAAATGGATATTGACGCCAAAGCAACTTCAAGTTGTGTTAGGAAAAAAATGAGAAAACAACTGGTGATAGAAGATGACACCTCAGATGATTCAAATGGGAGTATCTCACTTCTGGATGACTCGACTGATGAGGAAGAATACCCGAATATCGACAGTAACCCAAGGGACAGACAAGGGGCAGACTTAAGGGGAGAAATGTGGATACAGTGCCTAGTATGCCAGCTTTGGGCATACGAACTGTGCGCCGATGCCGAACGCGACTCTTATATTTGCGATTTTTGTCGTTAGTAGATATATTTCATAGTGTTCCATATTACCTCATATAGGTATTTCATATTACCCGACCATTTTTTCGGCAAATAGAAATGTAGTTTTTTAAATAACACGAAATATTTTTTATTTTTGTATTTTTTTAAAGTTTGTTACGTTAATTTTGTCATATAAACCTTTTGGCCATGCCATTAGCGTTTTTTTTATTTATATTTTTTAAATACTTTTCGAAAAAATTCCATAAATAAAAGTGGTATTCCATAATCCCCGACTGTACTCTATGTACAAGCTAGAGAAAAAAATTTTTAAAAAATAAGAAAAATAAGATCAAATTGAAGATTTTCGATTTGAATTGATTGTTACAATACTTAGCCTATCAGTTCATTAGTTACTACCGCAAGTTTTTTAAATATTTTATATAGGAATTTACTGTGTATTTACAAAGAAATTGCAATTATGATAATACTCATCCGATCAAGAAAAACACAACAACATGCGTGTGTGCTTATAACCACACGATAGAAGTGAAAACTTCTAATTTTCGAATTTTAAAATATATACTGTAATCGTGCGCCCATATTACGACAACCCGCAATACACCAGACTCGTTAATACACGTTGACCGTACACGCCCGTGCCACAGATGCTTCAGGCAACCGGCCCTAGATGAGGCTCCACTGTATGCCGCTTCAAAATAACTACTCATAGTTAGCAAGTACTGCGACGGACCATCATTTCGGCAGTCGATTCGATTCAATTCAATTCGATACAGAGAGGAAAACAATTGGACGGTAACCCGACCAGACGGAACCTCCTGATATATTGTTTTCCCCCTAAACAGGTTTTATTATTTTAAATAAAAGGTCTGAGGGCCTAAAGAAGTTTTCACCTCAAAAATACGCCTGTTATCAAACTAAACGCTAAATTATCAATTGAATCAAAATATTTTAGTCTCAAAATTTGTCGCTTGTCTCCTTTTAATTAGTCGATACGTAAAAAAAATAGTCGCGATTAAGTTTCCTGCAAAAAGATGACAGGAAATCTATAGTTAAATCGCTCTGAATCGCTTCGTTATCAGTCGAATTAAAATTGTTTGGTCTCCAAATTTGTCGTTCCACTTCTTTTAATTAGTTGCTACAGTAAAAAATTGTTAGTATTGAATCATTCCCGTCATTAAAGAAACATTTCCCTCATTTCACATTTCAGTCATTTTCCTCTAAAAAGATAGTAGAGCCTCTAAATCGCTAAGTTATGAGTCGAATCCAATTTTTTTCATCTTAAAATTTCTCGCGAGACTCCTTTTACTTAGTTGCTATGTAGACAAAATTTTCGCGATTGATTAATTAATTAATTTATTAAAGAAATATAGTTATTAAAGAAATATAGTTATTTTCCTACAAAAAGGTAGCAGGGCACTCTCTGAATCTCTAAGTTATCTAAGTTGAATCAAAATTTGTCGCTCGGCTTCTTTCAATTAATTGCTATGGAAAAAAATTGTCGCTATTGATTTAATCCCGTGATTAATGTCACCAGAAAAAAAGTCACCAGTTAAATTTTCGTAGTAGTACTTTATTGCATACTTCCATTTAGTTAAAATTTTAAAATTATCTTCAAGTTTAAGCTATTTTAACAGGACTATTTTACTTAGAAAAAGTCAATAGCCTTTTTCCCACATATTTCAAATCTCTTTTTGTGCATATTTAAGTCTATAATATTACACTACCATTTAATATTTTTGAAAGAAAACGATGTAGTACATTTTTATCTTTAAATCAATTATTAAAAGTTCCAAGATTTAAACAAGGCCCTTGAAATATATATATTTTTTATTGGCCATTCCCGAATTATATGGAAAAGAGTTAAATCACGCCTAATAAATTTTCATGATTTTTCGGCGGCCATCTTGAAAAATTGGCGGAAACTCGATTCCTAAGTGAAAAAATTTTACTAGTCTCGGGCCAAATCGACTAAAATATCTACCTTAAAACCTGTGCCAAGTGGCTTGCTTGTATCATAAAATGGCGTTTTTTCGTAATATTTCCCCCCAGGGCCATGGACTATCAGTCGCATCAATTTTTATTGTCTTCACAGTCGTGCAGAGAGTCTTTTCTTGGGAGCTAGGGATATTTGGTGCGTTTGCTTCAAATGCTCTTCTCATTGTAGATTCTGAGAAAACTGAGAAAGGAATATTGACGTGACTTGACTGGACAAGACTTGGCCGGACGCGACTGGACTGGACTGGTTTGGTGCGAAATGACCCTTAGACAACGTACTTTTTCATGTATGAATTTGTGCTGTAATTATAAGTTTATTTTTTCATCTGTCAGCAATATTTTCTGCATTTCAAAAACTGTGAAAGCATATAATGGTCAACATAAATCGTATTTTGTCCCTTTTTTGCATTTTCACCATTTTTCAGCGCGCTCTAGCGGCGGAACGATCGGCCATAGAAAAAAATAATATACGTGAAATATGTAGGAGATTTTGTCTACTTTAATTTTGTATAGAATAGTCTTTTCGATAAAGCGCATAGTTTGTTAGACATAGGCGAAAATCGAAAAAGGTGCCAAAATTTTCAAAATTTTTGGGGTTTCGACCAAAATTTCTGCCAGCACAGTTCAGATTTATGTAATGTAATAAATGAAGACAAGTAGAATGGTATGAATGGTGGGTCTTGGTAGGCATAGAAGATATATGTTATACACCGAGAACTGACACTTAAGGACAGTCCAAATTCGAGTAAAAAAATATTGATCTATTTGCCATTGACACAAATATATTAACCTGTTTGAGGCTGACGACTATTCTAGCATGCTAGTTTAATTATCACTATATTCAAACACACGGTCTTGAACTATGACGTGAAACTACCCAGAGACAACAGAGATCCTGAAAGAGTCCATTAAGAGGGACAAGAAGAGCTGGCATAGATTCCTCGCTTTGGAAGACGCCGTAAAACTCCAACCATCGCGTTGCCATAGCCAGAAATAAAAAATCTCATAACCTTCTCAATAGGCAATAAAAATTTATCGGTCGCCGTAAAAATTATACGTTTATATCCTGGAGGTACTTTATGCTCTGGCAGCGCCATAAAAGTCCCAAACAAATAAGGCCAAGAAGAGAAATAATAGTCGGATCTAATAGCAGACTCGAGCGATACACAAATACACAACACCGCGAAGGGATGAAATGCATATAACTTCGGGGCGTAGGGCACGCGAGGAGGGGCGTCCCCCGGAAGTCCACCAATCGGGGATCAGCTCTGAAAAACAAGGGAGTCTCTTTAATAAAGTTCGGTTCACACAAATCTAGAACGTGTCATCACCAGTAGGCGGACAGGGGGTCGATAAGAGTTCATTTGCTCGCGGCGGCGCATTTTACAATTTACCATCAGTCTGTTGCGAGGTGCCTGTGGATTGAGGACCGCCGAAATTCTGTGATAAGTGCGGGAAAACATGATCAGTGCCGGCAGGGACGACAGGATCAGCTTGGATATAGAGATGTTCAGAGTCCCTCCAATCTCACTTGATGATATACCAGACATGTTACTCTGTAAGTCTTGAACAGTTCATTCTTCAGTTTTAACCGCTGGGTTATTAACATAGTCTGCTAAAAAGACTATGTAATATAAGGTTCCGAATACTTTCAATATAAAATGGTTAAACCCTTTAAACAACAGTTTTCGGTTTTATACAACATACTTAAGTTCTATCATGAACAACTAATCATGAACAACTAATCATAATCAATCATGAACAACTATGATGAACATTAATCATGAACAACTATGTTAAACATCTATTTGTAGCTGCCGTTGAGATGGGAACTTCACTGGTTAGTGGAAACATTGCTTCTATATTTTTTGAAATTATTATCCAGAAAGCAATATTAGCAATTACAGCAATATTACTATCACGATGGCTTACTGCCATCGTGATAGTAATATTGCATTTCGAGTTCCAGCAGTTTTTGAACACGTTTAAAGAAAAAGGTATTTATCTGAAACCATTAGCTTTCAAATGAGCCAAGAAAATCAAAAATATAAAATGCATTCCCATCTTCTTTGCTGAAATATACATAATTGTACATATTCAAATATACAACTTGCGTGCTTCCTTGGACAGTAAACAGTGAACAGTGAAGTATTATTGAATTAATTAATCCTCCAATAATTATCAATTAAGTTGTATCAAATGTTCTTCCAAATTATTGGTATCTGATGTAAGACTGTTAGCCAAAGAAACACTATAGAAATTTCGTGCCTTGCAATTAGAAAGATGACAGAACTAAACGGAATTACTATGACAGAAATTAGTGAGAAGACCGACCTTCTCATTAATTTATTCTTCATTCGAAATACCGCTTCGACTTAAAATAGAAACAAGTAATATGAATACACCATGTCCTTTTTTTGAGATCATGAAGATTATTAAAAGTCCTGTCAATATTAAAGGATTATTTAGAGCTTCTCAAGAAGTATCTTTATTATTAAAACACAAAGCAACTAGCTAATTTAAATCCAACACAATATAAATTAATTTGCAATCTGGCATGTTTATTGTTAGTTATACACAGTAAATAATTATCAAAGTAACAAAAATAAGTGTTCATCAGATAGCGTCGCCTCTTGCTGTTACTTCATTTCTTCTAAAACAAATCGCACAGAGTAGTTTGAGTTGTAATTATCTTCGGAAGAAAAGCTCGAAGAATTGAGAGAATAGAATTGAGAATCCTACAGATAAGGATACATTTATTAATTTTATCTTGCTTTTCTTCCTCGATGGTTACTCAATCATCACCCATAATCACTCACCAAGTGTTTTGAAATGAGTTTAACCCTTGTATTATCGTCACATACAACTTGTATTACTCATATTAACCTCCCTAATCCACAATTATCGTCAAATACAACTTGTATTACTCATATTAACCTCCCTAATCCACAATTTCAGCACCAGACTTACCCAATACTACATATCCACCCTACAAACCACTATATATATACACCCTAAGCCCCGCCAATGACAAACAGTTTTTAAGAAAAAATATATCTGCAAAAAGTGGATGGGCATTGTCAATCACAAATAGTCGTTGGCGCTCCTTTTTCAGATCTAGGTCTCTCACAGATTTGCTGATTTTGCAATTTAAATTAACATATTTTGGTATGGTTTATTAATTCCGTGAATTTGTTGCAGCTACGATACCAAAGTGCGGAGGGTGCCATGAGTTGATCCTGGATAGATTTATACTGAAAGTAGCCGATAGAACATGGCACGCCAAGTGCCTTCAGTGTAGTGATTGTC
The DNA here is from genome assembly GCA_964058915.1 of Tetropium fuscum. Lineage (NCBI taxonomy): Eukaryota > Metazoa > Arthropoda > Insecta > Coleoptera > Cerambycidae > Tetropium > Tetropium fuscum. The sequence goes on from CAXKVY010000134.1 coordinate 341,902, forward strand.
GCGTGCAACTAACCGATAAGTGCTTCGCCAGGAATGGCCAGCTGTTTTGCAAAGACGATTTTTTCAAGTAAGCATCAGATCTACACCATTGATATTTAGATATAGATAGATATTTAGATAACAGCAGAACTAATCGTAGATGCACTATCATATAAATAATATAGTTCACAACCAGTTCCAAATTAAAAATTGACACCCACAACACAATGATTTTTCATTGAATATTGCAAAGCATGGATCCAGATTACTAAAGCATTGAAAGAGAAAACCGTCGGATTGAATGGAATAGACCAAAAGGCATTATAGTATATAAAAAATGACATATATTGCCGTTGAATACCGAGAATATCTTAATTTGTATATATTTTTTGTATTATGTACGTAAATATGCTATCAGCTAAAACCAAAGAAACCTTAAATTTCCACTAAAATGTGTTGTTTTCAAGACTAATTGTATTCTATATATATATAACGTTAACTTTTAAATTGGAAACCAACTTGAAACCGTATCAATATCAATTAAGTGCGTCTACGACTGATTTTGTGGCTTCTTCATGTTCCTTCAAAATATTTAGTAGATAGCATCAGTAATATTGCTTGCGACTTGACGTTAACATACCCGGTCACCTCATCGGAATCATTTATTATCCAAAAACAGAATTTGTATGTGTATCGAATTAAAAATAAAACAAATACATTTTCAAAATATTTTTTTCACGTTCTAAATGCCATATCAAATCAAAAATTGTATTCTAAACTATTATAATATAAATAAAAGGATTGTATTATCGTTGGAATATTTTACTTTAGAACTAGGTATACTACTCGAGGTACTGCTTTTCCTGCACCATTCGGGAGAAAATATTGGAAAAGTGATCAAAATACGAATTGATTCTCGCAATAGAAATGCAACTAGATACCAGTCATGTGTTATGCATAGCGTTTAATGCTGCTATTACAGGCTATTATTTCACCAGCCGATCTGGTGCCAGAATATTGGGTTTCTGTGCTCATGTAACAAGTTTTATTTGATATAATATGAGTTACTCAAGGCACCATGAAGAAATTCGCTATCCATCTACGGCATTACTAGATATAGTATTAGCACTGACGACGACTGCGTTTCCACGAACACCTATACTTCGTTCGAGACGCGTTTCGCCTACCAAGTTGGCATCATCCGGTCGTTTAAAAGTTGGTTTAAATTGTCATTTAATCACTGGAAGTTTCGGTATTCGTGGAAACGTCGTCGTCAGTGCTATCGTCCCAACAAAAGTTCCAGCCCTTTCCAGGAGATATATCCTCTTTTTCTTGCTATTTAAAAAGTGAACCGATAAAATGTCAATAATGTTGCAATAATATTTATTTATTATTTTTGGGTTTTCGGCTATTTTCTTCATTATTTAATATCATACTAAATATTCTTTTTGACGTTAGGATGTATAGGAAATTTTTCCTTTTCTTAATACATGTTCCATACCCTCATTTCTTCATTTACTTCTTCATTTCATAGTTTATTTCATAGTTATTTCATATTTTCTTTTAATTTTTCGTTTACTTCTTTTCCTATATTCTCTTATATATCATTATACATTTCTGCTCTTATTTGTTATTCTCCATATTTTCTCTTTTCGGTTCTTCTTTTCTTTTCTCTTCATTTATTCTCCATTTATTATCCAATACCTCATTTATTATCCATATATCCACATTTAGTTATCCATATGCCTTTCCTTCATTTTGTTTCCTAAATTCATCTGTTCAATTCCTGCCTTCATGTCTTGTTTTCACCTTCTCTAGTTTTATGTGCTTTTGCATTATGCGCTGCAGGCCCTCAAAACATTCTGTTTCTCATTCATGACTCAGATATTTTGTCTTTCTGTGAACGTCAGCTGCTCGTGTTTATTTTCTTGTCTGCCTCTTCCTTCTGGTGTCTGATGAACCCCTGAAACCCCCGTTGGTGGTAACGATTTTCATTGTTTCCTTTTCGTTTAACTCTAAGTATATTTATTTATAATATTTCTCACATTTTCATACATTTTGATTTATTTCCAATTTTTATATTTTTTTGTCCCCTTCTGTTGAAATTAGCTCCATTTGCTGATAACATTAAATTTATATATAAAAGAAGGTATCCCTTTTCTTTTCAGTTGCTCGTGTTTATTTTCTTGTATGCCTCTTCCTTCTGGACTCTATTATAATTCAGTTTATTCTTTTACTTCTGCGGCCTTTCTGATTTCCTTTTTATTTCCTCTGTTCTTATTTTTCTTTTCCCTTCCACCCTATCTTCTTGTAGTATATGCTACTTCCATGTTTACTCTGATACCTTTCTTTATTTTAATCTAATCTAATCTAAGTCCTAAATACTTAATACAATACTGCTCTTATTTATTTACCTACCTTATTTTAAGTCCATCTTTTATATTGACTTTTGTATGTCGAGAATATAAAATTTTCAGAAAACTTTGCCGAAGGCCAGTTTCCACCGACTTTGAGATATTTAAATAAAACTTGTTTCTACAAATACGTAAGAAATGACATTTCATAATTGAATTCAAGGTCACAATATGTTTTTTTTTATTTACGACCCTAAACCTTATCCAATAAATCCGAAATCAAAGCTCCCTGAATAATTTTACGTAAATCCTCTTTTATCTACCTGACGACTAAACATTAATAGTTATAAAATCAACAATAGAATTAACAAAATTATCGAATGAGAGTGGATAGAGATGCTGCTCTGATTTTGATATTTTTTTTTGAATATTTTGTTTTTATATTATTTAAAATCAGAAACCTTTTGGAGCGGACAAGGAATTATTTATATTATTTAAACAATATCTATGATATTTATATAAAAAATTCAGTTTTGTATCTATTTTTTCCTAAAAGTTCTTCATATATTAATTTCAGTATAGAAAGTAGATGCTAAAAGAAAGTTTTGAACAATAATTCAATGATGGTGACATATATGTTTATAAAAATTAAATGACGATAAGGATGGAACTAAGGCGTCGGAGAAAAATTGTAGAAATATAGGTAATACCTCAAATGATTATTTATTTGAATACCTTTAAACACAATTAAAGAGAAATTAATAGAAAACAACAAAAGTAAAAATAGGTTTATTAATCTTCTCTGCAAAAAACTAGCCGAAAATAATACTGACTGGAGTCAATTAGAAAGTGATGCAGATCGTTTAATTGTGCAGTAAGCTGCAGATTGATCCCTGCTTCATGTGGTTGTTGATAAGGAAATGCTTTTTTAAAACCAATAAAAAATTATGCCTTACGAGTTTATTAAAAAAAGTTCATAGAATATGTGAATATTAAAAAAGGGCTTATTTTCTATATCCATGCATTCATTCACTGGATGTGATACTACAACCGCATTCTATAACAAAGGTAAAAATAGTTTTATTTAAATTTTTAATGATAATCAGAGGTTACGTAGAATTTTTATGGATGAAGAGCAAAGTGAAGAATGCTTTTTAATGAAGGTATTTTTTGTATTCTCGCAATGTATGGTGGTAAAAATGCCAAAAACGTGAATGAACTGCGATATAAACGTTCCATAGCGTTAGCTTCAAAATATAAAAGCGTATAACTTCATTCATTACCTCCGACAGAAGATGCAGCAAAACACCATATTAAGAGAGTCTACTTCCAAGTCCAGCAATGGAAAAATAATTCGTCTATACCTCTTGAAGAATGGGATTGATAAAAAGATAACTACTTACTACTAATCCAATCAAAATGACACAACCAGCACCTAAAAACGTTTTAAAAATCATATTTTGCTCTTGCAAAACAGGACACTGTTCAGCGTGGGGCTGCAGAGAAAGTTGCTCTCCCTTGCTCACTTTCCTGCGTTTGGAGTGTAAGTGACTGCTATAACCTCCCACCACTTGAAGAAGATGAGGTCTCCGAAACGCAAAATATAAATTAAAATATATTTTTTTTGTATATAAAATAATAAATTTCCTACAGTGGTTCTAAGAAATATGGAAAGTTGAATGACCGAAAAATCTGACCTATAAAGTGCTATTAATGGTCGTAGGATTTTTTTTGTGGTAGAAGGTTTTTATATGCATATTTTAAACAACACAGCTGATATTGAATGCAAGTTTCTATACCACTCATGAAGTATTGCTTTCAGCGCGTTACCATTTTTTTGTGGGTGGTTGACAGTAGCCATATTTCCCACAAGAAACAAAACTAAATATGTACAAAATAGCTAAATAGCCGTGAAAAAAAACTTGAACCCGGAAAAATTAAATAAATTACCCGTTTTTAAGGTAAGTATTAAGATATTAAGGTATAAGGTATTAAGGTGTTGTCATTTTTTGTTCAGAATTTTTCTCTTTATATTGGAATATAGGTGTATAGAATATAATATTCCAAAATAAACCAAAAAATTCTCAACAAAAAATAGAAACAATAAAATAAACAAAATAAATATATACTCCAAAATTTCAAATAAAGCAAAAAATTCCCAATAAAAAATAAAAATCATTAAATAAATATAATAAAAACACCTATATATTCACTTGGTCAGTGCACTTTGTATATCTCTTAGATCCATACAGTTAAAAAAAATATTAATTTTGTTCCACAAACTAATTTTATGTCATTATTACATAAAAAAGTTATAGGTAATTCCGTCCTCGCTCCAAAATGTTTCTGATTTTTAATAATATCAAAAAACTAAATTTTCAAAAAAATCAAAATCGAAATTGTTCTCGAGGACTTGTTTTATTGTCTGTTTCATGTATTAATTGATGCGATTATACCTACCCAGTGCTGAATTATCAGATACCTCATACATTTCCGGTCATGTATGCATCTGCATGAGGTGACCTGGTTATAGTTAGCCCCCGCGGCCCAGTAGGTACTTACTGTAGCGTATTGTGAAGTAGAATAGTTCAGATGTAACAATGCAGCTTGTGTATGTGTCGCGTGCTGTGGGTGCAGAAGGTTCGGCACGAAATGCGCGAGCTGCGAGCTGGGTATTCCGCCCACACAAGTCGTCCGCAGGGCCCAAGACAACGTCTATCACCTACAGTGCTTCTCCTGCGTCATGTGCGCCAGGCAGCTGAACACCGGCGACGAGTTCTACCTCATGGAGGACAGGAAGCTGGTCTGCAAGCCGGACTACGAGGCGGCCAAGACGAAAGGTGAGGTAAAAGAATTATTATATTAATTAGCCATTCGTTAGTATATCATTTCCAAGTTTTCTTAAGCTCAATTGAATATTTTAATCCGCTATTCCTGGCTCCTCCGCCAGCATCTGGAATTGCCTGGTGTTCAAAAGCCAGGAGCTTTGTGTATAAAATTCGCAGAAATTTGCAAGAAAATTCGATATACCGATTATCCATTAAACGTAAATTATACACATATAATGATAATATATGATAATAATAATGACAATAATAATTGTAATAATCCTACTAATATTATAATGTGAAAGTTGGGATGTTTGTTACTTAATCACGCAAAAACGGCTAAAAGGATTTGGTTGAAATTTGGCACACATATAGTTTATTACCTAGATTAACATAGGATATCCTGCACAAATGTTAGGATCCTGTGGGTTATCAAAAAATGAACGTATCCACTTAAAATTTGTTACTTTTCCTTTGTTACTTTAATCCAATATATATATATATATATATATATATATATATATATATATATATATATATATATATATATATATATATATATATATATATATATATATATATATATATATATATATTGTAACATTCTGCTATATGGGTTTGTGTATTATAAAGCCAATTGCTGATGAGCAAATTTATAATATTTGTTATATAGGCTCTTACGTTGTTTAGCCAATTGAGATTAATGATTTTATATGTAAATATTTTGAAATACAGATAGTATGATAGATACATATTTCATTGGCTTATTGGATACTTACTCTTACTGCTTCCCTGTTGAATCGTTCTTATTTATATAGGCGCCAGTTCTATGAACATATATTTCTTAATTTAATTGAGAGATCACTTTAGTGTCATGAGCACTCTCTCGTCTTAGAGGGGGTCCAATTAGGCTTATTAGTTCCTTCTTATAAAATTTCTTGATAATGAATGATGATTTGTTGATAATGAAAGTTAAATCACCATTGAATTTAAATTGTTATTACAAATATGATAAATTTTGTGAAGCTCAAAGTTGTATTAGTTTGTATTGTAACAAGAAAGAAGAAGCGGTGATTGTACATGATTATGTTTATTAAAAGATGTTGTTAAGGTGAAACCAACACTATCCTGCGTAAAACCTATTTAACTTAAAACTAATTACATGGGACCAAGTCCTCTGAAACAATATTCCTTAAAATTAGCAAGTTTATTACCTTTTTGTAAAATGTGTTAATCCTTTTTTATATGTACTTCCACAAAACTTGTCACTTTCGATTACACTTATACGCGAACTAGTGAACTGCTGCTGGGCTCAGGTGGTGGTGTCATCTAGCGGGATATCGCTGCACTGCCTCTGGAATACCGACTGCCTTTGCTGGTGTCTCTTCTGCGCCTTGGGATTTTTCTACCCTCAAATTTTTCATACTTGCTGCTGAACTGTAGTTTTCAATTTGCTATCACTTGATAATCACTATGGAAGTTTGTTTCCTGTTCTTTGTGATATATCAACTGTATTTTTTCTCCACTGGGCTCTAATCCTACCAAGCCTCTCCCTTTTATATTCTGTATAACGACGAAAAACACTTATATATGCAGTTTTACTGCATCAAGACCATATGTACTAGTATTACTGCTTACTTAGCACAAATTAACACTAATTATATAAAATTATAATAATTTTTTACTAATTAACTTCTACAAAATTGAATAGGATGGCTGTTGCTTTAGACGCCGTAACTGAATTCTCTAGAATTGTCGGTTTCGGTTATTGCTATGAATGTCCCGTTTTTAAAAGCAGATGCAACTTCCTGGTACTTCTTTCTTGTTCTGCTATTTTAATCTGACCAATCAGATTAATTCATAATATTTGATTATCATAATTACACTTGAAACTATTAAATCTTGACCATCGCATAATATAAATTTTAAATTCCGAATACATTTATTTTGTTAATTTCAACTTCTAGCGTATAACTTCATTTTCTGTGTGCGCGATCCCTCTACTTTTATATTTTGCTTCTTAGGTAACTTTCGAAACCCTTGTTTGCACTCTGCATATTATTTTGATAATAAATACTTAACTATAAATTTTAAAAAAAGCTATATTCCTACTACCTGTACTAATTTTTCAAATTTTATCCAAGTTCCTTTACTAAGAGTTTATTTAATTGTGTATTTATGCGTACATATTACAATCGATCCGACCATTCTCTTGTTTACTGCGTTGTACTCGTACATACATTTGTTAATTGATGTCGATAATTAATTGCTCAAAGACCTCCTTTCCCTTTTATTCGCAGAAAAAATAACAATGCATCACAATAGAAATCAATTACTTTACTCTGTAACTATTTTAATCATATGTTTATGCGCAAATTGTATTATAAAACAAACAGCAAGAAAAAGTTATTCAGACGTTGCTAGTTAATAAATCGATACATTTACAATACACCTGTTAATTTCGACACTAGCATATTATATAAAATCAATCATCTACTGTGCAAAAAATGAAGGTCCATTCTCGTAGATAAAATTTTCCACTGAATTGACTTGAAATCCCATTATATCTTCTGTTACAGAGTTCTGATAGAGGGTGATCTTTTAATTAATTATAGCACTTTTTCATCAGGAACTAATTTTATTTTTTCCTTTTACTTCAAGACTTTCAATGGGTGTAGATTGTCCTAAAAATAGCTCATATTTTTGTTTAAATGTTTTATAGGTATGTACTTACACGCTTTATTTTTAGAGAAGATTTTATTAAGAGATAATGCTATTACCCCAGAAAAAAATAGCAGTTGCACACGTGTTTCTCAATGATTGCTCCTCAGCAATATAATGTATCATATAGAATTAGAAAACTTAACTCCCATGTGTATAGAATGGATAGGAATATAAACATTCCGTATATATGGGGGGATGTTTTCAAATTAACACACTGTATATATAGATCAAAAAACTTGGAACGAATCATAACAGAAAAAAGTACATATTCTCACAATCTTCATTCTTACAGTACTGTGCTAAAATATTACTTCACATATAGACTAAAAGCTCGCGTACAAAATACCACGTGATAAAATACCAAAGGTTTGACTCTAGAAATAAATAATGTATGTATGGTTCTTTAAATGCGTAGCCGCTCGTCTGCCATTTGCAAGTGGTCACTCAAATTATCAATCATGAAATCAATTTTGTAAAAAGTAGTATACATTATCGTTATTTATTCCAGATTAAATTCCTGATTAAAATGTGCGGAAATATCATTATTCCAAGTAACCAACTAGGCAAACGCGCTAGATGGTAGCACTTTTGAAGCAGACGCCATTGAAAATGCCCAAAAATCAGTCGCTACTGCGTGATCGCATTCAATATATTAAAAGAAAATTTTAGCAGACGGTCCCGTTTTGCAGGCAGACGTTGTTAAAGATTTTCATTCGCCTCTTTTTTTTGCGCCTAGGCGCGTTGTTATACAGGGCTATTGTTGTAAACAAATAGTAGTGATTCTATAAATAGTAACAGTAATATTTCTATCTAGAAAAATCAATCCTGGCTGAGTTCAGACGGATCGACACATCACTATTTCAGACCAGGTGCTTTAGTGTTACACGTTGCACGTTGTGCTAAAATACTAGAACAAGTCTTGATAAAGTGAATCTCTGGGTATAAAGAAACACATAAAGGTTTATATGTACCTAATTTGTAATTACTTTAATAATTTTAGGTAACTTTTGATGTACCTAAAGTTTTAACTTTTTGCCCGTGAAGGATAAAAAGCGTAAAGGTGGCGCGGAAAGATTGCGCGATAAAAAGAAAAAGAAAAAGACTTAACTTCGCATGAGCCTTCTACGAGCAGCATTCCAGATGAGGTTGACAATATCAGAGAAGATCTTGCGATCGAGACACAAGAAATGGCAATAGAAACCACCAGCCTTTAACGTATTGCTAGTACACTATTTTCCACTAGCCTAGAGCCAAATCAAACAATTTTAGAAAACAGCCAAGCCGAAGAAGAAGTGTCTCCGGAAGTGTTAAACTTATTTCTGAAACCAAAGAGATCTGATAATTATTTATTTTTTTAGAAGCATCCACAACAACCATTTGATACGACACTACCATTCTCTGCAGAAAACGCTTTTTTGCGTGAAAATGGGTCGAATCGGAAGTGGTTAAGTTATGATTCAACAACATCCGAACTCTTTTGTACTCTATGTTTATGTTTCTCAAAACCGAGTGATAAAAATTCTTTTTGCGACGGAGCTGACGATTGGAGTCATATTTACCAAAGAATTAAAGAACAAGAGTTTAGTAAAACACACGAAAATTGTGTTGATCATAAATTATAAGTCAGATACCAGAAGTCTTTTATTTTGTGTTAAAAAAAATCTTAGAAACGATCATGCTAGTAAAAGCGCCTAGTTCTAGAAAGAATCATTGATATTTTAAAAGTTATTGGACAACTAGGTCTCAGTTTTCGGGCGATTAAAATGAAGGAGCTTATACATTATACGATCCCAATTTAGACCATGGCAACTATTTGTATTTAGTGATTTTTCTTGGTAAATAATTTTCTGCAAAAATATTTAATAACACCACCCAAGATATATCAGTTAAAGATCAATGATAATTATTGGGTATATGTTAAATGATGATATTAAAGAATGACTAACTGTAGAATGCAGCAATGATTCTTCAGGACAAGGCTTTATGAATTTACTTCAAAAAGTCTTAGATATCAATCATTTAGGTATTAAGAATTGCAAACGAAACGCTACCGATGCTGCAGCAAATATGAAAGGTCAATATAATGGCTTTACGGCTTGGTTAAGTGAAAATTCTACTAAACAAGTACATGTATGGTATTACAGCCATGTATTAAATTTGGTATTAAGTGATTTCACAAAGTGTCCAATTGCAGCCGCTGCTTTTTTAAACTGTTAAATAGGTATGCAGTTTTCTTTAAAGAATCTCGTACGGGAATGAACATATGGCGTGATCGGAAAACAATTCAACCAACAAGACATTGTAAACAATTGGAGTAACTGGAGTAATTGGAGATGGTGGTCAAAAAACAAAGATTTAATCTGGGTTTTCGGCAAATATAAAGTTCAAACCAAAGCGTTGTAAGTTGAAATAGTAATAACACTAATAAAAATTGAAGAAACGCAAGATATAACTCCCGATGTTAGAGAGCGAATGGCAGAGATTTATAAGAACAATTATTGAAACACGAAGCAATTTTGATTGAATAGATTTATCTCCGAGTATTGTGTATTACCGAAACAGTGTCTAAATATTTACAAACCAGCGGATTAGATCTCTTAAAAAGTTAACAATTGGTTTATGCTGTCCTTGAAAATGTTGGTTGAAAACAATTCAACCAACAAGATATTGCAAACAATTGGAGTAACTGGAGTAATTGGAGATAGTGGTCAAAAAACAAAGATTTAATCTGGGTTTTCGGCAAATATAAATTTCAACCCAAAGCGTTGTAAGTTGAAATAGTAACAACACTAATAAAAATTGAAGAAACGCAAGATATAACTCCCGATGTTAGAGAGCGAATGGCAGAAATTTATAAGAACAATTATTGAAACATGAAACAATTTTGATTGGATAGATTTATCTCGGGTATTGAGTATTACCGAAACAGTGTCTAAATATTTACAAACCAGCGGATTAGATCTCTTAAAAAGTTAACAATTGGTTTATGCTGTCCTTGAAAATGTTGGTTGAAAACAATTCAACCAACAAGATATTGCAAACAATTGGAGTAACTGGAGTAATTGGAGATAGTGGTCAAAAAACAAAGATTTAATCTGGGTTTTCGGCAAATATAAATTTCAAACCAAAGCGTTGTAAGTTGAAATAGTAACAACACTAATAAAAATTGAAGAAACGCAAGATATAACTCCCGATGTTAGAGAGCGAATGGCAGAAATTTATAAGAACAATTATTGAAACATGAAACAATTTTGATTGGATAGATTTATCTCGGGTATTGAGTATTACCGAAACAGTGTCTAAATATTTACAAACCAGCGGATTAGATCTCTTAAAAAGTTAACAATTGGTTTATGCTGTCCTTGAAAATGTTGGTTGAAAACAATTCAACCAACAAGATATTGCAAACAATTGGAGTAACTGGAGTAATTGGAGATAGTGGTCAAAAAACAAAGATTTAATCTGGGTTTTCGGCAAATATAAATTTCAAACCAAAGCGTTGTAAGTTGAAATAGTAACAACACTAATAAAAATTGAAGAAACGCAAGATATAACTCCCGATGTTAGAGAGCGAATGGCAGAAATTTATAAGAACAATTATTGAAACATGAAACAATTTTGATTGGATAGATTTATCTCGGGTATTGAGTATTACCGAAACAGTGTCTAAATATTTACAAACCAGCGGATTAGATCCCTTAAAAAGTTAATAATTGGTTTATGCTGCCCTTGTTCAACTTAAATCCATTCAAAAAGATATACTGCAAACCTTAAATTAAAATCAGGTAAATTTATTAATTGGGCAAAATGAATCTAGACGTGAGGATGTGCAATTAGAATAAATTTTCCTGGGAAACGAATCAGGAGAGTTAAAACAATGCCTGGTGAGCTGTCTCGTCACAATGTTATTTTAGATTGATTCATTGAAAGCATGGATTCGAGATATGAGAAAAACAAAGATCTCTACTTGGACCTAAATATTCTGTCGCCCTCTAATTTTAAAGAATTAAAAGAAAACCCTATTCCACCAAACGCCAAACAATCTTTGACAACGTCTGTCCGTGAAATTGGACCGTATGCTCAAATTTTCTTTTCAGCATAATTTTACCTACATTTTGAGCTAACATTTACACTGGTATGCCATCACGCGATTGTGACTGATTTTTCGGCATTTTCAATGACATCTGCTTCAAAAGTGCTACCACCTAGCGCGTCTGCCTTGTTGGTTACTTTGAACAATGTTATTTCCGCACCTTTTAATCACGAATTTACTCTGGTATGAATAATGAGATTGTATACTAGTTTTCCCAAAATTAATTTAATTATTGCTAATTTGGGTGACCACTTGCAAATGGCAGATGAGCGGCTACGCATTTAACGAACTATATACTATTCATTTCTAGAGTCAAACCTTTGGGTATCTTATCACGCGATTTTTTCACACAAGCTCTTAGTCTAATATTGCTCTTCAGTAATAACTGTCACCTTATAAATACATATAAATCCCAATATCATAGTACCAAAGTTATTTTTTTCAGCACATTCATAAATACATTCCACACTGGAACCTCTTGATTATTTTAGAGTCTCGCGTCTCATTTTCATAACTATATAAATTTGGCTTTTTAGCTGCCGAATGTCTGGACGGAGACCAACCCAACAAGAGGCCCCGAACGACTATAACAGCGAAACAGCTGGAAACTCTAAAAACGGCGTACAATAACAGTCCAAAGCCAGCGCGTCATGTGCGGGAACAACTCAGCCAAGACACGGGATTGGATATGCGGGTGGTGCAAGTGTGGTTCCAAAATAGGTAAGGATTGTCCCTAGAATACACCGCCAGTGTTCCGATATCACGAGTGACTTTAGGTGACATTACTATTTTTTGTTAGTGTTCTTATTTTCACTCTGACTTGAGCAGCTATGTAGGAGTTTTTCACGCTTACCAACAGTGTATCTGTATGCTAGTGTCATTCCATTGATACTCAGACATTGAGTTATTGGAGGATTTTCTGTCACTTTTATTCCACTAAGGTTACACAATAATACAGTAAATTCCTTCCTTGCACAAGCGGGCGTAAAATTCTAATTTAAGACCTGATTAGCGGTCGTAGAATAGTACCTTTCCGCCCGCGGACTGAAAAGAGAAAGAGGACGCAAAAGAACAGTTAAGCAATTTGTAGCCATCTCAATTTATTGCTGATATCCATTATTTTCGATAATCAAATCCACTTTTCACATAGTGAGACCAAAGGGTGGGGTGCTTATAGTGCTTAAATTTTGCAGCAGAAGATTCTAAAAGTACATTCTCCGTTAATATTGTTGTCTTTTTATTGAACACCATTCTAGCAATTCGTCATATGCTTTATATTAGTCATATTAGTTGATATTTTTACAACAGTTTTGTTCACTTGTCAGTTGTGTCACTAAGATAACTAACAGTATTATTCATGCAAATTCGATCTAGAAACGAACTCTTAATATTCACTAGCAATAAGATCGAAGCCCTCTGTCGGCACAGTAGCGAACCATCTTAGTAGGTAGTAGCTACGTAAGAAAGTTTTATGTCTGTCAACAAAACGTCATAAACAAAACAGTGTCAACAAAAGGAATAAAATACTGTCTACTAAGATAATTCGCTACTGTGCCGACAGAGGGCAATGATTTTAATGCTAGACGCGAATAGTATGCAATCGCTTGTGTAAAAATTTGTACATGTTTCGCTATGCTGGGGACTGCAACATTCCATGCGCGGTGACAAAAAACTTTGTGTACGCCCTTGATATGTAAATAACTATTTCATATGTTTTATGAAAAATTGAATTGAATATTGATTCATTGGAAATCGTAAAGAAATCAATCGATGCTATTGAAGCCAATAAAATGATTTGCAAAAAATATGTGGAATTCATCATTTCCAATAATTTAGTGACTCAAGTTAGAGTAGAAGAACCAATTTTACAAAATTATTCGACAAGTTGTTGTGCACTTGGTGACCAATTGCTTTTTGGAAACCCCTCCTGCCTCTCTACTTCTGTTAAAGTCATCAAAAGACACTTATCATTCCATAAAATAATGACAGACGGAATTCTAGGAGAGCAAAAGAAAAAAGACTAAAGAAAGACGCGGGGCGAACCAGATGGAGTCAGTACTTTAGGTCCATGAAGGGAGGGTCATCGCCTAGGCACGATAAACTTCTAGATAAGGACGACATGAAAGTGGACCTTGATAGCTTTAGTCACCATGGTAAGATTTTTTTGTTTGACTAGTCGCAATCAGTGGGTATTGCATGTGGCTTAATTTGTTTGGTTAATTTTCAGATTTAAGTGATGATAGCTATGGGACTGTAGTGAATATGGGCATGGACCAAGATGGGTCGTCTCCGCATAGTGGTATTGGAAGGCCATCTTTTCTGCATGGCGCAACATCTCCTTCCTATCTACCTGGTCACACGCCACCACATGGACATGACCACTTCTCAGCATATCCAGACCAACTTTCAGTGTATGCTAGTTTAGGTAAGTAGACTAACTGTTCCAGGATTTAACCCTTGTTATTCTTAACGATAATGCAATATCAATCGCATGAACTTTCAGCTAAGTACAATGGATATATTAAGAGTAGTCCTGATAATTGGCAGTATATACTTTTTTACGACCTTTAAAAAATTGAAATAATTTGCCGTATCACGAAATGTGTTGTTATTAACAGATTATTACATCATGTGGCTATTTAGTTATACCCGTGAAAACTTTGTTCTTATGTACGATATTACAAATCGGAAGCAGCTAGTAAGTCTAGCAAGAAATTTCCGAATAGTATGTACATACCATAACTCTTACAACTTTGAACAAACCTACAACCCTGAATGTAATCTCAAGATTTATCGGTCCTTAATTTATGAAATTTAATTTCTGAACGTACCACCCTTTTCGGGGACCTGACGAATTGCGTTGGTACAGTGCCGTTCAATTGAAAGTAAACGACTCTTTATCTATATATAAGGAAAATCTATATGGTAAAAAAATCTTCGTAAAAAAATCGTCTCTTGTAAAAAAATCCATTAAATTAACAAACTAACTGAGAACTTATACATTCGCGTTTATAACTTTTTGAAGCCTATTTCTCATAGACAATATTAGTGTCCTGATGTAATCCTCGCCAATATTTTCCCAGGCATTTTCAATCGCCAACCACAGTTCTTCTACGTTCGCTGGTCAGAAATTTCTGCTATACATGTCTTTTTCCATTTGTGCCCATACATTTTCTATCGGATTTAAATCCGGCCACTTAGAGGGCCAAGGCAGAGTGTTAATATGGTTTGTATTCAGCCATTCAGTAACAACTCGTGATTTATGAATAAAGGAATTATCCTGAAATATAAATTTAATTCAAATATGGAAAAAGGAAAGAGGAAATAAAAATATTTTCCTGCTGGAAAGTGAAGTTCTCGGGATATAAAATGGAAACGGAAGGTAACATAACATTTTCCAAAAGCGAGCGTAGCTTTGACCAGTAAGACGCTCTCTGATTCTTCTGATTCTTCAAGTAACGCCTGCTCCTTGGCAACATATCCATGCCCACACGTTGATCGAGAAGCGATTACTACGAGCTGTAGGATTTATATAGCGCTCTTCATATCGGCAATTTCTTGGGCGGTATACACGCACAGAGCCATCATAGCAGGATTGAAAAACTTTTTCGTCTGAAAAAATTGTGTTGTCCCAAAAGTCCTGTGGCCCACCGACAAATTGGTTGGCAAAGTTTAACCTCTGCTCCTTATGCCGTGGCAACAGAGCAACTTTATTTGCAGCCGAAAAATTCTTCAACTCAGATGCTCTGATACGTCGTCTTGCGGTTTCCACCGTAGGAAAATTTGTTAAGAAACAGGCAGTCACAACAGTTCTAGGTTATATTCTTTCAACTTTGACTTAACATATTATCCTGGTAATAAATTAATTTTCAAAAAAGTAGTCAAATATCCCGAATGTGTGCAATGTCTATAATGAAAAGCGCAATGTCTATAATATTTTATAGTTCAGCTTCAGGATGCTACCAGCTTATGTGAAACGAGTATATTATAAAGATGAGAATATGTGGTCTATATGTGGATAAAATGGGGTCCCCATTCTCAGATCCCCATCCCCATCAGATGTTTTAGATTTAATAGAACTAAATCTGGTTGGTTTGGCTGTTATTTTCATATACTTTCGCATAAAGCTAAAATCACATGTAGCTGTTCTTCCAGACACTACGTAGAGAACACTGAATTTAGAAAAGTATAACCACTAAGTTATCAAAGCTACATTAGTTATGTATATATCAGCGAACCAAAGGAAATGAAAGAGAGACCTAATGTGCCGGCGTCCAGCGTATTTATTACCTCGCGCCGCCCTACTCTTCCAGCTTTCGCATGCCGCACGTGGTTTAATATCGCAAGACATTGTATAGGTACATACCAAAGTTTGAATTTTACTGCCTGTATCTCGCGGCTTATTTTAAAATATTCGAAATAGAATATTATTATTTAAAATATTTGCGATTGAATGAAACGGAGTATATTTACGTTACAGCTTGGTAGTTTAGATTAGGAAACGTGTTCGTTACGACATTACGATAATATAGTTTTTACTTGTAACATGTATTTTTATTAGTTCCTTCTAATCACGAGATATTAAAAATATCTATACGTCATACCTAATGATTTGTTGAATTTAATTTTTAATACGTTTTGTTAAACCTGTTTAATTTTGAATACCTAAATGTTTTGATTTTGTATGTATTTTCTTATGAGTATTTTCAACGAATGTCCTTTAAAATTTTCTGAGAAAGTGGTCCTCACCTCGTCAAAAAAATCTTGCCCAACCCATGGAAAATTTTGCAACGGCGCCCATGTGCAAAACTTTATGTGGAATATATCCTAATATCCCAGAAGACAATATTGGTAATATTGAGGTAAAGTTTTTAATAATGTCCAGGAAAATAAACAATAAATTTAATGGCGTCATGTTGAAGATACAGGAATTATTCCTAGAACCGAAATTGTGAAGATGTCCTATGGTAGACAGAAGAAATTCGTTACTGTTTAGTTAACGAGTTAAGTTAACTGTTAACGAGAAATAAAGGAGTATTTAAATACCATGGGTGAATGAAATATTTGTTGTCTGTTAAATCATTATGTAAGACATGCTTTTAAACATGTTTTTATAAGATATTATTCTTTTCTAAAGATATTTTCTTCTTTCATATTACGTGTGAGCTTTTTTAAAAGTTGTTTAAATTATTTTATGTTGTTCGCACGAATTAGTTCCTTGAAACTGACCTTAAAATATATGCGTTTAAAGAAGGGTTATAACGTGTCAACTTTAAACACCTTAAAAAATATATATAAAAACTGTTCCAATTTTTTATAAAAAAAACATTTTAATGTTTAATCGGATAGCTTTCTATTATGCCCATAAAATGTAATTTTCATGCTGTCTCTAAGAAAAGTAATATTAAACTATACCAATATAATTGGTATAACGTATTGTCTGCTTGGCTAAAATGTTAGATTTCCTTATCCTGACACTGATTATTCTTGTTCGCAGCTCAAGGGCCGCCGCCTGGGATGTCCCTACCCCACAATATGCCCCCCGGAGCCGACACGGATATCAGCAACGACAGCAGCCCGCGGGGTTACCCAGACTTCCCTCCAAGTCCAGACTCGTGGTTGGGAGAACCGTCCAACACACACTACTGACCCCTCAGTGTCCCCCCTTCAGAGCTACCCCCACTGATATTTATATGCATTTTAAAGTTTTTATCCATGTGTCATGAAGCACCGTGCGGTGAAGACGTCGAGGTGCACAAAACGAGACAGTCGATTTCAATCCGGTTAAAAATCTCTGTACAAATTTCGGTCTTGAAATTGGCTGTGGTATCCTCAAGCCATGATGTACAGTACATATTGTTCTAGTCAGGAAGAATTAACAAAGAAAGATATATTATAGGTGTCTGTTTTATTATTCTAGTCGTCGATATATTTATTTTTATTTATTGTTTCCTTAAATTATTTATTTAATAAACTGATTAATACTAGATTGATTTTATTGTACCTTAATATTGATAACTCACCTCGAATCCGAAATTTCTCGTTTAATCAACGGTCACTAAGTCAAAATATAGATTTTTAATATTGAAAATATTACTGGGAGCGTTATATAGATACCCGTATCACGAAAAATGTATGTGACCTCAACAGATCTGTTGAGGTCATGGAGTATAATAGATACTCACGAACAACCAGCTGGAAAAAAAATGTTTCTGACGTTTGAATGGACGCGATATCTCAAACGGTTACCGAGATACGAGAGTCATTTGAAAATTTCACACCTCGGCGGGATGCAGGGGTAAACGACGCGTGTCTTTAGCCGGCCAAGAAGCGGTTCAAAGTTCAATATTACATATACTAACAGGTGCAATTGGCCGCTTGCTTCAAACGCTCAAAAAGTGGCTTGCTTCACAAAGATTTAGTGGCTTTAGATTTGTCCGCTAACTAACTTCTGTACGCAATAATTGCTGCTTCTTCAATGAAATTCATTTTTAACTACTTTCTAGTCAAATATTAAACTTAAACGACGTTTATACTTATCAACTTTATATTGAAGAATAATTATTTGATAACTGTCAAAATATTATATTTTGTTGACATGAATGTTGCCAAAGTAACGTTAACAACACACTGTGATTCTACTATTTTTATGGCAATAACCCGCCCAAATACCCATTTTATTACAGTCTTCAGAGGATTTTCAGCACCTTTAAATTATGTATTTTATATAAATTCGAGGGAAGAATGAAAAATTTAATACATTACACGCTGCAAAGCCCTTTTAGATACTCGGAGGTATTCGAATAGCCTCGGCTACGATGCACCTCGCACCTAAAAGTAAGCTTTCGCAGCTTGTAATGTAAATAACTACCTCATAATAGGTTATTTAGACTTGACAAACTATGAAAGAGACATGCTGTCACAGCGTTACAACCCACTGGATTGTTTTTAAACTTAAAAATTCAGAGTTTTCGTCGCATAAAATACAAAATTGGTGAAAACGCATCCTTTTGCGAAATCTGCTCGTTACACAAAATAATACGTTTCCCAACTGGTTACATAAATAGCTATTATGCAACCGGACTCGAAGTAGGCATTCAAATTCAATTTGGCGTCCATTACCCTTAGTGGAATTTTTACGATTTGTCAATATGCGAGCCGCCAGTGATTTATATCAGTTCCAATTTATTGTATTATATCTGTGCATGCTCATTATGTGATTTTTGTGATGTGATTTTTTCAAAAATCATCCCCCTGTCCGGTTGCTTACATTGTTCTAAGGGTTGGTGGGGGGTTTGTTGGGGTAGGGTGGGGGTTTTAAATGGATAATGAGCATGCACAGACTTTTTAAAAGTCCAAGCAGTCGGAAAATATTAATTGAAAAGGATTTTCAACAATTTTGTGCAGCGTATGGCATTATTGTAATTTTAATGAGGTTTGGAGGGTGGCTAAATAGGGGTAAATTAAAACAAAATCGGATGGCATTGATACACACTATTATTTGTACTTAGGACAGTATAAATCTCGAACCCTATCCTATTTTTAATGTGTTATTTTTTAATTATTGTTGAAACAATCGAAAAAAAGGGTTTTTCGGCGACTTTGAGGGGTGGTTTCTCCGATACTGCCCATCAGGATCGGATGGCAATTTTTTCTTAATGTTTGATGGTGTCAATAAGTATGCTCACCAATTTTTTCTTGTTTTTTTTATTCGCTAGTGCAAAAACAATCATCATGGCTCATCATGGCCGCGATTTTCTCGACTCTCGGTACGCGAAAATGAATTTGGCAGCCTAGGTATACAAATAACATATTTAGGTGACATTAGTAAATGTCAAATTTTATGTTCATGTTTGTCATGGTCACAAAACACCTTAGTAGAATGACAGATGGGTGCAATAAAAATTTTATTCCACTAGTGCAATAAAGTATCAGTTTTTTCACTAAATATAGTTCAATAAAGTTTTGTTTTTTGCATAAACGTATAAAATAGTTTTTTATTGTATAAGTGATTTAGATTGCGTTTTGTTTACTCTCGAATTAAACTCTCGAACTTCGTTCTCGAGTTTAAACTTTCTTGCGTGGATAAAACGCGACTAAAACACGAATGCTATACAACGTTTTATCCACAATCGCGGTAATTTATAATCAGATTTAATCAAAAAATTATTTGAAATTTCTCTGACAGCGGCTGTAACCACAAAAATTAATGAAACTAATTAAAAAATACTCGGAAAGATGTTGAATGGTTGCTATTTAGTTTCGATTACTCATCGATTTAATTTGTAAAAAGTTGGTGAAAAATGCAAGAAAGCGATTTTGTTCCTGAGAGAATCCTTCAGGAAGCTGAACAAGCAACTCTCCAATTATTGCCTGCGAGGTCCAGAGAACATTACGAAATAGTATTTTCCGAATTTAATGAATGGAAAGAAAAACGGGGGGTATTGACGATAAATGAGGAAGTTGTGCTATCGTATTTCTTACTTTGAGGAAGTATGCAATTTCATCCATGTGGTCGCAGTACTAGATGCTGAAGGCCGTAGAGGCCGTAAAGGTCCATAAAAATATACGGCGTCTCACGAAAATTCACAATTAAGGATGGATTCTCTATCAATACTGTGGAGACGTGTAGAAAATACATGTCCTTGCTTTCGAACCTGTTGACATCAGCACTTTGTCGAAAGTTCCTTCATTTTGACACACGTGTCTGGCACACGCAGAAACATACAGCGGCCATTGCATGAGACGGACTTCGACAACTTTACTGGCTAATAATGACCTTACAACAATTAAACGACAAGGTTGGTAGAGAAGTTCCGCTATAGCAGAAAGTTATATCGAGCATTCTATATCCAATAAACTTGATATCGCAAGGAAAATCCTGGTTGTTCCTTACAAGAGGAGACATCCGTTGTTTCTACAGATTTATCAAAAACTTCGACAAGCACTATGCGTTCTGAAACCGATGACAACTACAAGCTTGTTATTAATGAAAACGAAGTGAAATATGATAAAACAAAGAAGTAAATGTCTATTAATATAAATGTCAATATTAATAAAAAATAAATAAAATGTAATTGATTTAAGATTGTATTAAGTAATTTCATTATTCCACTAGTGGATAAAGTGGTACTTTATATGCTTCATAAGTGTGGATAAAACTCCAATTATAATGTGATTGTGGATAAAAACTATTTAATTAATAATTGATTCAGTATTTATCTGACAGATTCAACAAGACCACTCGTATTACATTTAAGATGACAGAAACTGGCGTGTCAGTAAACATGACTTCTATTATTAATTTTTGTCTTTGATATTGAAATGATTTAAGTAATAAATTAAACTTTGTGTATTGTTATCTTATCGCCTATCTTTAATTTCTATCTTTAATTTCGTTAATTTCTCCGATTTGCATACACAACAATTTAAACTCATTAACATTTTATGAAAGTTAAGCTATCTTAAAATATATCTCACTGTTCTAGGACAATTCCTACTTCGAGTGAAAATAATGGACCATACAACATAAAATAAAACATGTATTTCCTTAAAACGCATTAGTACATCCAAAGGGCGACATTTTCCCTATAATCAACTTTACAGTACAGTAAAATCACAACTCCGTAGTGGTAACACCCCAATACTGCTGCATCCTGTCCAAATCCAGGGAATCCGCTAATCCCCTTTCGTGCATGACAGAAAAATCATATTCCAAATTATACGGCATTAGCCTCTGTAGGCTACCGAAATACGCCGCGTGCGGCCCACCTAGTAATTGCTTCTTATCGAGCCCGAACCTCGAGCTAGATCTCGTCAGCATGGGATTAAAGGACCTCGCGCTGCCAAATTGCTTCGACAGAAACGTCCCTGGTGGATTGTTATTAGTATCCGCTAAATGAGGAGAACTCCTGGATAATGAGGGAGTCTTCACTGAAAATGTCGGCTTGTGCCGCATACTTCTATTCAACGTATTCAGCTCCTTATCAAACAGCAGCTGCGTGTTTTGCTCTAGCATATATTCCCAGCATTTAAACTGCTCTTCAGATAGAGCAGAGTCGGAATCCTCTCGGTTTTTTTCCTCCTCGCGTCTCTGACGTAACGCTTTTGCTACACCCCTGTAACTTCTCCTCTCTGGACTAGCTTTCACTTCCACCGACTCGAAAATGGAAGGAGTCACGCTGCGAACTGATCGAGGCTCATTTTTATTCAACTGGTTTATAAATAACTTTGCTGAGGAGTTACAGTCGCTGCAATTATGTTCACTCTGGCCACTTGGGGACGATCTATCGTCGCACATCATCATAGGCGGTGGTATTGGAATCTTCTCTATACAATTTATACACTCATTATTAAGCGCTTCGCAACAACAGCCAGGTTGACAACTGGTTATGGAATTCCCGCTCTCACTCTGATATTTATTCCTTCTAATCGTCTGTCGTAACTCCCTCATTAACAAATCTACGTCGGAACCAAGTAAATTAAACTTCACTACTATTATACTTAAGTTTTCCTCAGCACCATAGCTTTGGGAGAGATCCTGAAGTCTCTTAGCTGCTAATATGACGTTTCTTTGCAAGCTCACCTCCTTTATAGCGTTTTCGGGACTCATGACCTCCCAAAGATTCTTATTAGCCACTATCATATACTCGTCTTGCTCATCCAGGTATATGTCGCTAATATCGGGATCTGGAACCATTAGCTGTATCTGTGGGTTAGTCCTGATTTGCTTCCTTTGTTTCATAGGTAAAAGTCTTACAGGGCCGCTTGCTCGCCCTAAGACAACTTTTATATCGCCGACGCTTGCGATTTTCATTAGATATTTTTTCACCCCTCCACAAAAAGAATAATCCGCGGCTTGTTTAGACTTCAAAACATGGACTATAATAGCGTTCAAGCCTTGCTTATGGCCTTTGTCTCTCAACTCCCGATGTGCAGACAGCATAGTATACTTCATGTAGTCGTGCGCTGTCTCTTTAACAGTACGTTCCTCCAGGAGTATCCTGGGAACAACTTTTTCCACGCCAAAAGGAACGTCATTATTATTTTCCCCGTCGAACAACCCAAATAATGCCTCGGTATTGCAGAAAGCCGGCAATCGGATTTGTGTTATGAACAGCCTCTGCTTGCTACCAGCTGCTTCAGAAAACCCCACAGTCCAGCTGTAATCAGTCAGGTCATTTTCGCAAAAGGGAGACGGCGTCAAGGGTAAGCTGGTTCTATTCTTCCCGGAAACATCTACTAAACTCATAGGCCTTTGTGTTCTGTAGTTGTTAAACTGCTGAGAGTCCACATGTAGTTTCGAGTTACACGAGAGATCTAAGAACTTCAAATTTGGTGGTATCAGCGAAGTGAGATCAATACGATCCAGCTGGTTGTGTGCCAGGTCGAGCACTCTTAATGACAGAAGGGTGGACAGTTTTGGAATTGCTTGAAGCAAGTTTGAGTGTACCCTTAAAACCGACAAATGCTGCAAGCGGTCTATATTTCCAGGAAGCCTTAATAGCTTATTCCCAGATAAGACCAGCTCTTCAAGTTCAGTCCAAAATATTGCACAGTTCTCCGGTAGGGAAGTAAAGTTATTGTAGGCTGCATGGAGGGTTTTTATGTTCCTCATAAATGGGCACAGCCTTTCTAAAGACTTATCTATAAGACAATTTGCTGTTAGATACAATTTCTCCAGTTGTAAGCATTCATCGGGTTTGGGCAAGTCGCACAATCTGTTATTCGATAGGTTTAAGACCCTTATCTGGTAGACGAATTTGAAGAAGTTGTCTGGAAGAGTGGATAAGCTGTTGTTCTGTAAAAAAAATTCTTGTATTGGTAGTCTTCTTTGGATTGTCGGAAGATATTGTAACTGGTTGTACGCCAGTTGCAAAGTGTGCAGAAAGGGCATTTCGATGCAGAATAAGTGGTCTGGGAGGGAAACTAAAGCATTGTTGCTAGCGAAAAGAGATCTCAGTTGTGTACAATTGGAAAGCCAATCTGGAAGAGTCTCTAGGTCATTGTAGGAGACGTCTAAATGCTTCAGGTTAGTTGGCGGGTGTAGAATGTTCAAATTTCTCAATCCTGAAATACAAGTTTTATTAAAATCGATTTAACTCTAGAAACGCGAAAATTCTAACTAATCTGGGGAATCTAACTGAGTAGATTGCCTTATTGTTGATAATTGTACATGACCCAAGTAAGATATTATTAAAGAAACCGAAACTGTCTTACAAGTTGTACAAGTACAATTATTGTAATAAAGCTATTAACTGACATCACGTTAAAATAATACATAAAATAAATATATTTAATATATTAACATACGTATTATTATATAGGATTACAATAATTATTTTCATTAGCAAAAGAACCAGTGGCGGTTGGCCAGGTGACGCAGATGAAGCACTCGCCAAAATTTTGAGAGTATTTTTTATTCATATATGAAACATTTTTATACTCCATTCCGTTATTAAATTTTCTTCATTTTACATAATTCAAATTACCTTGATTGTACATTTACGTTTAGTTTATTGGCATGCGATGTCCTACAGATACTGCATCGTAAGCTACAGCCAGCTATCATTTCTTTTTTTTTCTTAGAGGCCTATGCTCCGTCAATGCAAATTCAATTTAAATTCAAAGGATTTTATTTTAAATTAAATAGTGCAAGTGAAAGTAGGACGTCCAATGATAATGCCATGCCCGGGACCAGCCAGATATCCACACGTAGTAAGCGTTGTGGCAGTTGAAAGGCTGGGCACCTTTCCTTTGGGTGGCTCCCTGACGTTAAACGGAAATTTAAAGCGAAGTAACTTGACAGATCCTTACGCGAAAGAGCGTATTATCTGTCATTAGGTTTTTTCAGTAGACCAATTAATAGGCTTCGAAAGAGTTGGAAATAAGAAGTTAAATTTTCATAAATAGTTTTGGTATCTCTCTTCGAGGCGTTTTTTGCCTGGGCGTAAAAATGCCAAATAAAAAACCCCCGTAAATGCAGGTCGGAAATGGTAACAAAAGTAGGGGGAAAAGGAAAATATAATGACTGATTTGTCATTTAAATTGAATTAAATGCTATATTTATTGATTTCTTAATGCAATAACATTGGTGAATATTGTAGAATTTGGAAACAAAAATGACTAAAAAGCAAATAAACAGAGTAAAGGGTAAATCGATCTAGTTAAAATAGTTTAAAAATTTAAAATTATGATTAAAAATGGGAAAATGTCTAAATTGGTTGATTGAATATGGGTAGATTTTGAAATATTAATTTATGTTTTATTCTAAAAGGTGTGTTGTGCTCCTTAATGCGTGTTATGTTTGTTAGCGGACTATCATTCATCTGTGAAATGTTTCTGATGTAGTCAAGTATTGGTACTATGTCGGGGCAAATATTGTGTAAGTTTGTGATGCAGATGTATCTACTGGAGTCTGTGATGCGGCGTAGGTATTTGTTTTCTAATACCTTTCTTGTGTACCTTTATTTTTTTAATTTTTGTAACCTTTAATATTTGTTCTCTAATACCTTTCTAGTTTTCTTGTGTTCGTAACCGATGTGCTGCATCACACCGGTACTGAGGCCGTAAGGGCCGGCCTCAGTATACATGTGTATATTAATTTCTTGTTATGCCTATTTACTCTCCTATTCCTTGCCATCAAAGAGAATAGATATCCTGACAAGGAATAACAAGGAAACTTTGCGTATAGTTTCGTTAATATGTTGCGTGAAGGTCAGTCCCTTGTCAAAATAACCCTCAAGTATTTTACGTGATGTTTAGTCTGAACTGTCACCCCCCCCTCCCTTATGCTATGCCAACCACCCATCGCTATGACAACGGGGCGCTTCTCATATAGTAAATCTTGTAGGCAAGTGATACAGATATTTTGTTCTGCTTCTTCTACTAACAAGGTGAGTGATCTAGCCATTAGCAAGTGCGAGCATCGCGGGACCCCGGCATCGGCAGTGTGTTCAAAATTACTCAATTTCTGTTATATTAATTATTTTTATTTTTACAATGAATCGTTTACGCAATCCAATATGTGTTTTATTAGGGGCGGCATTTTCAAGATGGAATGAAGATGACAAGAAATAGTTTTTTAGTTGAGAAGCCAATGCCGCAATAAAACGTAAAACTACAAAAATAGGAATCTTAAGTGTATAACCGAAATCCAAAAAAATCGTGGTAATTGGAATTTAAATGGATGTTTGGCAGTTTTCATTGAAATTAACTTTTTTCTGTGTTTCGTTTAACTATTAGTGGATTAATTTTTTATCGAAAATCGCAACATATTCACAACATATATTGCATATCTATGTATTTTTGAATTAAGTAAAATGTTGGCATGTTAACATCAAAGTGAATCAAATAATATGCCTCACCTAATCGCAATGTTATGAGCCGCCACTGAAAAGAAGCCTTTCTTTATTTCAATTTAAGGTATCGTAAGATGCCCTTTCCTGGAAATATACTTACTGTTATTTCCTGCTATAATTGACACCAACTTTTGTCCATGAACTGTCAAAGTTGTTAATGAATTTCTTGAGCACTGAAGAAGTTGTAGCTGCTCTACTGCACTTAGATCTAAATTTTCTATGCTGTTTTCGCTTACATCTAACTCTGTCAAACTCTGTAACAAAAATCGGAAACTGTAAACAAGATACTGAGAGACTAATACTGAATAAATTCTGTAAGCACCAGTAGATATAAATTAGGTAGACCGCAAACGCAAATTTATGGGGACGCTTGACTATTCTACATTATACATCACAACAATGTATTGTTGTGATATTACTATTTACTATTGTGCTATTACTATTTCTATTACTTCACAGCAGCTCGAATTTGTGAAATATATTGGATACTCAGTACCTACTTATTTTAATATACAATTTCTTAAAATATATTTAGTTATATTACAAAGTTATATTAGTTTCATTACTACATTTTATATGTACTAAATACTAAATAATAGTTTTGTATGTATTAAATACATACAACATTATTGAGGGGTATAATTGACAGGTAAAATTAAGCGGGGAATTCCTTGTGTAGGTATATTATGTGTATATTACATGTCATTAAAATATCATCTATCATATAAATCATTGAAGGTGTTGCAATTATAATTTTGAAATCGTTGAACCCGTGCCATCATGTCAATAACAAATATGGTTCCAATATTTTCTTTTGACTGCTGGAAGACGCGTCAGTTTAGTTGGCATATCATTATTTGCTCATTAAATCAGCGTTGTAAAAGTCCACTTTATTACCTTTCCTCATTACAAAATTTATTCACATACGTCATTCCATCATCGTTTTTTTGAAAACTAAGGAAGTTATCAAAAAAAATCACCAAAATAACCGAGTTTCTTTGATTCTTTGGCTACAACTTTGTCGCTTATTATATACATCTTTCTTTAAAAACAAAAAATGTTTTCTCGATCGAGTACCTACTATACTCGATCTAGAATATTGCTGCATTTTTAACAAATTGCGTGTCACCCACTTTTTAAAAAAATATTACTGGTGACACGTACATTGTTCTGATCCTACGTGACACAGACAGCCTTTGTGATATTAAGTCGTGGGAAGGGGAAGCGGTGGGAGGCGCATAAAATGAATTATTTATTAGTGTAATGTGCACTTACTATTTGAATCGGAATTGTTTATAATTTCATGGATTTTAATCTTTTTGCACGGAATCCTAATTCTTTTTCTAGAATAAAAGCAGCTTAAGTTACTCCTTATAACATCAGCTATCTGCCAATGAAACAATGCTGTCAAAATCGGTCCAGACGTTTCGGAGATTAGCCGTAACAAATAGACAGACAGACAAAAAATTTAAAATTTGTTTTTTTTGTTATAAGTAGGCGTATATACTTTCATATACCTTTATTAAAAAGCTGTTATTTTGACATTACAAACAGACACTTCAATTTTATTTATTTGTACAGATTCCGGTTGTAATAACGCATCTGTAACTTCTTTTATGCATTTGGAAACTGTTGATTGGCACACCGCCAATCAACGTCCCTGGCAATAAATTTTAACGCGATTAAATGATTTATGATTTACATTTTTCAGTTTTTATTCCAAAAAATTTGATGAGACGTCAAGTGACGTCACTCTGCTGCCTGGGTAGGTACGCTGTTTTCTTGCGATATCTCTCGAACGGGAAGAGATATCGGCGTACAGTTTGTGCAGTAGGCTGGAGGCCGTCGAGGGGCATCTCCTAGTTCAAATCGCGTTGAAATCGGTTGTCTAGGGACGTGCATCAGAAAATGTTGGAGTGATTTCTTATTGTAGGTACAGCATGTAAAATATTGCGATATATTGTTTATTGGAACCTCCTACTTCAAACGGCATGGTCGTAAGACGCCCAGGAGCATCGCAAATGTGTCGCGACGTCAACCTGGGGTCACTAAAATGGTTCAGCGTGTGACCACTATAGGGGATACTCTGAGACTCTGAGCTGACGCTAAGATCGCGCACGGTGTCTATACCACACGCCCAGTGGTATTTTCAACACTAAAAATGTAATGTGGATTGAACTTTTCAACTAAAACTAATAATTGTACTTATAATATATCTTACCCCATAATTTCCCAGGATGATGTGACCTTTCAGCCTATTAGAGCGTAAATTTAAAGTTGTAAGTCCATTAGTGTGTGCTGAAATGTCTGTATTTCCGTCGGACTCCTGTAAAAGTATTTAAAATATAAATTAAATACAGATACTCTCACATGTTTAGAATATCTCATATTTTAAAGACATTTTAAATAACGAGAATAGCGTGACATCATTTTAATACAAAAGAGTAAATAATTTCTACTTCTGCAATATTTTCTTTCTTCAATTTCCTGAGTGTGTGGCTATATATATGATTGCTTAAAGGGAAAGTGCCAGTTGAAAATATGTATGTGTATACTAGCAGAAATAATGAAGAAATTGCCTAATTTATTAATTACGAGTACGTAGGCCTTGGCTCTTTAAAGTATGTTTACAATCATTATTAGAAGTCATCATTAGTGCTTTATCGCTTATGCATTAAGCACTATAAAAGGCCAGTCTTAAAATTTCCTGACATATTTATTATGTACGACGCAGAAACTGCATCCACTGCAGGTTACTTGCACATGGATTTTGAAGATTACATACCAGGGATACAGACAGCATCAAGGAATTCTGTGATTTTATCACAGAGATGATGTTGCCATCTATGCAGCAATAGTTTTACTAATTAGTTTTGAATACAGATTTTATTGTGTTTGTATAAAGTTTACTACCCACACAATATTTATTTTTAACTCTTACGAGTTTAGAACTATAAAAAGCTTGTCGACATTTGCTTACATAATTATCTACGATACAGACACTTTATCCGCTGCATATGAACCCAACGGGATTTTGACAATAACAGGGAATTGTTCAATTTTATCACAGAGGTGACATGTCACCATCTATATAGAAATAGCTGCACAAATTGATTTTGTATACAGGTTTCATCGTGTTTGTATAAAGTTTACAGCTCACAGTTTATTAAATTTATTAAGTCCTGCTTTTTAGAGCAGGTCAGGACTAGAAATTGTTGGGCTAAATAAAAGTGTGTATTATTTATATTAATGATACTTTTGCTTAAGTTTTATATTGAATAATTTCCAATTTCAAAAAAAAATAATAATAATAATCTCTCTAGTCCACTTTTGTTATAGATTTTTCACCAAACGTTCCATGTCACATACAGTACCTCAGATATGGCCGGCGTCCACTGTTAATGACTCGCCCGGTACAATTCATTATTAGTAATAAGACGATTGTTTAGAAAAGCGACGTCCCGGTCCCTTTTGGCCTTTTTACAAGCTTTTACTTATCTTGCTATGCATGTATGTATGTATGTATGTATCTATGTATCTTTGTTCGGGTCAAATCTTTCAACTGAATTTTAAAACAGTTATCCTTAGCCGATTGAGCTGAAATTTTGCATGCACGTATAGTTTGGATGACAATGCATGGTTAGCTAACTAACGTCATTCTAAATCCAAAATGGCGGACCACTTAATATGGTGGACTAGTTATTTTTTATGCACTTCCATAACATGGGTATCAAATGAAAGGGTTTACTGAGAAGGATACGAAAATAAAATGACATCACTTTAAATCCAATATGGCGGTCTCCCAAAGATGGTGGACTATATTTTTTCATGGGGGTGCATAAACCCCATGATATGGATATCAAATGAAAGGGTTCAAGGTGACAAAATAGACAGAATGAAGGAAAACAAGATGGTCGTTATTACAATTTTAGACCAAGTTATACCAAGAGTTATAACTCGGCAAAGGTTAGGGGTAGTTTGATGGTGCTCGAGCAAATGTTGTAGGGACCGACAAGGGTCAACTGCTGGAGATAAAATAATTTCTAGATGGCGGATCTAAGGTGGCAATCAAAAACTTATTTGCTCCAATTCGTCTGAAAATGTTATCCCGGTGTTTTTGAGTCCCCGATTTTTGCAGTGTAGTGTATTTAAATGTGCAGATGAACAAGAATACAAAATGTAACTTAATATTGATATAAGTAATTCTATAATATAAAATATAATTTTTTTTTATAAAATAGGTAAATCTCGCGACAGGTTTTTATATCATATAAATTGTGTAATGTAATAAATTGATGGGTTTACTTTAATTTAAAGTTAATTTTTTTCTTTTGAGAGCATTTAAATAAAAGCTTGATTTTAAAAATATTTTTCACTGTTAATTTATTTACAAGTAATTTAAAAGTTAATACTAGTCAAAAAAAGCACATTGTTTATTTTTTGATATATTTATATGTCGGAATGGAAAGACAAAGTGGAGAAATAATATCATCAATTGTTATCCAAGATTAGTAGCGCCCTATTGAATACATGTATCCCAATTGAACGATTTCAAATAACCTGCGATTTAACATCAGACAGGCCACTTTGTTCCACAATTTACGTTATTCTTCTGTTTATTATGCCAAAACACGAAACAGTCACGCATGTTGATGATTGTTACATACAGATACAATACAATACATACAATAAATAATATATTATCTAATTTAATGCACTTGTCACAACTATATGGAGCAAATCGTTAACTGATTACGTAATTGACTACCACATGCACAATCACCTAAATAAAAGAACTCACCGTAATCACCAGCGCCCTCATGTCTGCTATTTTATCCGGAGGCAGGGCCAATCTGTTGCAAGCCACTTTCAAAATTTTCAAGAACTTCAGCTCCCATAGGGTCACAGGCAAAACACTTAGTAAATTCTGATCCAGCACTAGCTCTTGCAGCCTACAAACAAAAACGAAAGTTATAACGAAGGTCTGACCGCGCCGGATGCACATGCAGGACAATGACAAGGACGAAAATCTTCACAATTCCCTCGATATTATACGTACAATTCAATATCTGTTTGGTTCCGGCTTAAGGGTACACGAAGATTGGGACGTAGAGCGCAGTTTTAACACGCGTTAAAACTGAAGACACGCACGAGTTGGCCATCGGGCTCTTTCTCGCAGTAGCGTAGTCACGCATAATTATAGTTGGAATCCCACACCTCTTCTTTTCACGGAGATACAGTCTGATTAACCGAAAACTAAAATAAAAATTAAGCCACCTAAGATAACAATTACAACGCTAAATACGGTGTTCATCTGTACGATACAATTTTGAGGAGTATTCTTTACTAACTGAAATTTGTTTGTTCCTCAAAAATTTTCAAAATATTCAACATCATCCTCAAGCTCTCGTCAAGTATAAAAATGACGCATTGTACGCACGGCTAGTGTAAGCGCCGAAGTACAATCATAGGCAGAAGTATTCGGCCCTGGTAATTCTGCAGGGACACAACGACACACAACATCGATGCAACGAATAATTTATTTATTTGTTTAAAGATAATCGCCCTGAAGTTTAAAAAATCAAATATTGCATAGGATTATTTAACTACTTCCTGATTACAAAAATGAAATGGTGTAACATAAGATAAATAATGTAGATTGTTAACAGTAAACTACTTTAGCAGCAAATTAAAATGTACATTCAGTTACGCCTAGTATTGGTTTAACGACGCTATAGGCCAGGCGGCAAGTCGTAAAATAAAGCACAATAAGGAAATAATTCCAGATTTTATCCAGATATGTTTATCTTTTGATAGATATACTAAATTTCCCCCATCGACCGAGGTCCACGTTAGCCGCCATATTATACAAAATGGCGTCAAAATTAGATTTTTGTGAATATTTCCTACTGAAATGGACCCTATCCCCTATTTAGTTAATAAACTTGCGATGTCGTAACCTCTGTTTTGTTTAAAGACGAGATACCGATTTTTAAATAGCAAGTGGTTAGGGTATAAGCACGCACTAGGAAAGACGTGGGGCGGGGTGGTTTAGATAAGTCGAGATATAGTGGAGACGAGGATTGCATGAAAGAAGCAGGTAGTTGGTCTCTGGTGTGTGTTAGTGGTTGACGTCAAATTTCTCAGGTTAGTAAATATACTTAATTTGTAATGTTTATTATTAAATTTGTTATCTCGAGAATTACCGCCATCATTTTATTAAAATTGTCTGTGTTATATTTTATTTTTGGACTACGAATAATTATGATACGTTACGCATAAACTGTACACATTTTACTTGTTTATTTAGTGTGTTCAGCTCATTCTGTTTTAAGATTATTTTATTTTATTTTATTCAGTTCGATCTAAGTAATGTTGTTGACCTTTTTGTTTCATTCATGACTACGAGTAGGTTTTTCATACTTGTGGGTTTTGCTTATAACAGTAACCTAATTGCCGCTTGTTGTATGAGATGATGAATGTTTGTGCCTTGTTGAATTTATTAACACTTTTTCCCTGTGCCTGGGCGAACACGCAAGTTGCCTCCCGTATGGGACCTTCGTTTTTGCACCATAACCTTACAACTACTAGCTGAGTTGCCTCCTGTATGATAGGACCTCAGTACCTTCTGACGAAAGTCGGCTAACTAACAACAAACTCTTCAGTTTTGTATCTTGAGAATGATTGTAGGTTAAAACACAAGTATGGCAACCCTTGTAAGTTTTCACTTTACTTTCACCTAAGTTTCCAACAGCATTATTGTGATTCTTTTGAATAGAGATCGAGGGTGTCTCTGCCGTGCTCTTTCCCCTCGTGAATTCAAGGCTGAGTACGGCATTTATTTATTTTATATTGTTCAATTTAATACCTGTTTCAATAAATAAGTAGGTGTATTAAAATGTTTAGTCTTTTCTTTTTCATCTCAAAACTCCCGCTTTTCGTTAGTAACCAGTGCATCTCGGACAGGGTTAATTTAAATTAAATACACCGTAGGGTAGGTATGTCTCCTTTTGACGATCATGTACCCCGGCCATGTGTTTCTCTGATTATTATGTTGAACCGACCCGGGTTGGTTACATTACACTACAATGTTAACTATTCGATAGTTACCTATTACCAAATTAATCCTCATTAAATTTTCTACAAAAAAGGTCCTTACAAACTTTACCGTAAACCATACCGTTATGAAGATATTTAGCCGTAAACTTGGATAATCTTTTGTAACTCAGCTAATATCGATGTTTTTTAGTTGCTATCCATTAATTTTGGTTCTTTTATTTTAAGGATCAAGAAATTATACTAAGAAATTAAGTATATAAGTCAGAGACTTGAGCGGGAGAGGAGGCGGCATATTATTATTTCGCGAGCCACATGTGCGACTAGGATCACAAATGGCAGTGGTTTCCTCTGTAGGCCTAATCCACAATAAAATTTAAAATCTATTATATTTTTCTTCGTTTCGACGATGAAGGCTGACTTTGATATACTATACTGTCAGCACTTCCACACTCGAACTCAGAAACGATAGTGTCTTCGGTCTGGTCTTGGGATATTAGGCGCTATAGGTCGACGTCATTACAGTCATTTTCCTCTACACCATCTGCATTTGTGCAGCCTTGTCCTCTCCAATTGATGCAGATTGTGGAGCATTTCAATCAGATTTTTCTGCAACCGCATGCTGCCTTGAATCATTTTGAACATGTGCAGGATATTGTGTTTAAAAGTGACTCTGGAGACTCTCCCTGATATGGATTATAAGGAAATATCTGTTTTCTTATTTGTAACACATTCTTTTCCATGGAACTTCCCTCGAAATGTTTCGCACATGATATCCGGAAAATAGGGGATCCTATTTTCCGAACATCCTTTTTGATTGAAAGAGACAGTCCTTGGTGTCCTTGCCCTTACTTTTCGCATTTCTTCTAGATGAAACCAGCCTAATGTTCTTTACACCTAGTTCCACGATTATTAATATTCAAAAATAACTTTTCTGGCTGCTGATCGCGCTGCTCCAACTTACTCTTCCTCTTGCAAATCTTTTTGTATCGCTTGCTTAAGAAATTTTCTTCAGGACAAGGACGTTACATTTACGTTTACGATTAATTTTGACTTAAATTCACCTTTTACCGATTTCGATAGAGAAAATATCGCATGTCAAATATCTAGCAACTGGTAAAATACTCCACAATAAGAAATCAGAGAAACTCAAGGCCCTTATTAGATACTGAAACAAAATTTTATGGGTCAGATTTACCCAACCATACCAAAAATAAGGGTTCTTTATAATTAATAACGCATTAATTTGCTGTATTTATGAATTTTGTTTATGAATAATATGGGTAATAACTATTCAGGTTCATTTTGACTGTCAGGCATCTCTCGTTCTCCACAACCATTGTTGTGATTCATTTGCTCCAAGTCTAGAATGAGATTCCATGCTCTTCTTGCTACCCTATAAAATATATCCGCTACTGCGTATTCGTGGTCATTCAGCATTCAAATGAGGCAACCCAAACTTGATATTTCATGGCCATCAACACATACCACAAGCAAGTCTGTCATGGAGGCACTCAAGAATCCTCAGGCACCTTATCTTGGGAGACATAACTGTAGATTGGACGAATTACGATGATCTGGTTGTATAGCAGGGACGCCCATAATGATACACGCAATCTAACATCGTGGTATAAATCCAGCACATCCCCTTTTTCTAAGGATAGAAGCATAAGGGTATCTCAGTTTCATAGGAAAGGAATCCTGTAATCTGGAAATATCCTGTGCGTGTTTATTTTTATAAATGTCCATAGTAAGATCTCGGGAGGATTTCAGAATACAAATAGCTAGTTGCATTCCTTAACTGTTTTGCTGAAACAGTTGTTCAAGAAAGGGATCTGTCATCAAAAATGCTTATCGATCAGTGAAAGACAGCCTTCAGAATACTGGTTAATACTGGCGAGAGGTAAGACTTGCTTCATTACAGATGCAGAACATACTCTTGCATTGTTGTTAGGTAACAATCGATTTTAAACCATTGGAGAAAATCTTTTACATTCAACAGAGGAAAAGCAGCTGACGTCCGGGTCGGTGTGAGATACTTCGAAGTTCAGTTGCTTCAAAGTAGAAAACCATTTTTATGCGGGTCTGTGATATTGTCATTCATTATGATAAAAATCTTTAAAAAAAGTTTTTTAAAGATGATCGATCCATTATCTTGTAATGTATCTACGTTAAACCAATAGCCTGATAAATGGGTATGTGATTTATCCATATTTTTAATTGCTTCACGCATTATCAATTATCTCTTTACAATGTGAAATTAACGAAGGGAGATATATTTGTAATTTATAGTCTTGGTCTAGCTCTTAATAATGATATTGATAAATAAAGTCAGGTAAGTATGACTTCAGTTCCAACTTTAAAGATTCCTCAGTCTCGAATCCACTTAATATGTGCTACGTATGGGAACTAGAAACTGAATTATTAGCTGTGGATAACAGATCAATTTAGTTATTATTATTTTAGTTCTCCAAGGTCTCCGAATTCGGAATTCTGTATTTTTCCATTATAAATCTCGAGTGATATAAACAGAATTCGTTCCTCAGCCAACGCCTTGGAGCATGCCCAGAACCGTGCCACTGGGAGCACGAGCCAAACATCTCTGCTAATGATATGCGCGTCTCGGAAGACCAAGGGACCGTGAACGAAACAACGGAAGTTTATTCAACGCAGTTTCTATCTACGTTTATAGTGCTAGCAGAAGTAATATGTTATGAATTTCGCAATGCCAAACACATTAGCCATTTCCCATTGCCATAACTCTAGTTTAAAGGATCAGATCTGAATCGGGTTTTAATTTTCTTTTGAACGTTTACAAATAGGTGAGCTTTCTAATGATTGAGTCTTTGTGTTGGATGATGAGCCATTCTTGTATACGTATCTGCATAATGTATGCCTTTTACTGTTAAGCACTGGTAAGAGAATTGAAAAGTGAAAATCGTTATTGTTTTATACAGAAATGCCCGTTCTTAAACATTTCATTCAATGGTATCTCCTGATGGTAATCATACCCATGATTACCAAAATATTACGTTTACTTTACGCAATATGTAAATCAATTTCTTGGAATGTTTTGTTTTTTAGAAGCTCATATATCACTTATTCTGCTGCATTACGAAAAAAAATCAAATGGACATGTTAAATATTATCTAGCTGCAGTTCTGAAACGAGAATAGAGAATAATAAACCCTATAAAATTGCTCTTGTTATATCAAATAATGATAAACTCTTCGAACTTTTCTGATTATTCTGTACAATATGCATTCTATTTTCTTAACTCCTGTCTAGCATCGAATCGACATATCGAAGAAGTTTAAAATCTAATAATGTCGTGTGGAAATAAGAAGTCTTGTGATCCAGATGATATTCCCTATTACCTACTATAAGACACTAGATAGCCCTTAACACACTTAAGAAATGTATCTTTCGAAAATGGTTACTTTCCAGAACAACTTAAATGGCTGTGGTTTTTCCAATTTACAAAAAATGAAATTTATCTAACCTAGAAAATTATAGACATGTGGCTCTCTTGTCTGTATTTTCTAAAATCCTGGAATAGGCGTCCTTTGTCAGACTTTTCTGTTTTTTCGACACATAATATATAATCTTCTATGATAGGCAATATGATTTCACCAAAAATCGCTCAACCCAGAATGTAATTTTATTATTCTGTGACAAATTGTTAAACGATTTTGATAATAAACTACTCTGCTGTTATTTTTTATGACTTGTCGCGCGCCTTTGATACCATTGATCACAGCACTTATTGCAGAAACTATACTCTTACGGCATTAGAGGACCTGCATTGAGGTGGATCTAATTATAATTGACTGAATGGTATCAATTCGTTAGAATATTTAGTGAAAACAAGTTTTTTTACTCAAAAAACATAAGTATTAATACCGGTGTCCAACAAGGAAGTGTTTTGGATCAATTTCTGTTTAACATTTTTATTAACGATATATCCTCTTCGATGGAATCCTGTTTCCTTACGTTATTTGCTGATGACACGTCCGTCATAACATCTGATAGTCCCTGCACTAAGCACAGTTGCCAAATCTAACCCCTTAAAACTATACAATCAGTTCTATGAAAAAGGATCATACGTTCTGAGTTTAATATACCACGGTTAAGCTCATGTTGTCCTATTTTTCCTTATAGACTGTTCTTCCTTATAGACTGTCACAGATGTAATGGTGAGTAATCACAGGTGGGTAATGGACCAGTTATTAGTGCTGTTAAAATTTATAATCACCTTCCTCGTAAATACCAAGCGGTAACCAACTTCAGACAATTTAAAAACATGGTGAAACATCTCTTAATGGATAGAGTATTTTACTCTCTAGGCTAATATTTTACAACATAATTTGGTTCGCTAACTACAATATGGTTCGTATGTTTGTTTCTATATTATATATGTGTATTATATAGTATTATTTTTATTTGTGTTCACAATATACTTGTTTATTTGATTAACATTATCAAAATACTTATGAAAGTTAACACGCATAGTTGTTTTAATAATACAATAGAATGAACTGGAAATTCCACAAGGCAACATAATAGGGTCAATACTAACACAGAAGTAATAACTCAAGATAGTTGCAATTGTTAATAATATAATATAATATCTCTACCCTTAAAATAACTGAAATGGTTAGCCCAGATTTCAGAGACTTGTGCGGGAGAGGGGGCGGCATATTATTATTTCGCGAGCCGCATGTGCGACCAGGATCGACTTAGGTTGATAAATTCTAACCACCATTCAGGAAGGAATGAGGGAAATCTGAAAACCTCATTAGTTAGATCTTGGGGATAAATTACTGAAAATTATTTCGTACCAGTGCGCGGTATCGAACACATACTGCTGCTAGGTGATCGAGCCGACAGATAACACGCCAACCGTTCGACCAATTAGTTTGCAATAATTCGCATAGAGCTGAATAATGGTAATATATGAAAATACGTATATGACAATTCAACTCAACGTTATTCACCAATGTAATTTAGCCTATGCAATAGCATATTACACTGATAATATATACGTCAAATGAGAGGCAACACATTATTCCAGCGACAATATTTATGTCAGATAAACGTCAAAAAAATTATACATTTTATTTTAAAGAACAATTAAACTGGTCTCAGTTTGACTTATGGCATCTTTTTCTATTACTTGAAGTTGAATTTGCTACTTCTTCGCGAATTGTAGGTACTTAAATTGTCGTTACCAAACCGGTTCATTTTGCAAATTAAACGACAAGAAATTAAATTATGTCAGATACACGTCAAATAAACTATCAGCGCACTGGCATTTTATTTTCTTTCAAAATGAACATTCTTGTTTCATTTAATTGTCCTCCGAATACAACTCGTGCTCGGGTTTCGCCTCAATATTTGTCATTACTCGTTGCTGCAGTTTTTGGAAAATAATTACTTGCGTTTCGCGCTCGTAATTATTTTCGCCACAGCAGCAAGTCGTATTCAGAATGACAAATATCGTCGGCATAACCCAGAGCACTTGTTGTATTATACCTATATGAAAATATATGAAAAATCCCGACCAGCATCGGTGGGGATATAAAAATGTCAAAGGCCAAAGATATTGTTTATTTGCATTTTTCTCGTAAAGGGTAAGTGTCAGCAGTAAGTATCAGCGGTAAGTGCCAGCTGTTGGACCAATTAGGAGTTACAGATAACATCCTCATTTTTACACTTTTCAGATTTGATTTTTAATAAATATGGTATGAATAAATAATTAATGACAACTGACACGTCAAAAACATATAAATTATTAAATAATAACCTGTTCTGACAAGAACCACGAACCGTAACAGTGCCATGAATAGTACCGAAGTACCGTGAACAGTACCGAAACAGAGCAGCAAATTTTCCTTTTATATTCGGCTTAAAAATTGGTAAGATAACAGAACTCAAAAAAACTCTATATCCCTAAGTTTTTGTTTGCGCAGGTGTAAAAAAAACAAAGCACATTTTCTGCTTATGCAAAAAGCTTAAGCCACCCCAAGCTAAATAGGCTAGCCACGCCTATGGTTACCATAACATAACCGTCGTAACAAATAATTCAAGACATAATTATAAAAAGAATAACTAGGATATATATACAAAATTGGTTGGTTACAAATTGCAGTCTATTATCATTTCCCATCTCTTAGAAGCTGTTATAGATTGTAGAACTCGTTGTTGAAACACTGGATTTTCGCATTAAAATTTGATCTGTAAATTAGGATCACCTCTAATGGATGTGGTTTATTCAATTCAATTTCTTCGGATCGCTTTCCCTTTTTGAAGCCATTCGTTCCATTCATGGTGTTAAAAAATAATCAATAAAGGTCATGGTAGTTGGAATTATTAATTGAAAGAAATTTTCGCATAACTAAATGTGTTAAGGCGGAAAATGTGGGGCCGTAGATTGGCTTCCGGTAACTGAGATGTTTTTTCTAAATTACGTTGAGAAATGTCGCTTTTACAGCAAATTCGGGAAGTTACTATGCCTCACGTGAGTGGGACAAATTAAGTGATCATTATAGAAAACACGGTTCCCGAAAGTGTCATGCGCACTGTACATTGTACAACACAAATGTGACAAAATGCTTGTAACGTAGCAGTGTAATAATGGCTCTGTAAAGAGAGTCGTACCAATGGCAACTCTATCAGAAACCAAATGTCATCCTTGGTTTACCAAAAAAAAATATAGGAGACAATCGACATAAGGATACAGTCTTCCGTAGATAAAAAACTTCTCTGTGTCCCGAAGACTATGAAACTTTTAAGTACTTACGAAATAAAATTAAAAATGACACTGAAATTGAATATAAAAAATATATACAATCATTACTAAGAACTCAATTTTTGAATCCGAAGGGCGTTTGGGGTTTTTTCAAAAGTAAAAAATATCAAACTCGAAACCTAGAACCATGATCCAACAACAACATCTTCATATACAATGCTCAAGATATTGCAAACAAGTTTGCTCATTTCTTTAGCTCTATAGGTACAGGTCCAGACCGATAACTACTCTTATACAAATAATGTGAACACTGATATATGACTTATCAGACTTATAGCCTGATCAAATAGTGTTCAAAAGTGCCTGTCTTGTAACATGAGACGGATAGAATGTTTTTCAATGGATTGGTTTTCGAAATTTTCGGAGTTTTTTCAAGTTTTCCGCTTATATGTTGTAAATGACGCATCGTACGAAACGTATCATTGCATTCAAAGTTGTAGAACATAAAATTCTGCGTCGAATGACCTTTCTATCATCCAAATTAGACAGATTTATAAGGTCACCATCGTCAGTCGACAAAAGGCATTTTTTACCAACTGCAATAAACTCGCTTTTAGACGTCGATGTATTTATAAGAAAGGCGATAAGTCAGAGGCTCAGAGTTACCATCCTATTACAATTGTTAACAATTACAGTAAACTATTTGAATTTGTACTCAATGAAGCTCACTAGCCACAGCTTAAATATAGTATTACTATTACTTGATTGTTTGTTCGTTACTCTTTATTATTTAAATCGTTTGTGATATATTATATTTAGATGTTTATACGTATTGGTATGTGTATCTGTGTATACACATTTATATGTGTGTATACGTGTATATATTTTAAATATTTTATATTGGGCACGTATATTATGCTTGACATAGTGTATAATATTAATGTTGACGCTATTCTATACTTACATTGTAAGTTCTACGAAATAAATTATTATTATTATTATTATTAATATTATGTGTGGAAATCAACATGGTTTGTCCCTAAACGTTCAACAAATTCAAATTTAATTTGTATTAAACAGTACTTGGTTAGCAGATGGATGAAGGCAGTCAGGTTGATGTTATATATACGGATTTTCGTAAAGTTTTTGACTGTTCTTTTGGTTTTCGCAATCGGGTAGTGGATTAACTTCAATCGTACTTGTGTGATAGAACTCAATTTGTACAATACCTAGGATTTAGAATCAATATATTTACAACTTGGTCAGGCGCACCTCAGGGCTCGGTATTGGGGCCTTTGCTATTTATCTTATTTATAAATGCCATCGTAAATGATCTGTTTTATAAATCTCTTCTGTATGCTGATGATATGAAATTATACTATAGAATTTTATACTATAGGACAACCTTTATGATTGTCAACAATTACAGATTGACCTAAATACATACCGTTTTTACTAACTAAATACATATACTTTTTAATAGGTCTACCGAGAACTGCAACTATTTAAAACGTGCTGCTTAATGATGAATTATATATGTTTATTTATTTTGTACGTAAATATAATCTTAATGTTTGTAATAATCTTAATATTTATAATCTTAATATAATATTTGAAGAAAACTCCCCAGATCAAATATTATTCAAAACCAGTCACTGAGATGGAATATGACAGTATTCTGTTAAAACGTTTAATGGACATTATTGCCGACGTGAATGTACCTCTTCTGAACCAAAACCCAATAAAAATACCTAAAAAAAAATATGCAGATTTAATGTCGCTGTGCGAAGGAGACACTCCTGTTGCACGCATGCCGGAATTTCAGCAATGCTTTCGGGCTCTACCTCAAGATTAAACATTAACAATCTATTATTAATAGTACCATAGTTAGGTTAAAAGCAATTTCAGTATTTTCTTTAATTTATTTTTGTTATATTCTAAATACTTTTCTTAACATTATTTTATATTATTTTTGAAGTTAATAGCAAAGCATTGTTAATATAATAGTTATGTTAAGCGATTTACGTATTTAGTGTTTTTCATTTGTGTATGTAATAAATTGACTTTTATTTTTAATTACATTCTTACAAGCTTTCCTAAACAGTATTTTATCTTTATTTAAAACAATTTACAACAATTGATCACAGCGGAGTATCTGCAGATTACAAGCAAAAAATTCTCAGGTTCAAATTCATCGGTTTTTGTTTTGCATCTGCTATTTATATTACCCGAAATATTGGATACGAGCGAATAAGGTACATAGACCAAATATGAGCACTGACCCAAATAAGGGCACTGTTCAAAAAATAGTAAAGAAAAAACTTTTTGCGCATATTACAGTTTACTATGATGAGTAAGCCTAGACAACTTCGCGGTGAATTTTATTTAGTCTACCAACTGTGAGCTGGCGCTCTAAAGAATTAATCTAGCCTAAGGTCCAACACAAAGTGAGGCTAGTAATTTCGGTAAGTAAAACTTTCATGAAATTTAAAGTAAAAATTTGAATCAAATATTGACTGTTGCATGTCAGTGTATAGCTAAAGAACTTGCATGTAAACTTATAGTTAACTATCGTGGAAAAGTTTTGATGGGAAAAGAGACAAACGTTAAATGTGGGAAATATGGGCACATGTTTCTTTTTCTACACTGAACGACATTAATAAATCTTGTTTTGTTTTTCGATGTCCGATATGCGATATTGCGATGTGATGTTGCGATGCGATACGATGTTGCGAACTTCAGATGTCCTATATGCGAAGACTACCTCATAACACAATTTCACCAATTCTGTCTACAATTTTCGAATCCACATAACCTAGATTATCTACAAGTAATTTCATTGTTCTTTAGTAAATACTGTAATCGCAATAAAATAATTTGATTAAGGGTGACCATATTTGGTTCGGTTACCTTATATAAAGTATAGACACATATACCTATATAGCACTTACTGTTTCAATTGGATGATT
This sequence comes from Tetropium fuscum, assembly GCA_964058915.1. Classification (NCBI taxonomy): domain Eukaryota; kingdom Metazoa; phylum Arthropoda; class Insecta; order Coleoptera; family Cerambycidae; genus Tetropium; species Tetropium fuscum. The sequence continues at coordinate 385,016 of CAXKVY010000134.1, forward strand.
TCCGGAGGTAGTGTGAGTAAGCTGTTATCAGATAAATCCAAGGTTATAAGAGTAGTTAGTTGGAGGACGCTATTGGGGAAGTTCTGTATTCCATTTGAGCGTAGGCTAAGGATCTGTAGTTCGGAGAGGGACTGTATAGAATCTCCAGGAAGTACAATTTCTTCTACATAGCACTCATTGATTTCTTCTTTGCTCTTGCATAATCCGTTGAGGTTCAGATGCTTTACTGATGGCAGATTCGAATTATTGCTATCGGAGTTTGAGTGGTTTTCAGTGCTTTCGCCTTCGGTGTCCTGCAACAGTGATAGGAATTATACAGGGTATTTACAAATACGATCTACTATAATCTACCTACTATAATCTAATACATTCAAGTCCGAACCTTTCCGTAAAACGACTAATATATGGGATGCAATTCCCACTGCTTCTCTTGAATTGGGACTTCCGAAAAATAGTATTGATTCAAAATACAGTACAATTCTTAAAACTTTACAGATTTTGACGAAACAGGCTGCACTATTTTAGAAAATAATTCTCTAAAAATATTCTAATAATAATAAAAAATAATTATTTTGTTTTTTATATTATTGAAGTGAAATATTTTTTATTATTTGTTTAATATTATTGATACTTTTTTAACCGCATGAGAGTGATTTTTTAAGGTCGCGCCACGACAGATTTTATAACATTTTCGTATAAATGAGATAAAGTATATGACAGATATGAGGCAGAGAGAGCAACAGATATAGCGAATGCAGCGATATTTATATTGGATGCAAGGAGCAAGAAACCTTTGTACGTCAGAAATTCAATAAAATTTCGCTTATTGACACCGCAGGACTGCCATATGAAAATGTGTTTGTCCAAGGTGTGTTTTATATGATAACAACAAATATTGATGTGACAGATGGTTTAACAAACGGTGCAGTGGGAAAAGTAGTGCATATTGATTGTGATGATACAAGTCACGATCCCATGGTTAGATTTTCCGGGTATGTAATCGCTAATCAAATTAGTAAAACAGCTGTACCAATCCGTAGAAGAGTAGTTAGCAATCCATGTGAAACGATCACATACAAGTGTTCTAAAGCGGAAAGCAATTTGATATAATTTATAAACGATCGTGACATCGAAATTAAGTAGAATACAATATTACTTATGTATATCCTGCTGGATATATCTGGATTGGCCTTTCGAATCTGATCCAAATGAATGAGGATCTTTTTGCGGAGCATGCGTCCTTGCCACTACCTCACTTTCTTCGTGAGAAATTCGATTTAGAGATGAATAACGACCAAAACATTACCACGACTAAATCAGGAACAACTATTGATGCTATATTCTCGACAAATCTTCATCATTTAGAATCACGAACATATGTGTCACACTTCAATTACCATAAAGCCAATATGTACTGCAATACCGCTCTTCCTCTCCGCCCTCTCTCTATCACACTCTCTCTGTCTCCTCTCTCTCTCTATCTCTCTCACACCCAAGAAATCTCTCACTTCCATCACATGTACTGTGCTTCACGCGGTTTTTTTAAAAACAGAAACCTCTTGGATCGGGGACTAAATTATTTGTTTTTTAAACAATATTTATGCTATTTATGCAGGAAATAAATATTTTTTTAATACAATATCCATTGAAAACTTGGATAAAAGAGTTTCAAGGGGTTCAAGTTATTAGAGCATCTATGGATTAAATTTCAAGTTTCTAAAAAGTCTGTATAGGGGTCCTTTAACGCTTTAACGCAGATTTGTTACCAACTTGCAATAATATCTTGTGTATGAGTGACATTAATATTGATCTTGTTGATTTGGAAAACTATAACACTATAAAATTTACGCAGTTACTTAAGGACCATGAATTTTGTCAGCTAATTAACGAGCCTACAAGAATATCAGTAAATAAACTGTTACTTATTGATGTTATCTGTCCAGCTGATATAGGCATCGGTCATATTGAGGTAATAATCTTCAAACTGATCACAAACAAATATTTTGTAACATTGAAAATTGTATGCAAAAAATACTCCTATAATAAGAGATTTTAGAGTTCAGAGATTTTAAACATTTTGATTACGTAAATTTCAATAATGTTCTTCAGTCACTCCCTTTGCAAAATATATTTTATATCAATGATATTGGAAGAAAACTCCTTTATTTTAATGATCCAATAATTTCGGTATTTGACGCACCGCTAAGGACAGGTAGATGTACTAAACCGAAGGCACATTGGCTCACTGAAGATTTAAAGTTTATGATGGACACTAGAGATCGTGCTCTAACTCGATACAAAAAATCAAAAACCCCTGCGCATTATAACTACTATAAATTGTTAAGAAATACTACAACCAAGCCAGTAGAAAACGAAAAAACGGCATATTTAATTACAGGAACTAATAAATCATCAACATTATGGAAATATATCAATCAGGTTTCAGAAAAAAATCCAGTTGTAATACTGCACTTCTCACTTTATTGATGACATATTAACAGCAACTGATCATAATGAAATGATGGTATTAATTTTATTAGATCGTACTAAAGCATTTTACTGTATCAATCATGAAGTAATGCTATCAGTATTATCCTATATAGGACTTGATCAAAATTATGTTAATATTCTTTAAAAATATTTGTAAAATAGGACACAAATAGTAATACATGGTAACAACGTTTCTCTGGAAGGGAATTTTGATCGTCGTGTACCACAGGGATCTATTTTGGACCCCTTACTTTTTCCATTTATACAAGTCAATTACACAGTAAATTAAACACATGCAAAGTACACTACTACGCGGATGATACTCAAGTGTAGAAATCATTTGTTCCAGAAAATATTGTAGAGATAAATGATGCTGTAAATTCTGATTTGAATGAGTTGGAATTTCATCTATTAACCATGGTTTATGTATTAACCCAAGTAAATCTACAGTAATGTTATTTGCTAGATCTGCATTACGTGATCAATATACTGATTTGATCCACATAAAAATTGAGAGTAGCATATTCCCTTTTGTCACAGAAACAAGAAACTTAGGGCTCATTATAGAGACAGCTTTGAGATTCAAAAAACATATAAACAATTGTATTATAAAGGCTTGAAATATTATTTATTAGTATTAGAAGTATTATAAAAATAATGAAAATTTGTGTCGTTAAACCCATATAATTTAGGGGCATTCATAATATCAGAGAAAAACACAAAAGTTGTGTGCAAGTGTAAAATAAATTGAAATACAATTTCCCACATAAAAGCGTCCAGCGGGTTAGTAGGTACCCCGCTTTTCTTTGTTGCCATAAGATACCATTTTACTCCTCCAAAAGGCATGCTGTATGATATCGAAACATGCTGCTGTATGAAAAACAGCCACTTTAGCTTAACGGGTTATTAACGCATGGAACTTTGTTAAATTTCGAAATATTACTTGAGATTTACCCCTAGGACTTACATTGCTTTCTTCGTGGAAACTGGTACTGTGGCACTCCTCCTCTAGAGAATCCAGCTCGATATTTTCACATTCCAAAATTTTTGGGAACTTCACCACCCTATCACATAACCTCTGAGGTTTCCTAGGTGCCGAAGACATCGCTAGCAGCATCACTGCGGTTAGCATAGAATAGCTCAATTTAAAAAAGAAACTTTAAATCACACACTCACGTCAATTACCCGATCATTATAGAAGATGGAATTAATAACAAGGTCACGGTGATGAGACTCGATCGACACGGAATTTGAGGGATTCACATGGGTGTTACGAAACACCTATTCGATTTAAGTGTATATTTTAAACTAAAGTAAAGATTTTAACGTCGAGGAACTGAAGTATAGTAATTGTGATTCTGTAGAGAACGACCCAAGACGGCATGACATCACGGTTGGCTACTTCTTATTCTGTTCTCGTCACGTTTGCTTAGTAGTCGATGGAAGTATGCTCAAAATAGGAAAAACTGAGCAAGAATTTATCGGGGTCTTAAGGCTGGCCACACATTTCAGTTACTTTTCACATTTTTCAACTCGAATTATACTTGAAACTCGTTTGAAACGCATTTGCTGATGCCACAATTTTAGTTTACAGTGATTAATTAAATTTGAAAATTGGTTAACTCATAATAAATTGAATTTAAATAGTAAAAACAACGCACCTGGTGTTTAAACATAAAAATACGTTTTTGCATAATCTACATATAAAAATCAATGACACCATCTTGAACAGAGTTGAGAGCACCAAATATTTGGGAATTACAGTTGCTGATAAACTTAGATGGTATAAGAATCTAAACAAAAATAAAAATACACTTATACCCTTTTTTTTCGCAATATATAAAAATAATAATAATAGTAATAAATTCATTGCCCAATGAGCTTGCACGTAATTTCACAGTGAAATCGTATTGAGCGTAAAAAGTAACAAAATATAAAACTACATTCTGGAAAGTTCACTTATACTATATTACCTACATTTACACTTAACGTTTTCTGCAATATAATGCCAGATATAATGAATAGGATATTTAAATGCAATTAAAAAAATCAATAGAATTTTGCAAAAAAGGTAATAGTTATTTATATTTTTTCTTGTTATAAATTATATATTTTTGGACCTGTAGTATCACTCAATTTCTGAAAATATGTTTTTAAAGCTGAAATTCCTAATTCAAGATTACCATGGTGAATGTGCCGAATGTTAGGAATGTGACTTACATATGTCTTACTCTGTAGCTCATCTTTTCTGATTTTTTTTATTTCATTGCATTATCTCTGTTTTTATTGGAGATTTATTACACTGTTTTAAAACGAACGTCTCGGACAAGGGCTTTAAATGCAGAACTTTTTACTTGTAAATAATAATTGTTTTGAAATACGACATTTAAAAGTTTGTCAACGCTTGTCAAATAAAAAAATGCCAAATCGAATCAAATAAACATCAAAACATAAGTTTAATTAATCTGAAAATAACAAAAACATGAAAATTTAAAAAGGGATAAACAAATTTTTATAGGATAATATTTAGTGTGGTCTCCTCGCTTCACAATAGCTTCATTCAGTCGATGTGGCATCGAATCAATAAGATTTATTATAAATTCTTGTGGAATAGCATCAAATTCTTCCTGAAGCGCAATTCGCAGATCCTGAAGACTGTCGGGTAAAGCAGGTCGACGACGAATGCGTTTCTGAAGTTGGTCCCACAGATGTTCGATTGGATTGAAGTCAGGACTGCAAGCTGGCCAAACTATTCGTTCAATACCCACTGCGTTCAAATATTCGTTGACTACTAGTGCCACGTGTGAACGCGCATTAATTTGCATTAGTACGAAGCCGTCTCCAATAAAATGAGAATAGGGAACAACTGCGTTCTGAAGAATATGCTCGAAATATCGATGCGCATTTAAGGCGTCGTTTTCAACAAAGATTAAATCTGTACGGGCGTCCCTGGAAATTCCCGCTCATACCATCACAGAACGTCCATGAAAACTTACGCGTTCGGAAATTGCGCACTCCGCAAATCTTTCAATTCGACGTCTCCAAACTCGCTCTCGGCAATCAGGCGATCTCAGGCAAAACTGAGATTCATCCGTGAAAAGAACTTTAGTCCATTGCTGAATCCCCCAATTCACACGTATGTGCGCAAATTGAAGATGTGCTTGATTATGCCTTGGAAGCAGATGTTGATTCTGAACGGCTGTAGTTCTGCGATTTCGTAAAGTATTCAGGACAATAAAGCGGTCATCAATTGCACTTGTCTTCCGTTTTCTTCCGGAATCCTCTGGCCTGTTCAAATTTCCCGGCTCCATATCCCGATTCCAAGCATCCTAGACTGCTGTTCGAGGTACACCAAGGGTATCGGACACATAACGATGACTTCGTCAACCTCAATTAAGGCTACAATATGAGCAATCTCCGTCACAGATAATGAAATTTTTTTATTTGACAAGCGTTGACAAGCTCTCGTTCAGGCTCATGTTCAGCGATCCAAAGAACATGAAGGGTGAGAATTTTTTTCCTAATATGCTTATCCTATAATTACTGTGTTTGTAATCCATGGTTTTATTTCATTATTAATTTTAATTTGCTTGATTTCAGTGCAGAATTTTATATTTGTTTGTAATGTATTTACGTAACATATTTATATTTTGTTCACAATAAACATTATCCAAAGATTCTTTTTCTAATATATTGTTTAGTTTTACATTATTTATGTGTTGTACCTCCTTGTAGATGCAGAGCTTATTTAGACAAACATTCTATGTACAAAATTTACTATGGTTACTTTTGTTCTACTGTTGTATATAAATAGGCGGATTTGTGGCACAACTTGTTTTAGAAGGGAGAAAGTTTTACAAATAAAATGATAAGAGTTCTGTTTAAATGACCCTGGCAAACTCCTACTGAAGATCTGCATAATATAAAACCCTTTAGAAAATGAACTAAAAATTGGACAATGTAAACTAATTCACAAAGCAAATAGCATGGAATAATGTTTCAATAAGAGATGGTTTACGAGATCCGATATGTCAAGCTATACCAACAGACTTAATAATAGTACCTATAATAAAGAATATAAGAAACATTGAAATATTCATAGGAATTCTAAAACACAGTAGGTACGTAAGTTCGTTGGAATTTTTGTTTACCCTACTTTTGCTTTATTGTTTGAATGTGATGAGTTTTTTGAATTTTTGCATATAATGGATTTTTTAAATTCTTTGTAAAAATATTGAATAAAGTTTTTAAAAAAATGACAATATTTTTCAACAATATCAACATCAAATACGTAAATAAAGTTTTGCCTTATGGACATTATATGCACCAAGAAGTTTCAAAAAAAGTTCAATCCAAGTCGTAAATGGTTGCTTCACACCCAAAAACCACACCTAACGCGTCATGCGGTGTATGGGGTACATATTCCCTATTAAATTTATCACGAAAAGGTTCATTTGCGAATTCAATTTTTCCAATGGATTTCGAGCAACAAGTAATTGAAAAATAGAATTTTATGGAATTTTTATGGGAGAAATTTTTTTTCTCCCGTCAAAATATTGGGAGAAACAATCTGTATGGCGGACTTTAAGAAGTTTTCTGCTCGATTTTTCAAGTTAATTATTATGCAAAATGCAATTGCCTAATTAACACCTATTTGCCACGCAACCAATTCGGATGTCATGGACATTTATTGTGTTTACTATTGGTTATGGAATTTCCTATTTTCCCCAGAATATAGGATTGGGAGGAAACCGCTCATTACAGGTCATTGTTTCCAGTCATTAGATAGTAGACAATATAACCGTAGTCTGTGTATTTGCTTATATATCACACGTTTCTTAAACTGATTTTAAAATAACAGCACTGAAATCAACCTTAAGCTGATTTGATTACGATATTTATTTTTAGATACCTTTATTGTAGACGTCGTATCTACCTGCTATATATTTTTTTCAAGTGTCTTCTCATAACATTAAACCACACTGTAAAAGCTCATAAAGTATGGCTAATTTATGAGCACTTACATTCAACGCAGTCATACATAAAAACTTATGATATGTGTAGCAGATATTGTAACCATTATTGTCATTTTAATTTATTCCTAGAATATAACACGCTATAATTATTAAGTACAGCAATTCCAGATTTGATCCACTTGACCCTGGAATCTACGAATGTGTCTAGAAATTAATGGTACTAAATATTATATTCAGGATTCTATTATTTATTACTATTCTTTATTGATATGTTTTCGTTTTATTTAACTTTAATTTAATATTTAATTAATTATGCGAGATATATATATATATATATATATATATATATATATATATATATATATATATATATATATATATATATATATATATATATATATATATATATATATATATATATATATTGCGAGATATACCTATTTTATAAAAAACAAACATTTTTTTCTTAGAATTACTTATGTCAATATCAAGTTGTATATTGTATTATTGTTTATCTACACAGTTAAATCTCGCGACAAGATTTTATCATATATCATATTTATATCATATAAATTGTGTAATATAATAAATTGTTGGGATAAATTAAATTTAAAGTCTATTTTGTTCTTTTTACAGCATAAAAGCTTGTTTTTAAAAATGTTTTTCTACTGTTAATTTATTTTCTCTTTTCTAGTTATCGCTGGACATGTTTCTAAGTCTGTCCATTTCATTTAATGCGTCATTGTTGCATGGTGGTTTGCCTGCTAATTTAGTACAGTCTAGTTCTTTCATAAGGTTCTAGTGATATAACTCTACTTATTTCAGCTTGAAGCTTATTTGTGCCTGATTTTGGAGCTTTCCTTCTCCTAGACTGGTTGCAAACCAATGCTATTGACGCCCATCTGGCCAAATTATGCAAGTCATAGTATGAAGCCAACCAAGGCGTACTTTTAAAATTCAGTTGCAAGATTTGACCCGAACAATTCGACCTCAAAATCGTAATCGGGGACTCCCAAAATCCCGGGATAACAATTTCAGACGGATTGGAGCAACTAAGTTTTTGATCGCAATCTTAGATCCGCCATCTTGAAAAATTTGTATCCCTGCAGTTGATCCTTGTTGGTGCCGAACATTTGTTCTAGCACCACCAAACTACCTTAACCTATACCGAGATATAACTCTTTAAAGCTGGTATAACGTCCATCTTGTTGTCCGCCATTTTCCCGTTTTTCCTCTTGAATCGGGATGCTCCTAAGTTTGTGGTCAGTGTCAAGGACAGGCATGACTGAACCCGTCAACAGAGTTGCAAAACATCTAAGAGTTCAGTGACCTTGAGCCTGAAGAGGTTTTGCCAACAGACATAGAGCCAATAGATATAGAGGAAGCATCTGACGAAGATAATGTGTTGATCGAGGTGCTAGTGGAACCCGACAACCCGACGAAGACTAGGCGTGAGAAGAAAAGGCGTGAGAAGAAAAGGCGTGAGAAGAAAAGCCGTGAGAAACATAAGGCGTGGTGTAGAAAAGAATGTATTTTTTGTTATTAATTAATTATTATATATTTTTTTTAAAATAAACAAATTTTTAACGACTTTAATAATGGAAATTTAATTTTCTAATCTAACAGATTAAGAAGAGTGCTTTTATATTTACAGCTCTGCAGTATAATACAGTATTGCCTATTACGAATGCGCGCTCCCGCTATATCATGCTATATCTCGAAAACGGTTGGTCGTACGAAAAAAATGTATATGAACAATTTTGTAGAGAATGCTATTTTATGTACGTTTTGTTATGGGTTCTTACGACGTCAGATGCACTGGATTTTTATGACCTTCGATATCTCAAGACGCATAAGGGTAGGCATATGAGATTTTTTTGTGCTTCATTGGTACATCAAAACGAAGGTCTCTGCAAGAATTCAGCTTGTCCGGCCTCATTCCACAGAGGAAGGTTTATTTCTCTAATAGCAGAGGTGCATTTGTGTTTGCAAGACTGACGAGCATAACATTTTATATATGCTGCTTATTATTGCTTCATCTAATAAGTTGCTTAACGTATACGCACTATTTCCAGTTCACTTATTTCGCATTATTAAAAATACTAATGAGGAAGTTTTCGAGAAAAGAACGCATTAATGAAACGGGTGAAAGTAGCGATATGTCACAATAAAATTTGTCGAAATTCAGGCAGCAGATCACTAAAATATTCTCAACTCGTTGTAGATGATATAAACAGCGAGATAGGAGCAATATTTTATATGCCAATGGCCATGCAGCTAGCGTAACAACAAGCTAACGGCAGGTACAGTATCTTGTGTAAACGCCAAGTAGTTGTTTTCGTCTTGTTTAGAGACATACAAATATTTTTAAACTTAACCACAACCTTGGGAATGTTTTTAACAAGAATATTATTACGAGTAACGTTTTCAAAATACATGTATTGGCCAAATACCTCGATTACGTTGACTCATAGTGGATAGGGTTAGCCTAAAACCTTGGCTGAAAAATCAATTTATATTAGCCCGGTCATAATAGACATTCAAATAATTCGCATACAGCTGAATTGGTACGAATGTTGGGAATGTTGGGTACACGTTTATAGATGAAATATGAAAAGTCCCCATCGATCCCATATCTGCAAAAAAAATATTGAAGGTCAAAGTTCGAAAATATGGGTTTTTTGCATTTTTCAGTCAAACGGTAACTTTTATCATAAAAATATGTTTAATAAAGTTGTAGGTCATGCGATGATCTATAAAAGTTGTTCTTACATTTTTCCCTAAGAATCACCATGTCTAAGATATAGCGATTCAAAAAGTTGTATTCTCCATAATATGCACACGGTTCCACGCCACCTATGAGGTAGTGTACTTGGCGCGTACCACATATCATAGCTGTGTGCAATCCATCCCTCCCACTTTCACCATTTATCAATCCTCAAACATATTCTTTGTTGTTTTTAATATACTTTCTGTCATCTAGATTAAATTTTCTTTCGTTATATACCTCACATGATATTTAAAATTTTTTAACTCATCAATAGAGGCAAATGCCCCCTCGCATTTGCCCCTATGGGAGGTTCTACAAATTAAATTTTTATTTTCTAAATTCTAACTAAATTATTTCATGTACCACACACCTTCATGTACCTTCCATTTCATGTACCACAAGATACTCTTTCCAAATAAATTTTTATTTTTTATCAAATATACAACCTGCTTGATATACGAACTGAAAACAAACATATGCGACATTAATAGAGTTCTAAATAGTGCGGTGGTATTTATTTTAATAAATGTTTAAATCATGTTTCATTAGTTGTTCAGTCAAGTAATTGAATACCGTTACACCTAATATTACCTATATTATTACTTACTTTCCAATTTTAATTCCTCTTATTTCGATACCAATAAAGTCTGGATTTTGTCTCATAAAGTTCAATCATGTGGCGACGTGAGCTTGTTAACGCGATTAAAACAATCAATTATCTAGTATATTTCTGGGAATTTAAAAAATATATTATTGCTGATAACTTCCAAATATTGGATAAAATATGTTGATTATGTGTCAAGTCATTTAAACATTATCTTATCTTATCTTACCGTCTTATTTATCATTATCTAATGGAACTTTTTCTTCTTTTCTCCCCTTCCATCTTCTTCTGCTACTTCCTGCTGGATATAAATAAATTGTTCTAACAGCGATGCATCAGATGTCTCCTCTCTGATATCGCAAGAATCCTCTTCTAATGGCGATTCAACATTGGAGCTCGACTTTGAGCTCGAATGGAACTTTTTTGCAGCTGCACTAAGCACTACACCCCTTTTTGTAATTGTAAAAAAATGTATTGAGGAGTTTTTTCCGGTGCAGGTTGGAGTAAAGTCTGAATTGGTTCCAATGTATTGTCAATTAACTTCCAACTCCAGTCTTCTGGATCAAGTTAATTACCAAGCCACACTTGAACTTGGTAATATACCCGAAGTAGATGTTGATGAGCAGAAGCAGAGGTTGGGGTTAGACAGAGGGGAAGACAAGCTAATTGCACTTGTTTATTTTTACCGGTATTTTTTTACAAAAGATAAGTAAACTTATCTATGCAGGTATTTTTGGAGCTCCATATACAAAAAACTTTAACACAATTAACTAAATCTTGTTTCAAATAATTTAAAAACTTGTTTTACTCCACCTGAAAATTGCTGTTGTCGTATCGCATCTAGTTATTACGTGTAAAAATAGTACTTATGTGATTTTGGCATTGTGAAGAAGCAGAGAAACTTTTGGATGAATATATTTCCGATCGCTGTTGAGCCTTCCCAGGTTTTAAAAAATATTTTTTTTTTGGTTGGAGTTCGAGCAGTAAGTGTAATAGGTACCAATAAATCAACATCTTCACCAACAACAATAGATGTATTTATTAGGTTTATATGTTCTATTGCTGTTTCAATTATCAGGACATCAGCGTAAAATGAGGGACTGGGTTTCTTTTGTGTTTATAATCTCATTACCTACTAGTGCTTATGAGGAACGCAACATTTTTAATCGCTATATCTCAGAAATGGTGATTCTTAGGGAAAAAAGTTTAAGAACAATTTTTATAGATGTTGTCTAACTAATTTTTTTGATAAAATTTACCGTTTGACTAAAAATGCATATACCCTTATTTGCGAACTTTGAATATTTTTTTTGCCACAAGTGGGATCGATGGGAACTTTCACATTTCATTTATAATGGTGTTCCCAGCATTCGTTCCAATTTTCAGATCTATGCAAATTAATGTAAGCTTACCCCTATTTTTTGAGCTATTTTGACCGGGTTATACTTATATTACTAAAAGCAGCATCTGCTAAAAAAATCCGAGTGAGCCTAAATTTTGTTTACACCTTTATTTTAACATTGGAAGCACTGTCTAAAATGTCCCTATAAACATCGCGCTTGCGTTTCTAGTTATTTAAGGTCAAAGGTCAGGAAAATCTTATTTTCTTAAATAAAGGTCTTTTCCGTACAACCAACGATTCTAAAATAACATAGGTAAATTATGCTGCAAGTCGCACCAAAAAAACTGTAAATACATTTAATTTTATTCTGCCAAACCACATCACAACGCAACATCACTATTATCGTTCGAGTTGATGTAGATTTACTGGTTCTTCTAATAGCACGTGCTACTTCAAACCAAATGTTTTGTTTCTTAAACCAGGGAGAGGGAAAATAAAATCAAATACATACTCCTTTTCAAGCCTAAATAAATTTCCAAATTGTAAAAAGCATGTATTGTTACTACACGTTATTACTGGCTGTGACACAACGTCTGCACTTTTTAATAAAGGAAAAATAAAAGTTTTTAAAATGTTCGAGAGATCAATTTGCGGAAGTTTTTAAACAGGGAAATTGTAAAGTAGAAACGATTGTGGAAAATGGATTACGCATTCTTTTGGCAATCTATGGAGCTCCTAAAAGAGAATTATCTACTGAAAACTTTCGATACATGACACTTGCAAAATTAACAAAACTTACGTCTTAGTAAGTTAGTAACGCATTGAAATTGACGTCACTTCCACCTACTTCCACAGCTGAATGTCAACATCTAAGTCGAGTGTATTATCAAGTACAGAATTGGCTTGGAAATAATTTAAATCGTGAACAATGGGGATGGACCATAATTAATAACATTTTGGAACCTTTTAAGACTATTACCAGCTGCACCAGATGTACTTTTAATTAATATTTTTTGTAACTGCACCAAAGGCTGCAACACAAATTGCAAGTGCAGAAAAGTTGGACTGTCCTGTTCAATACTGTGTGGCCATTGTCACGGCCAGTCATGTCTCAACACAAATGATAGTAGCGGTATCAAAGAAATGATTCAAGATGAAGAAGATGAAGAGCTTGATCTTGATGAACTCTTGACACAAGATATAAAAGAAAAAGAGAATGTTGGGTAGGACGACGAGAATCTGAAGGAAGGGACAAAGGACGAGAACTCGGAGGAGATGACAGAGGACGAAAACGTGGAAGAGGGGACAGATTTCGAGAATGAGGATGAGCTGCAGAACAAGCAAAACCATGGATTAGGCCTACTGGCGAAGCCATGTAAAACAAACGTGCCTTGCACCTCTGAGGTTGTGTGGAAACAGATGCACCGCTATCCTGTGTTTTCCTGGCTTATAATGTGAAAACGGTTGGTTTTAAGTAAAACATGTATATAAAATTTTTTGAAGAGGGTTTTTAATATTTATTCTTACATAACCAAAAAAGTCATTGGACAAATATTTTCGAAAAAACAATTTATGTGACATTTGACCTTGAATAACTTGAAACGCATACAAAATATCAGTGGGGACTTTTGATATATTATTAGTACAACAAAAAATAAAAATCTATACAAAGAGTCAACTCACTCGAATTTTTTAGTAGATGAATCCCTATGTGACTGTACTATATGTATTTTGTAATATATGTGTATTTTGTATACTGCAATAGTTTCATAAACAAAGAATTTGCTTCACTACCTAATCATCTACCATGACTACTGTTGCTATAGTAATGCATAGGCAAAGGCGTTTGATCGATTTACTTCATGTAAGACAAAATGACAGAATTCTGCGAAATCGAAAAACTAGTTGCTTTATTTAATCATAAAACTGAAGACTCAGATTCAGAGGAAGAAATCTTAAACCATAACAAAGCGAATGCAATAAAACGTAAGTATTGCCATAATCAAATTATCCTCGTAAATATTTCCTTCATACCATTCTCATCATAATGCTTCTTACATACATGATGACTACCTCTAGACTTTGCCGTATATGTACAATTATGAAATAGAAGCAGAAATAATTTATTAGAAGGGAGAGATATTTATTAATACCATTATATAAAAATAAGAAACTATTAATAATGAAGATTGAGAAAGCCACTGACGATTTATATTGTCAAAATTTGCTCGGATCACTTTAAAATTGTCACTTTAAAAAATAAGCATTTTTTACAAGCAGTTTTTGTAAGCAAGTTTTATAAGGCTGTAAAACTATCAAAAGTGTATGGATTTGTTGTAAAAATATAATATTTTACTAAAACCTTTGTACCTTTTCCTGCAAAAAAGACTGAATCAAAATTCCAAAAGGGTTTTAAAGCAGATACATAAGACAAACTAATTTTATAAAACTACAAAATATAGGGTGATTAACGTTGTGCACAAGATAATATTTGTCTGAAACAATAGGCATTTGCTTAACATCCTGTGTAACCATTTTTTTTCTAACTTAAAGAACAGGTGATATGAAAGTCAATAAAATTTGCTTTAAAATACAACAAACCGTATGCCTCGAAACAAATTTTGACGGCTATATTTTTCAATTGTTTTCAGCGAGCGACTTGGGTGTACGAAATGCTGCTCCTAAAACCAAAACCAAATCCGCTAACCCATACAGTAAAATAGAACCTCCAAAAGAGAAACGTAGAGAGATATTGGATCCAGAGGACTGCGATGACTTTCCATTTGATGATCGGGAAACTTCCAAGGCTGACTGGAAGGATACCCCACAGTGGGATATATGTTACAAACAGCAAGTCACTGCTTCTGATGTTTACCTGCAGGTGATGCATATACAACTGTTTCTTGGTGACAACCTTATATTTTACATATCTCTCGTAGATATTTTAGCAACCACTTATTGAGTTAGTATGTAACAAAGGCTTTACGTGATCAAAAACCGCTTGACTTGGCTGAGACCATATAGTTACGAAACTTACTCCAAAATGAGTCTTTCTTCTATTTATTCTGAACATTTTTAGACTTGTTATCTAGACTTGTTACGGCTGCTTTATGTTCTATAATGCTACTTGCATTCTACCTATAGCAGAAAAAGTCAAACCAACACTTGATGAATTATTGTAGATAGAGAGAGCCTTGTCCAAAATTTTAGATATTTTTTATAACAAAACAAAGTTCTATGCGCCACTGAGTATCTTCTTCCCAAATAATAATTATAAAGTAGAATTTGCAAGGGGGAAGAAAGTTCCTTATGCCACATACAATCTGGAATAACTTTCAGGGTACTTTTATTGTCACAAGTTCTACAACTACCACGTTCGACCTCCTAATGTACTACCATCTTGCTATCATATACATATATTCAAGTCCGAAAGAATAATAATTGTAGATGGAAACTCTTCCTGGAATATTCAGTTCTTGAACAAGTTCTTGTGAATTTTAGTGATACTACCTCGGAAAAAGAGACTTTATTTCAGTCAAAATGAGCAGCGTCATCAAAAAATTCCTATTTCGGTCCTAGGACAGATAATCACATTATCTAGATCATATGTTAGAATGGTATATCCTTGTTCATTGTCTTTATCTTTTTGTGTTCTCTATCAAAGCGCAATAAGGCAAAAAATTTCGAATTTGAAACAGACATGATGTTAACAATCTGGTTTTCTCTTCCACCTATTGGTGTGTTTCATAAACGACTAAGCGCAACTTATCCTCTTGTTAATGCATGCACAATATACATGCATAATAGGATGCAAACACGTGCCTCTAAATACCGGCAGCCATTTTTAGGCTTATGTCAACAACGTCATCTAGACATCCATCAAAAATTAGTCATGCTATTGTCGCCACTGTCTTTATATAGTTACTGTGATGCAGATCTATTAGTGGCGCCGCCTGACGGTAGTTTAGTGCCCTATTGATTCGCGTATGTGACCCGTGCTCTTATGGCAATCGTCGCGTTATTCATAAATTATGTTAAAACAAAGTGATAAAAACTTATAATTTTTCATGTTCGACAAATGTAAGATAATAGTTGAACATTTTCTACACGACTATTCTGTAATGAACTCCAAATTTAAATAAAATGTGAATTTTCGTAGATGAAATTCGAATTCAAAGATATAATTAGTTCATCAAACATTTATTGAGGCGCTGCTATCCCAGCAGTATATCGTGTGATTCGAGTGCCAAATCTTTGATAGCAAGGAATAGCAGACTAACAAGAGGCGTAGCAAGAAATTAGTATTCACATGCATACTGAGGTCGGCCCTTACGTACTCGGCGCCAGTGTAGTGCAGCGCACGGCCACGAACATACGAACGTAACAAAATTCAAGGTTTTAGCAAACAAATACCTACGCCTCATAACGGACTTCAATAGATAGATCGCCATCTGAGACATACACAACCTTTGTCCCGACATAGTACCAATAGCGGACTACATGAGAAACATTTCACAGAAATTCTACGAATTCCAACTGAATTATAGTCCACTTACAAACAACATTGCATGTATTAAGGAGCATAACACACCTTTTATCATTAAGAATAAATTAATATAGCAAAATTACCATTTATCACATATTTTAACCTCAGCTTTAAACCTTTTTTAGCTCATTTCGTTGCTCTTTTAAACTCTTTTATCTTGACCAATTCATTCTTTCTGTTTGTTTATTTGTTTTCTAGTCTTTGTTTCCAAATTTCACAAAACTTAACTATTGTTAATGCACTGCAAGAAAATACTAAATTCAATGATATTTTTATACCAAAATTAGTGACCAAACCAGTAATTTAATATTTCTTTTTTCCATATTTTTTCACTCTTTGTCTTTGTCTTTCAGGACTGTATTTTAGGGGTCTTTTCTTTAGCATTTTTACCCTCAACCTACAAAGTCTCAAATAGAGACACACGAAGATACTTGTGATAACCCAATTCCACTATTAATTGCCTCGAAGCCCATAGGACAATCCAGTAACCCAATGACAGATAATACACCCCATGGCGCAAGGAGCTCTCAATTTACCTCTTTTTTCTCAATTTCCTGTTAACGTCCACTCTGGTGCCTAGCCTATCAATTGTCACAACGCGACGCCTGCTGCGCGTGGATGTCTGGCTGGTCCTTGGCTTGGCACTATCCTTGGACGTGCCTTTCATGTATTACTAATTTAAAATAAATTGTTTGAATTAAAATTGACTTGGGTGCCAAGAGTTGCGCCTTCGAATCCCGCAGATTTTGCTATTTTTTTATAATTTTTTCACATCTCTTTATATAGATGGCCATTAAAAATGTATTTAATGCTACCGGATGACGGAAACATTTCAATTTGTCCTCAAATTTAATGAGGTTAGATAAAATAGTCATTAATTTTACATAATAAAAAAATGAGCGTGGGCTGATATAAACAGCACGTGTTACGAGCAAACCAATGTTTTAGAAAAGCGCCACCACGAGCGCTGGGGTGCCGACTTGCTAGCCTATATGCACTTGCACATAGCCTATAATTTGTCAAAGATCATCAAGTACCTAATTAATATTTAATAATAGGCAAAGTTTCAAAACTTTCAGTGATTGAATAATTTTGTTTTATTTGTTTGATTTGAAGATATGTGCTTTCAGATGGGGTTTAAGAACCCTTCGAGCGCCAGCTGCGAAGACATAATCATCACCATCTACCTACCAGACGAGCAGCGCCAGAACATGGATTTAAAAATACTAAAAGACCGTCTTACGTTAGTATCACCACGCTTTTATTTGGATTTACCGCTACCTCACCCCGTGGACCCGCAGAAGGGGAACGCCCAGTGGGACAAAGAATCTTCAAAATTGGCCATCACTCTGAGCATGGACAGAGAACTGGACCTTCTAAACTTTTAAATTAATACTTTTTTCAAAGAAATTAATTAAAACTGATTAAATTTCTGTTGTTTTATTTAAACTTGGCAGCGTGTCGGATTAAGTTTTAAAATTAAAGCTTAGTATAAATTTTAATTGTAGAGAACGTATACAATAAATTAACGATGCAGTTGTAGCCGTTAATTGTTTAGTTATTTATATTAAGCATAATGGGTGAGTAGTAAATTATTTTTAATGCATAAGTCCTTCTATTAAATAAAGCTGGATTATATATCTGAATATCAACTGGAAGCTCCATTCAGTCCCGTATATTTGAACCGCATAGATCGACTTAGTGCTTACTCCAGTTTGTCAAAGCTGTGTTACATCATATTCCGAAAGGTGAGTATTTTCACTTCCTTGATATAAACATTGATGTTATAAACATTGCACTAGTGTGTAATTAGGCCAGTTATATATTAGAGGGGCCCCTGAACCCAGGTAAATTTTGCGCCACTCCCAAAAAGAGTAGGGACAACATTGAAATAGATTGGAGGCACATTTCATTTTAAAAATTAACAATACGCATGTTTTTTATTCTTAAAAACGGCACAAAAAACGAGCAAAATTATGTTTTCTGGGCTCTTTAAATCACCTAGCGGAATAATTAGGCAGCAGAGAAATTTTAAAACAGGCTTTCCCAGCAAGCGACCTTCATTATAAAAATTTTGTTTTTTGATTCACCTGAATTGCTTCTTTTTGGAAGGGACACAATTTTAAGAATTTTTTGTTTTTCATCTGTAGAGGTAATAAATACTAATAATATACACTACTCAAAACGAAAAACGAACCAATGTTAAAAATGTAGATATTTTTTTACTGTATTAACTTTTTATTGCAATATTTTTTTAAATATATTGGACAGTTCTCTAAAAAATAGTATGTATGTAGTTCTCTAAAAATAGTACAATGTCTTGTGATCTGCTTGTGATGCTTACAGAAAAAAGAGAAACATCTGGAAATATATGGTTAAGGTCTTTATTGTTTTAATGAAAATATTGTCAAAATAAGCCATAATAATAAGTTCAATATTATTAATGCGTATGACCTCTGACTCGTCAAACTTCTGCACAACGACGGGGCGTACTTTCAATTAAATTTAAAGTAACTGGAAGAGTCAGCTGCTCCTACTCTTCCAGGAAGATTTTTTCAACGTGTTCAAGGTTCCTGATTCGCTGACGGTCCATCAATCGCTTCGCAAGTGTGTCCCAGCCGTGCTAGATTGCATTGAAGTCTGGAGTGCGGGCTGGCCAATCCATAACCTAAATATCGTGGGCATTGAGGTAATTTTGCACTGTTCTGATTGTGTGTACGTGTACACCAGCTCAGTACGCCCATTCAAAGTTATTAGTGCAGTCTAAATAACGTTCACCTTCAAACTTGAGCTCGTACATCAATATGATTCAAAGAGAATCTCGATTCGTCAGTGAACAGCCCGTTGCTCTACTGGTCCAAGTTCAAATTAACATGTTCTTCAGCAAACTACTTGTTCTGTCCCTTAGTAAATCTGGATGGTCCCGGGTAGTGACCATCCAGAATTAGTAAAACTGGGTCCTCCTTCGAAGGCTTCACATGATTTATAAAATGCTGTAACCATCTTATATATGGGTGGATACAAGGGTATATATTTACCCTTGTATCCACCCTGAAGGATGGCACTCCACTCCACTATGACACTCCACTGCAGCCGTGACAGCACCATCGTCGACGTTGTAGATTCTCAAAGGGTTGAAGCAAACCTTCTCCATTTCTGGTTCTAAAATGTTGAAGAAATGGCTCACAGTTGCTGGTGTAAATCCTTTGATTCTGTTTTTCGAAATACCCTGTGGTTTTCTTAACGACAAATTTAAGTGACGCTTGAAAAAATTTTTCAACCATTTTTTACCAGCAAGCGTTGTTTTTCGAAAATGGATGGGACAAGCCGTCGACGAATGTCTGCACATCATAGGCCATAGTACCGTCGATCCATTTCTATGCAGTGAGCTACCAGATCCTGTTCCATTTCGGGTGTTAAAACTGGTTTCCTAACAATTGCAAGACTACATTATTCTTCTGGTGTTTTCCCGCGTTGCTTTCCGTAAAGCTCAAGGGTTGACTTAGGTACATCATAAGTTTTCTAAGCTTTTAAATACCCCACTTCCTTGTTTCTGACAGCTGCAATAGCTTTTTTCATATTTTCAGGATTCCACTTTTTGTGTGCAATCCCTTTTTGTAGGCATATTGCTAAAACAAAATCAATTTCATGAAGCACAAACTGCACAATATATGGTGAGTTTATAAAACATTAAGCATTAAATTAAGAGTAATTATAAAGATAAATATGTAAAAATGTTTAGTGAACTTTTATAAACCCTCTAATACAAATTCAGATACATATTTATCTTTATAGTTTTTAAATCATAACATAACGTTTAATTCTTAGTGTTTTATAAACTAACCAATAATAAGGTTCCTAATTTTAGATATCCAATATTGAGATACAACGCCTGTCCAAAATTAGGCAACCCTTAACATTGAGGTTAAGTGTCTTTTAAAAAAATGCCTTAATAGGAATTGTAGTTACTGTTACTCATACATGTTATCCAACCTTTCTACTAAATTTTTGCAAAACGGCGATTTAAAATTTGGTACTTACATTTTTATGATGATTTTTCGGCACACAAAATAAAACTCTGTACTACACAAAACCATTAAATATTTTGTAGCCACCTAAAGGTGAGCAGCTAAACTAAAATTTTAACAAAGCGGGATAATATTAACAGTTACTCTCACACTGTGGACTAAATTACAGAAGACTTAGGCTGATTTTAGAGAAAAGAAGGTAACCAAAATTAGGCAACTATTCAAAATTAGGCTACTTTCCTCTATGCATAGATAGTTAACGTAAAATTCTGAAAATAAAGTCATAGTATCCTGTCTGAAACTGAGTGGGATCTCTAGCACAGATGACATCTGTGTCTGCGGAGTGTAGCCCAGCGCAAAAGCATTGAGCGTGGGAGAGCATTGTCATTGCTAGTGCCCGTAGCTCGATTAAGAGTGAAGAAGGTGTATCGTCTGTAACAGATATATATGAGAATGAAAAGTTACAAACTATACCTGATATTGATAAAAAGGCAGCCGAAGTATGTCAAGTGTCAACTGCTGCAATCACCCAGGAAAGACTGGTCAATATGACGCACTGTAACAACATTAATTTATGTAAATATTAAATCAGTAAAACACCTATTACTTTATTTTTTTAAATTTAATCCTTCCGAGATTTTTGTCAATATTTGATTCCGGAAGGACAAGAAGTGACCAGTGCCATAATGGAGTGAAGTTATTACTTCAGTCCCGAAAGTATGAAAACTGTTTTGTAAACAGTAGGGTTTAGGTGTGAAATTTAGAGATTATTCTTTAATTTATTTGAATGAAAAGCATGAATTGATAATGTATTTAACCATAATACAATCAATTACAGTCATTAGTCAATAATCATAGTAAATAATTAAGTATAAGTGGGTATTAACTAGTGCCACCAATAACTTACTACCACAACAAATTAGGTAAATCATAATATCTGTATAAATAATCATGTCAATGAACCTCTTGCTTGTTAGAACTATCAAAACACATCGTCCCTCAACAAAATGTTAACAGTGGCGGCTCGTAGGTTTTGGAATGAGTGAATCGTTTTTCTTGGCAAAAATCACTGAATCAGTTCTTTTAAAGACATTAACGACAAATCAGGTGCTTTTCGCCGTTATTTTGAGTATTAAACACTTACAAAATATTTAAATATTTTTTAACTTATTTAAATTAATTAGAAAATATTATAATCATAATAGAAATATATTTTCCAAGAAATATATTTTCAAGTACAAGTACTACAACTCAGAACTGTTTTAATATTAAATGAAAAACCATTTTCTCAAAAATATTTAAAACCAAGAGATTTACATACGAAAATAAATCCCAAAAATTATAATTAAGTCTTACTGAATGTGACAGTTACTTAGCTTCTTAGGTACTTAGGTTCTTAGGTAGGTTCGCTTTATTCGATAACTCGCAAACGTCTTAACCGATTTTGGTGAAATTTGAAATTTGTCTTGTATCTGGGTTAAAACTTCCATCTATTTAAACCCATTCCTTGCACCCAGAATAGTGCCGTGAATACGCCACTGAGTCCTACTTGTGTACTCTAATGAAATTCAGATGTAATTTAATTAATTTACAACCACAGAGACCGACAAAATATTTCATCTTATTTGACGGTTCCAGTCGGTCTGGTAAAGTGCTTTAACAGCCTTATAAATAATTAACTAGTCAGAAAAAATATAAACACAGCTGTGTGGACAATAAAGATATTAATATTTCTCATACTTTTTACAGGCAAAATTTATTTTTGACATAATACTGTTTCATAGAAAAATGCGAGAATTAAAATCATGCATGGAAACATCGCGACATGAAGCTCTATTGAAAGCTTACTATAACGATACTCAAAACTCATAACATAACTTTATAATACATGATTCTCCATATGTTTATTACTTTCTATTATTCTTTTTTATCTATTTTTCTTCAGATACTCACACCATGGCTGTGAAAATCCTGATCCTCATAGTCATATCAACTGTGATCCACATAACCTTAGAGTACAAGAATTGGAACCCAAACAGAAGTACGTATAGATAATGTAACTATTATAGGATTTAACAAAGCTGTCTATGCAGATATATATATATATATATATATATATATATATATATATATATATATATATATATATATATATATATATATATATATATATATATATATATATATATCCTTAGAGTATTCATAGTCTAAGGATATATCTATGGAGATATGTTTCTATGTTTCTATTGCCGATAGAAAATAAGATGCAGGTTCAGTGCGGTGAAATATCAAAAAAATTTAAGCCTGTCTGTTACTTCCAATGTATTTATATGGGATTTTTATGTAATATATAAATAGTTGGGATGATAAAAAGTCGATTCAGTTTTTATTTCTCATCATGAATATTGTCGCTGCTCATAGATATTATTGTATGTAAATAATTTTATCATAGGGCCCAAAATTATGGGAGACAAGATACCACTTAAATATTTGAGTACAGCCAGAAGGAAAGTACAACAGAAGATTATTCTCTATCACAACATCTTCAGATCGAATGTTCAGCCTACCGCTGCGAATATGCTGAGGATGGTGCGTCATTGTTCCAATTAATATGTTAGTAGATTATATTTTTTTTAAGATAGCATCTTCATCAACAAATTTATAAGCCTATTTCTAAAATACAATTTTAATAGTAATGACCAATCGGGAAACGATTTTTCTAGAGATGGCATAAAGGTGCAGCAATATCTGCCCAAAGATGGGCAGATGCTTGTAAGCTCTTGGTTCATGATAATACAACAGGAAGGCATATTAACAATTATGGTGCATGTGGTCAAAATATTTTCATTGCGACCCATAAAGTCCCATGGTGAGTACCAATATTATCACACTTGTGCCTAAGCTGTGGCATTTTGATAATTGTGCAACGCGTATATTGCATTTTTTTAGGTTTTAAGTATTTTAGGTTCTTTGCCATTAAAACCTGGTGGTTGGAAAAAGACGATTTTCAGTTCGGAAAGCACAGTAATTTGACTATTACTGGTCACTATACCCAGATGGTTTGGGCTGCCACACATGAGGTAGGGTGTGGAATTTCAAAATGTGTCCATTATAGGGGAAATAATACTTCACGCGGAAAAGAATTCTACAACTACGTCTGTAATTACTGCCCAGTGTAAGTAAACTGAAATCATAGGTATTATTAATATTATTCATTCATTCAAAATGTCATTCAAAAATGTCTCAGATGATGCAAATAAATAAGGTGTGGCAGGCATTCAATTTGTTGTCTCATATTGTAACACTTTCGATAGCCTAAAAATAGCCTTTTGATATTTGAGTTCAGATATTTGTTCCGAGATTACTGGTATTTGTACCAAAAATAAGCTTTTATATCATATAAATTGTGTAACGTAAAAAATTGATGGGTTTTAATTAATTCAATAGCTATTTATGTAACCAGTTGGGAAAAGTACTATTTTGTGTACCGAGCAGACTCCTCGCTGGCGCTCGTTCCGCAAAAGGATGCGACAAACACAAAATAGTGTTTCCCAACGTGTTCATACAAGATTTTTTCTAATTTTCACCAATTTTATATTTTATGAGAAGAAAACTCTGAATTTTCAAAAACAATCAAGTAAGTTGTAACGATGTGACAGCTCGTCACTTTCAATACTTGTCAGGTCTAACTAACTCACTATGAAATGAACTTTACGAAACCAGTTGCGTAATATTTTACTTTTCGTAACTGGTTGTGAAAAGTAAGACGTTTCCTAACGTCAAAGGGTTTTGAAAAGTGTCACTTTACATATCGAAATTAGCAAAAGTTTATTTTCTTCTTTTTAGAGCTTTTCAATAAAAGCTTGTTTTTAAAAATGTTTTTTTTACTATTATATTTTATGTAGTTCCGTGATATAGGTATCAAATGAAAAGGTTTGCTGAACAGAATCCGATAATAAAATGACGTCATTCTAAATCGAATATGGCGGACTCGCAAATATTGCATTTATTTCAGTCGGAATATAGTCGAGATCATTATTAATATCATCGTTTTCTTCCAAAGGCAAATTAGGAAGATCCAATGTACGTATTGTGTAATATTATATCATTATTTTCTACAGCGATGTTTCCTCTAGGGTCAGTAATCTCCTTCTACATCAGTAGTTATCAAATCACGATTGTTTGTGTTATCTTTTTCTTGAAGAAGTAAATCGTTAGACAGACTGACTTATTGCAATGAACACTTCGTTATTATTTGTCATGGTAAAGTCTGAAAAATCTATTTGAATAAGGATGTCATAATCATATTCCAAGTTGTGTATTTCGTCTATCGCTGAATTATTAGGGGAAATTTTATTTGACGCGATCGGCATTTCATTTGGGTGAAATATTATTTCATGTGTTTTTTCGGCATAGCAATTATTTTCAAAGCATTCCAAAATTTTGCTGGTTTTGCGAAACATTTTCTTTATCTAGCATAATAGTATTTAAGTAATTATTGTCTGTATTCTACTAAAATTTCATACGGCACGTTAATGTTTACATTATTAATATTTACTTCATTATTATTTCTTTTAACAGCCATTGCTAAATTTTTTGCTGCTCGTCCTGTCATCAAAAATAATAATATTTCATTAGAAATATGTCATAAACCAGACACTGTAATTTACGCAATAGGACGTATTAAACAAGAAACATAATTTAAAAATTGATATATGTCTTAAAGCACATCAAACATCTATTAATGACAATAGGTCGTTTACAACAGCATACTTAAAAAGCGTTTTTTTGTAAAATAACTAATATTTTTCACACAAATGTATTTGTAGCCACTACAACATTTGTACAAAATATTGTTTATAATACTTACTTTTAATAAATTAACTTAAAACCCAAGAAAACAATTACCTCGCCATGCATATACAGTGAGCTCGTAAAGTTTGGAATAAATTCAATAAATCGTTATTGAAGGATTTTCACAGGAAATCCTCGGACACGTCAACCTTATTTTATAAAATGTCACTTTTTTCAGCCCTCGATTTTTTTTTTGTTTTGTTCGTTTTTGAGCTATGACGTCATCGACAATTTTTTTAAATGACAACCCATATTTTTTTTCACGGATTTCGATAGAGCACATTTTTCTGAGTGCGAATATGTCAAAAACATAGTACCTTTAACATTAAAGTTTTCGAGATATTCGGTTGCAAAGTTTATAAAATGTACCATGGCACCATGCATAAGCTATCGGGCGGGTCAAGATTTTTAATAGCATATTGATTCTAATAGCTTATAGCTTATTACATTTTAAAAGATTAAGGAGTAATATTATTTATTTTGGTAGCTTATCGAACATTTTGAAAGATTTGGGAGTAATCTGTTTAATTTTTTAACAACAATTTAAACAAATAAAAAAATATTTTAACAAATAAATGATAAATAATTAAAGTAAAAAATAAAATCAGAGTAAATTTTCAAAGTGACCTCCATTCACTTCCTGGCAATATCCCATCCGCCACTGAAACTCCTGCAGAACCTTACCAACAGTATCGGGTTGAATGGTTCGAATTTCATTGCGAATTCTGTCCTTTAATTCTTCGATGGTATTTGGTCTATTGAAATAAACTTTGCTCTTTAAATAGCCCCATAAAAAGTAGTCTAGGGGAGTGAGATCTGGAGATCTAGGGGGCCATTCGATAGTTCCCCTGCGACCAATCCATTGGTTAGGAAATACATGGTTTAAATAATCGCGAACGATCACTGCAAAATGGGGTGGTGCACCGTCTTGTTGGTACCATATCGTGTGATGGGGCAGATCTGGATCTACGTCATTTGGGTAAAGTACCGCAAGTGCAGGGACTAAGTCGTCTCTTAAAAATTCTAAATATATTTCACCTGTTAATACGCCTTCAGAGAAAAATGGGCCCAAAATACGATTACCTACAATACCAGCCCAAACGTTAACTTTTTGTGGAAACTGACTACGAGTTTCCATTTTCCAGTGTGGATTTTCAGGAGACCAATATCTACAGTTTTGCCGGTTAACTGTGCCGTCGAGATAAAAGGTAGCCTCATCAGAAAAAACAATATTGCGTAAAAATCCGTCGTCATCAATCAGGCGTTGCAACATGGTTTGGCAAAACTGTAACCTACGGTCAGGATCATCTTCGTTTAACACTTGGACCAAAACCACTTTATACGGATGCCATTTGTTCAATTTCACATATTCCAAGACGGAGCTTTGAACTATTCCGTTGTTTGCCGCCACTTGGCGGGTGGGTAAATGGGGATTTTCTTGAAGCTCTAGTAGAACATTCAATTTAACATCTTGTTGCATTGGTGGACGACCCGTTCTAGGGCGATCTCTCGTATGACCCACTTCTAAAAACTTTTGTTCTATTTTGCTAACGGTGGACTGTGTAATTGGTTCTCTGTTTGGATATTTGTTGTTAAATAAACGGCAAACTTCTACTTGTGTGCGAGCTCTGTCCCCGTAACCGATCATCATCAAAATTTCGATTCTTTCCCTTTCACTCAAACGACGGACCATTTTTAAATAAAATGAATTATGATGGAATAATGATTAATCAACTTACTTAATGATATTATTCAACTGATTAAAACACAAACTTGCGAGGAAAAACTTCAAAATTGTGACAACTGTCAAAACTGTTGTTTTTCCTGCGCTTTCTTGATAAATGATTAGCATTTGGTCATCGCTTGTATAATTCATTCTTAAAACTTTGCAACCGAATATCTCGAACACTTTAATGTTAAAGGTACTATGTTTTTGACATATTCGCACTCAGAAAAATGTGCTCTATCGAAATCCGTGAAAAAAAATATGGGTTGTCATTTAAAAAAATTGTCGATGACGTCATAGCTCAAAAACGAACAAAACAAAAAAAAATCGATGGCTGAAAAAAGTGACATTTTATAAAATAAAGTTGACGTGTCCGAGGATTTCCTGTGAAAATCCTTCAATAACGATTAATTGAATTTATTCCAAACTTTACGAGCTCACTGTATATGGTAGTGTTGTCTATAAAGAACTGTGAGGTCGTGTGGAATAGGTCCTATTGGAAACACTTAAATCAGCTGATTTTTATAAGTCCTATTAGAAGGGTTTAAAAAGAAATATTTGTCGTTGTTTGTGATTTGCGACATATTAGAAGCATGTTCGGCTAACACTTACAATGTCTTATGCAGCAAAATCGCAATTTTCGATTTTTGTGGGATACGCCCTATTAGAATTAAGGTAACGATATGCCAAGTAACCATAATCTGGGAAAAAAATACCACGACGAATACTAGAGGTACGTATTCTAAAATTACTGGAAACTTGTTTCAAAGGGGCCCAATTATTTGTCCATCTGGAGTTCCGCATCACACACTTATAGACCAACTGCTCTGAGATTGGACCTCTGGCATTCAGCGTGGATTCGTCTCAGACCAATAAGGCATATTATGTCGATTTACAGTACCACCATTCTTAAATGAAGCCTCATATAACCACAAAATACGTGAAAGTAATCCAGGGTTATCACTGTCATATATGAAATAGCCAGTCACAATAATGAAGTCTTTGATCGGAATCGCGAGTCCATAAAAGATAATTATATGGATGCTACCCAAAAAATATATAAAAAAATATTATATTGTTACATTATTATTAAAAGTGTCAGTGGATGCAAAATTGCGAAACAAAAAACACCCTTTCAATCCGAATAAAACATTATTTTTGCTATTTTTTCTCCAAAACCCCCATTTACCGAAAAAATCGCGAGTATTTAACGCCTTGAGTACTGATGCCTTTTTTAATAGTGCACCTGATAAATTATATTTTATAGTACAAGGAAACGATTTAAAAACAAAAGAAAAAAATTTTTTGAAAAGCTCCTTTATAAATTAAAATTTGATTAACACTTTAATTCGAATAATTAAAAGTGTTAAGGAGTGCTAAAGTGCTCCTGGGATTAAAAGTAACTACTTTTATTGCTAAGATTGTTTTTCAGTTAGGACCTTAGAGCCAACCTTACCTTAGAACTCCTTAGACCAGAACACCAACCTTAGAAACTCCTGAGAGTCGGAGAATGTCATAGTTTTGTGACGGTTGGAGAAAAATATTTTATTTTGATTAAAATATGAAAAAAATATTTTTACATTTTTACAGTTTTTACATTTTAATAGTTGCTCTAAATTGTTGACAACTCATAAATACAACAGCATCACATATAGCCGCCGTTCCAAGTCTCAACATCCTACTATTTAAATAGGGATGGGGGTGCGAGTCGTACATATTGGAGACACCCTTAATTTCTCTAAATTGTGGTATACAGTTTGTGATATTTACATAAACTTTTACGACAAACTGAATTTCTGTTTCCTAACTGGTACATATCAAATGTCATTTGTCTACACGGAGGTGTTAAATTACGTAGTTTCAAGGACTGTTCTTTCAGGGGTAATCGTCCTGGACGCGTGAGTTTCCCTTACAGAAAAGGAAGATCCTGTGGGGCGTGTGGAAGGCAATGTCGTGGAAAATTGTGCAACAATTCCTGTCCAGCTGCCAATTTGTGGTCGAATTGTAGACAGCTGTATAAAGCGCATCCTTACTGGCTCTGTCACACTAACACCACAACGGGAAGAGAAAGAATGACCTACTGCAAAGCCACCTGTACTTGTAAGCGAAAAATACATGACTGAAATATATTTTGTACAAATTTTTGAAATAAATGTTAATATTGACAGTCTTCCTGTGCACCTATTTAAATTTAATCCTATACCAAAGACCATCTTATTGTATTTTGTACCTACACGCTAACAGATGGAACACACAGTTCTTAAAATCATAGAAAGAATAATTTTATAAGTTAAAAAATTAAATAAAATAAGAGGAAAATATAATATTAGCTGGATAACAAAAATTAACATAGAGTTCGGAGCACGAGCAAAGCCCAAGATGTGAGACATCAAGAACTGCCCCGAGATCCCTAGAATCATCCCCATATTAGGAGATAGTGCCCAAAAAAAATTATTAACCGCGTACAAACACACAACAAACTCGTTCTCCGAAAATACCTGGTTGTCGCTTGTGAACAGCCTCTCTAGTAAGATCAATCAAGTGCCCTTATTTGGATTTACAGTAGGGGACCGTACTCTCCCCGCACCTGTTCATCCTACATGCCGAGGACGAACAACACCACCATGGCCCTCTACGCAGACGACACCGCGAGATCCCGGTAAGCGAGGCAGCCCACTCGCTATCTGCAGAAAGCCGCTTCGCTTCTCGAGGACTGGTGCAACTGATGGAAGGTGGAAATGAACGCGGAGAGGGGCCAAGCTGTTCCGGAGTGTTCGCAATCAGAGGCCAACAGGACATGTCGTCATGAACGACGTCAACGTTCAGGGAGAACAACGTCAAGTATCTTGGCGTGACTCTGGATCGAGCCTTGACATGGAAGGACCATATAGATGCCACTACGCAAAAGGCAAAGTTCACCCGAACCCTGCTGTATCCGATGTTAGCCAGCGACAAAAGGCTGAGCCTGAAGAATAAGACGACCCTCAATAAAGACAAGACCATCCTACGCCCACAGCTGACCTACGCATCCATCGCATGGGGATATGCAGCGAAGACGCACCTCAAGAGGAACCAAGCAGTGGAAAACATAGCATTTCGGACTGCAGTAGGCGCCTAATGGTATGTGACCAACGAGGTCGTCTGTAGGGACCTGAAGTACAAGACGGCCCCGAGATGATCGAGGACCACGCCAAAAAGTTCTACGTCATCGCAAAGGACCACGGGAATCCGCTGATCCGGCTGGTTACCGACTACAATCCAGAGGAAACCAAACACTCGGCCAAAGACCCAGATCCTGGACAACAGGTAAGTATAAGATAATCACGATCTGATGTTTCAGGACGACTGATGCGAGAAGAAGTAGACGACACCGAAGAAAAGAACAAGACCGAAGAAAATGAATCAAGAAGACACTAAAACAGCCCAATCCAGTGGATGGTGAGGCCGGCTGCCTTGCCAATCCACACACCCTAACCTTATCTGACGGAGCCAGCGAGCTGATAGCTGATCATCTCGCGAGCTCTATCATCCTGAGCTACATTGCTCATCCTCCCATACCAACCCGAATACCGCCCAGCCGGGCTCTAGCAAGCCCGGCGAGAAGCAGGAAGGATCCCTCAATCACCCGACACGACACCAATACACACCAGTAATACAAAAGTTCAAGCAGTTTAAAAAGCAAGGTTATTCAAGCAGTTTAGAGAGCACTCCCTTTTTTAAATACAGAAATAGTTTTTTTTCTTATAAATGTAAAGCGTTTTCAAAAAATACTTCTCTCTTATTTCAATCAACACAAAACATCAGCATCAAAGAATGTTATTTTAAGGAAATGTTATCTTTAGATTCAGAATTACCCGATTGTCACAATCAAAAAATTAAGATTATGAAAACATTTATAATACTTAGGCTGAAAGTTAATTCAAAAAAATACAAAGCTGCCACAAAAATGGATGGCAGTAAGTCAGTGGCCGGTCATTCTATATAACCATTTTTTTATTTAAATGTATTGCTATTATAACATTTCTATTAAAGCAATTAAATAAATTGTTGAAATTGTTTGAATGAAAAAGGTATAGTAATTTTTATTTTAATTAAGAAAATTGTTTGTATTTATAAAGGTTCAATAATAAATATATCTCGTAATATTATGAATGACTTCTACAACAGATATCAGTAATATGTAATTTATAATGGTCTACGTGACAACTGTTTTTCGATACTAGTATTTTTTATTAAACGTTTCTTACATATTTCCATAGTTACGAAAATGAAATAAGCCCCAAGATGACAGCGGCTGCTGGCATCTATGATTTTCAGAAGACACTTTGTAAATTATGTAACAAGAATTGCAGTTTTCTCTAATTCAATAGGTAAGGTAGAAAACTTTATCTACATCTCTGCTATAATACATACTGAACCTCAAATACTGCTACAAAGATGTCGCTGACATTCATAACCTCATACCTGATTTATTTTAATTTTAATTTCAGGAAGCATTTCACTGAATTACAGAATACTGAATTGAAATAAGTATTACCTGATATTTTCACATAATTTACACTTTTCTGATATTTCTAGTAGTACCTAGAGTAAATAAAGATTTCTTTATACAGAACTATTTATTTCAATGCAATGCTTACATGCTAACATTGTTTCAATTAAAATAAAAAATACAAGTTGGGCTTCATAAAAAACTGCATGTATACAAACATGACTTAAAATGTATAATACAATAATTAGAATAAAAGTCCGTATTCGATATCACTGGAAAATGACAACTTTTTGGTACAATGGGAAGAAATAAATATATTTACAAAATTAGTCTGATTAATTCCACATATACCTATTAATATTATCATAGATTAAGTGAATAGATAATCAATCGTAATGCACTTAATTCTCGCTCTAAATGATAAACAACATCTACACAAACTGTATTGAAAATAAGGGTTCTAATGAGAATTCTAGATGGAGCTGTAATACAGTTTTGTCATTCTTTCATACATAAATTATGAACCGCCTTTTAATTTTCCCCTTGAATGACGAAAATCAAATTCCCAGAAGGTTTATCTAACTAGGGTATTGCCAAATTGTGAGATGATATATTTTACTTTAAAATAAATCCAATAATATTTTTCTCTGTTAATTTATTTCAAGTAACGGGTGAGTTCCTTTCAAAATTTTACTTTACGGCTAGTTAGTTGAAAAGTACAGTACATTCTTCTTTAATTTTTTTCTCGTAAAACAAATTTTAATATTTAAAAATCCATTAAAATTGAGCATTAAGGCGAATTAAGGCATTAAGGCATTAAGGCGAATGCCTACTTTCATTCTTTTATATTTGTATATATATATATATATATATATATATATATATATATATATATATATATATATATATATATATATATATATATATATATATATATATATATATATATATGGGTAGAATTATATGAAACTTCTAAAGTAAAATCTAATGTAAAATATGAGTAAAGCATTGCAGGTAACTTGCCTTACCAGTTTGTGTTGTTTAAGATTAAACTTTGAAAAATACTGTGGGAACTTCTACTTAAATACTGAGGGAAATAAATCTGAAAATACTTGGATAAATTAAACAACCAGTTTGAGAATGAAATACATTTTATACCTAAACGTGTGTTACCTTTATGTAACGTTTATACCTAAACGTGGGGAAGATTAGAGGGACTAAACCTAAAATAAATATACATACTTAAAACGCTATTAAAAAAATTATTCATACAAACGTATATTTAAGAGGATCCATTTTTACACATTTTATTAAAAACTAATACCTATGTCCTCTATAGAATATTATCTGCTGCCGATTAACTGTTCCCAGAGTATAGGTCCCATGTCGGCAATACCGTAGTTCCATTGCGTTCCGCGTTCATTTGCCTGCTGTTTAATTAGGGTATTTTTTTACTTTATATTTTTTTTATTATTCAAAACGGAAAAGATCAAATTGTATTTTAACAAAAAATATTCTTATAATAAATATACAATAATAAAATAGACAATAATTAAACTAACAAGCAAAAATTCAAGATACCTACTTTATCCTAATAATTAGTAATAAGATACGAGTGGACTTAGAGTGGATCTTAATAATCTTGTATATTTAAATTTTTGTGGAAAATACGTTAAATTTAAATCAAAAACGACTTGTTTGAGGATTTTCCTTGGAAATTACTGCTTTAGCTGAAAATTTATTTATTTATTACTTCCGGAAAGTACTGTATACCTTTTTTAACGATATTTTTAATGTCTTCACTACTATCTTTCCACCTCTCCAGACTATAAGAATTATTATAATACCCATTATCAACTTTGTAAAACTTTTTGAAAAATTTACTAGTAAAAAAAGCGAGGGTGAATTTTGCAAATATCTCAAAAACTATTGCAGATATCGGAAATGGAAAAAAGATCCCTAAAGAACTGGACATTTCCTTTAAAAAGTCCCACCTACCGGAACTGTACCACCAATATTTATAATTTTAACTTTGCGGTGAAAATGGTGCTAAAAACGGATGATGTGACTTCCGCGTGCGCCTGCCGATTCGGACACTAATTACTAATAATTATAAATAATTTCAATTTACTAAATTACTAAAAATAAAAATTATTTAAACCCATTAAATATGATTAGAAAATTTAAAAAAATCACATACATACCATTTGGATACTTGACGATAAACGATAATCCATTGGAAGAAAAATTTCCTGTAATTTTTTTATTAGATAATATGCTTTTATAATTAACTTGTTTTCTCAAGTTTTCAATTAACATAAAAACCCTGATAATTTTCAAACTGAAAGGACCTTATTTTTTTTGCTTCTTGGAGGTATCCTTGAAAACCTTTAGAAAAGATCCCCGTGATAAAAATAATTCTACATAATTCAATAGTTTAAATATAGTTAACTACCTATATGTAGTAGTAGACAAATTGTTGAAAATTAGTAGGATCTTGGGAATTCAGAAAAAAATTTAAATGAAGAGTTACCTACTAGAAACGCATTTTGAATATAAGTAGGTAAAATAAATGTTCCTCCGGTATTTTAGTTTTGCTAAAGACACCTTAACGTTAAGAGTAGGTATTATTACTACAGTAATTTAAGAAATCTGAAATTTCCATGTGCCTACCTGACATAGCAATCCATTGTATGCTACGCTTCCCATCAATTGGAAAAGTGTATTGATGCAAACTGAAGTCGTCGCGGCGGTTCTTTCCACAATTTACAAACACACACTTATTTCCTCTGGATCTCTGTCCCTTTTCGCAATTTCTGTTACCAGTCATATTCACATATATCGCACTTCCAATAACACATTAACACCACATTTAAGCAAACAATATAATAACCATACCAAAAAGATTATAGAACTAATACCATTATCCTGATACTTTATAATTTGTGAGCCATAAAGAAAAGTAGGTGCATGTCGTCTTACCAATGGAGAGACAATATTAGTCAGCAACCCACCCCACCTAAGCCACAGAGCCAATAATAGTGTGACGATTTGGGGTTGTTTACCTCCTACTTTAAGTTGAAAAGAGATAAACACAAATATTATAATAATATATTTTATTCGAGCATCCCTTATTTTCTATTTCACTTCAAAAAAACTGGCATCAATTCCGCAAAAAGTAGTTCAGAAGATGCGGTCAACTTCGGGTTGGGGTGGGTCAGGTAGGCGAGCGTATGTACTGCATCTCACTTTTAGACCTCTCTTCCTGGCTTGCGTCGCAACGCTTTGAGTTTCTGCTCCCATTTAGGAGCGCAAAATATAACATAGGCACTGACTATTCACTTAATCTATGATATTATCAAAGTATTTTTTTTATAAAAACAGTTACGTGATAGATTCATATTAGTTTTATAGTTTAATTTTCTTTATCAATTTTATATAGGTACCGGTTATATAATTTGATGCAAATGAGAAATAGAATATTGGTTGGACTGATGGTCAGTTTATAGGGAAACGGTGGATATTGGCATTTTCTGATAAACCAGAGGAAATATAGTCACAAAATTTAGTGCGGCCGTAGTATGTTCACTGTATCTATATCCGTTATAAAGCAGCAAATTGCTGGACTACGAAATATTAAATAAAATATTTCATAAAAACAATTCACTTGTGGCATTTCCCTCCCTTGATACAGTAAAATTCAGCCAAAACATAAACATCCAAAAAAAATTCCTTCCTAGCGTAAAATGCTTCCATATCCTCCTCATAGTTCCTACTGAAACGTTACACGACCACGAGCGTCGGGTTTACGGCGTGGGAGGTGGGAACAAGATAGAATGATGATTTTTCTGTTTCCCGTAAATATCTAAAAAACTATGAGGTTTAGCGCAAATATCATCTTATTGTACTTTGTGAATGGTTAACATGATATGGAGCCGTAAAGATTTCTTTGTTTTTATTTCACGTACACTTTCTGATTATGATTGCAGTATAAACTAGCAACTGAATAATGTATGTAGAATATATGCAGATATAGACACATATTATAACCACAGTTTGTCATTTGTCATAGGTATGTGACTATAAATATGTCCAATACAAGTTATTAGCCATAGTTCATTGTACCCACTTTTTTCCCTAATTTATAGTAGATTTCTGATTTCCATTCGTTCTTCTATGTCAAATTATCTCGATAATTTGCTCTTCTCTCTTGAAAAAGTGAAATTCATGAATAGGAAGCTCATGTGAAAAACAAGGAAATATGTTAAAAAATCTATATTGGAAAGAGATGGGACTCAAAATAATAAATATATATCACCCAGTCTAGTGAGAGAAGACAAATATTTTTGTTATTCGTCCTATTGAAGGTCATTATTCACATCGTCGTTGATGATTCTGGTATCTCTATTGAGACATGCAAGTCCCGAGTAATTGCTACACATAGTTGAGCAGTTGAGACCCCTCCTTCGAGGCTCGCATTCTTGGATGCATTAATCTCTGCGTCACAGCTGTATTCGCCGATCCAGGAAATTATGTCTTTTTGCCCCCTACATATCTCTGTAACCCTTCACTTTACCATAATTATGTATACGAACGTTTTTGTTCGAAATTTAATGCCGATCGTTTTCTTATAGGTTGACATTTGCGCCAGGACACCTAGTTTTCGAGATATTTGCGGACAATTTGGAAAAATTTCCATTTCCTCCTCTCGTCATGTAACTCGTTTACAACTTACTAAGATGAGGGTATAGAACGATTAGGCTTTTTTTTGATAATTTGGCCGATTTTTTTTGTTCATTTTACTGTATCACCCTTGTGGATATTGCCGTACATGTATAGATAAGAAAACAAACAAATGTTTGTACTTCGGTTATTCTGAAATAGATGGCCTAATCGTGCACGGGATTACCCGCATGTGGGGGCGAAACCCGCCGTTTCCCTATTGGTATATAGTGGTGATTTTTACAAAATAACAAATTATTAGGCATGGTCAAAATTTTATTGGCTTTCTAACAGCTATGTTACTGAGAAAGAGGTGGATTACTAAGCAAACTTGATTTTGGTATATCAATTGTTGAGTTAGTTTGCTGACAGGCTTAACAGTCTGGAAGCAAAGAAAGCTGTAAAGCATAGCCTGCCTGAAAATCTCTATGGACAATGTTTGATCGTGATGTTACATCTGGGCGATAACTCTCTATGTTATGAACATGATATTCGATCATGATGTTTCATCTAAAGTAAGAACGTCGAAACCAGTTACTGTATGTAAAACACCTATATACGTATAAATAGCTATATGCACGTTGACTAGACGACAGAAATGGCAACTTTGTGACTGTTGTGCAGGGCAGGCTGTAGTCTAATTGTGTGCCTAAGGGAGGCCGCGGAACCGGTTCGTCTGGAGGAGTGCATCACTGTGGTGGTGACGGTTCCCGCTCTGTCCCTGGAACCCAAACATGAGGCGGCGCCGTCAAGGCCGGGAATGCACAGGGCCAGGCAACTGGATATCCAGGTGAATGGCGGGACCTTTCTACACTGATCGAAGTTTAAATGTTTTAGTAATGAGCAGCATCTATAGACAGAATGTTAAACATGTGTTACAGTTGGATTTTGAAATGAAGACAATTATTTAGCTAAATTTTGCGGGTATTTTACATGGTGGGATAATTTTTTTCGTTCTCCGAGATATATGGAAAACATTTTGACAGAATATATATATATATATATATATATATATATATATATATATATATATATATATATATATATATATATATATATATATTGTTTAATAAAGTCATTACAATTTCATGGTAAAATTAGAAATTGATACTAAGGAAAATTAGCTGTCGTCTTTTGATTTCTTTAACTCGAAAAAACTACCATTTTCAACTTTTGGTTTGACAACTTTTTAGGGAGAATGCCCTGATATATTTTATATCTCATTTACTTCAAGTTATGACATGAAGTTCTGTGATTTCAAATTTACTCATCAAAATGTGCCTAATTTATATATTTTTTTACATATTATTGTTATGTACAGGGTAAGTCTCTTAAGATTGACACCCTCCTTATCTTACTTATCCTTTGCCGATTTAACTCATTCAAAAAAGGAGTGGACGCGGTTTTTCATGAATTTTTATAATCTGAGCACGGATATTAAAAATCTCGTAAGATATACAGGGTGGAAAATAAAACATGATTTTGACCCCGTATATTTTTACACCAAAATAATGTCCTTAATTTTCTGAATAAAAAAATATCTAATTGTTATATGATCACTCCACCTGTTCGTGAGATATTACTAAAAACTTATGACATTACGGGTGTCAATTATAAAACAAAAAACATATCAAGATACCTCTGGAAACAATGCCATTTATTGAGATAATAAATAAATAATATATAGGTAACAATAACAGTAACGAGTAATAACAATAAACAACATAATATGCCTAATAAATACAAATAAAAGTCAATATTAATTAATACAGTAACACAATAGAGTAACACAATTTTATTTATTTACACGTAACGTAATTAAATATTTTCCACGTAACCACCACCATTCTGAATACACATTTGGCATCGCTTTATAAAATTGCTTCTCACCCTTTGAAATATATCACCATTTTGGTTTAATTCCTCAATTTTTACACGTATGCATTCTTTTAACTCGTTCATATTATTAAAAACCCCAGTTTCGTATATATCTTGTTTTATCGTACCCCAGAGAAAAAATCCATAGGTGTTAAGTCCGGACTTTTTGCGGGCCAATGTATAACACCGTGCCTTCCTATCCAAATAGGATATTTTCTGTTTAGGTATTCGGTGACGTTCCTTGCAGAGTGTGGTGGTGCTCCATCCTGCTGCCAAATAACAGATCTGTTGTCCACTAAATTAATATTATCTAAATAATTTTCAACTGGATGTTGAAGAATATCCACATAACGTTGTGCATTTAAGGGCCCATTTATAAATACAGGACCTACAATAGCATTCTTGTGGATGCCACACCACACGTTTACAGTTTGGTATCCTTGTTTTTTTTATTTTTTTTACAATATGTGGATTTTCCGCTGTCCAGTAATGTGCATTTTTTCTGTTAAAAATTCCCGCAGTAGAAAAACTGCTTTCGTCAGTCCAAAAGACATGACTTAGAAACTCATCATCTTCCTCTATTCTATCAAGTATGTCTCTGCAGAAGGTCAACCTGTCTTGAAGGTTGTTGTCGTCTAAATATTGAACCGGCAAAATACTATATGGTTTAAAATTATGGCGATGTAATATTTTTATCACACTTCTTTGTGATATATCCAATTCTATTGCTGCGGCATAGGATGATTTGGATGGATTTTCAGCGAAATATAATAACGCGTTGAGTTCTGTGTCTTCTCCTGTTTTTGTTCTTCGCCTTTCCCTTTTCTTGTCTCTCAGAGATTCGGTAATCCTAAACTTTGCATAAATGTTTTAAAAACTATTTTTGGAAGGAGGTGGTCTTTCTCGAAATAACCTAACATACTCCCTCCGAGCAAGAGACTTATTCTTGTTGCACTGAATTTAAATTTCAAGTAACTCTTTTCGCTCTTCCAATGAATATACCATTTTCAAAATAACTTGCTTCTTTACGAACACTACATATTTTTTACGGTAATATCTAAGAGAGTGAACTACTATCTCACAAAAAACTGGATGACATCTGTCAACAAATAAACAATGCAAATATGCATTGTTTCCAGAGGTAACCTTGATGTTCTTATTTTATAATTGACACCCGTAATGTGATAAGTTTTTAGTAATATATCACGAACAGGTGGACTGATTATATAACAATTACACATTTTTGGATTCAGAAAGTTAAGGACATTATTTTGGTCTAAAAATATACGGGGTGTTCCATTTAAAAAAATCATGTTTTATTTTCCACCCTGTATATTTTACGAGATTTTTAATATCTGTTCTCAGATTATAAAAATTCATCAAAAACCGTGTCCACTCCTTTTTTGAATGAGTTAAATCGGCAAAGGATAAGTGAGATCCCCCTTGTGTCAATCTTAAGAGACACCCTGTTACATGGCTACCCTTTCGGCGCCGCCGCCAGTTCTCTCATATGGAAAGATTATTTATAAGACCCGTTTAGACTCGGTGTACATTGTAGGCCGATTGGAATACTGTAAGAATATGGGGGTTGCCATAGTGTAAAATTATCCGCCCGAGCTGCCAGTAACATTTAATAATAATAAAGAGGGATAATATTTTTGAGAAAATTTTAAAAAATATTAATATTTTTTAAGACAAATCACCACAGGAACCGGCGATGTACGACTTGGAATCAAGTGGTAGTGAATATGTTAGAAATATCGAAAATGCCGATTGTTCAGAAAGTGAAAACAGTCTCATTATCAGGTGACAGAAAATATTGCAAATATAATGAACAGGACA
Source organism: Tetropium fuscum (assembly GCA_964058915.1). NCBI lineage: Eukaryota > Metazoa > Arthropoda > Insecta > Coleoptera > Cerambycidae > Tetropium > Tetropium fuscum. The sequence continues at coordinate 425,286 of CAXKVY010000134.1, forward strand.
CCAATATTCAACGCCCTATAACTGAATAAACTTTAGGTGTACCAAAAAATGCATATGCAATTTTGTAGCAAATTTGGTCGACATTTTAATCTTGTATGTAATCACGTTTTAGGCTCAGGCCACTCTCTAACGTTTGTGGACCTAATTGATCTTCTTATTAATAAACAATGGTTTAATTCACTTGTATAGATAAATAATTAACTAATTTTCCTCAATTATCACTAGTTGTTACATAAACCCCTTTCAATTCTACCGTCATGACCAACTTGATTTTAATTTTTTTTCTAGAAAACTCAGTAAATGTTTTTTTATTATTATTTTTGCAACGTTTTCAAATATATTAATTCTTTATAGGTATATTATTAAACAATTTATCAGTTTATCGTTGAAATATCATTGAAATAATAATTGTTATTTCAAAATCGTGAAATATTTGTACTTTACTACGCAGGTAACGTAGGGTCGTCATACTGACGTCTTTACGGACGTCAGTACGACGGCACTATGTTACCAGGGTACTCTAATATTGTGATATTAAATACTAACTTGAACAATGTTAAGTTAGTACTACGAAGTGCGAAAAAAGTTACAAAACACCATGTTAAAACACCACCAGTATCCCCCATTCACGTGGAACAAATTATCCACTTGAAATTTTCCCCTAAAAATCAGTGATCAGTGAAAAAATAACGTACATTTGATCATTTATTAGAAATATTAAACAAACCCGGGGGGCATTTAAGTTTAATTTTATCACCAGCTAAATTCATTACCATAAAACGAATCCAACACGAGTTTTTGTCAAACCCCATATAAATGATTTAATTAAAACAGCCAAGCCGACAAATTCGCGATATTAATCGGGCAGAACTTAAACAAGTAACCAATTACTGAACTTACTTACCGTAAATTTCCACAAATGTGAGTGGAAAAAAGGCAGTATATAACTGGATTAGCGGCAGAGTTTAATGGTGCTAAACTTTGAATAAGGGTTGCTATGGCGATATTCGTCTGCGTTTTGGGAATGTGGCCATACACTTGCATCAGATCGAATATTATGTAAGGGCTCCAACACACTACGAACACTGAAAATGAACGGAAGGGGGTTTGTTAACTTTAAAATAATCTCAAATCTGTCTAGGTACTCTCTGAAAGCAGTATCTTTCATGTTCAACCTCTCAGACTGTTTTATGAATACTAAAATTAAGTAGATATAGTTGATCTAATAAGACACAATCAGCACATGAACTGTGTGGAACATATACATGGTGTTTCAGTTCACAGGGGCCTCGACTACGTGGATGCTCCGGGCCTTAAACACCCACAGATAAATTTAAATCATTCTATGTATTTGTCGCGCAAGATATTAGTCGAGGAAATAAAGCACTAAGCAATAAGATGGATCTTAATGCGGTTTTGTGCGTTCGATTCGTGAGAGCGTCTGTAAACTTTTTGAACTAAATTGAAAAAATTCATTTTTGCATATAAAAATATGCATTTTAGAAGTGCATGCGAAAAGACAATAAATAAAAAATCTACAACTCGGTAAATATTGATGTAAATGATTCCAGTTTTGCTACTAGGGGGTTTTTAGGGTTGCTTTACAGCAATTATCTCCGAGGTGCCCAGGGTGTACAGTATGAACATCGTCTCCTGGAATTATCTTGAGTAATATATCATTTTTACCGGAATTTAAATATATTATTCTTAATTAATTATTTAAATGCTATAAGAAATGCGTAGATTCAAATCAAAAGCCTCATCTAACGTTTATTTCGGTGGAAATATGACAATAAAAATAAATCAAAATATTGTATTGGAAAATATTTTATTTCTGCATGCTTCTCAAGGTATCGAAACCTTTAGATATATCGATACTGTATATAGGCTATTGATTATTGATTATGTCACATAAAAAGGAACTAAGACGTTCACGGGTTTCTATTGCAGGAATTGGTCAATGAGTCATTTAAGAAGAAAAAACCCCAGAATGCTATTAAATTAGAGGGTGGAAATTAGAAATAGGGGAGAAAGTGCACCCTTTTCAGTTTTTTCAATATATCTCGCAAACGAAACAAAATTTTGATGTACTTTATATGAAACTTTTTGTAGAGAATTGATTTTCCCATGGACATGGCATATTTAAAATAAAAAAATAAAGAGCGGCAAAATTTTTTCGATTAATTAACGGCTAAAAGACGGCAAATATTTATGCCATAGCAAGATCAATTTGGAAAAGTTGACCTGCTAACTTTATGAACATAAAATTTTACCTAGTAGCAGAACCACGGTATTTAATATTTATTAAAAACCAATTAATCGAATTATTTATTGTAACCTACCTATAAGGTTAGGTGTGTAGGAAACCAACTATTTTGCCTATCCTATAATACGAAAATAATATCATTGAAGCATCGCGCTTCATTCTTTAGCTTTTCAGCTATGATTTTTATATAATAAATATGTATCTAGTAATAGTTAATCTCTAATCTAACAAGTAACAAGTAATAAAACTAATAAGTAACGATAATCCATCAAGTAATGGGAAATATATGTTTTTGATTTTTAATTAAAACAAACAACTTCTTAAACCGACTTGAAGAAGAATTCACTAGAGGCGCGCCTGTTTCAATCATTATTTTGTTTATTATGCTCACGGGCATGCCCATCGGTAACCTTTTCGTATTCCTCCTATATATCCAGCGCGGTTTGAGTGATGTAACATCCACGATTCGCGCCCTTCAGCCCCTAATTGGTGATTGGTGTTACATATTCACGTGATTAATGATTCAAATTTCACTGTTTTCAGTTTAGAACAGAGTTGTATTGTGCAGATACAAGATACAATACCCGATAGAGTATGTGGATTTAGTTTTTCGCTCGAATTTCCGGCTTTTCGTCTTGTCGGTCGTGATTGACGTGATTTGATTAGGTACCTACTTACCTTAGATAATTAAATATTTCTTATCCTATTCATAATATTCGTATTTTGTCATTTTTTGCATTGTAAACAATGGCGGGATCATCGGGTGAGTGTGAAACTGTGCGAGTTTAGATATGTTCTGTTAAGGCGTTAGGTACGAGCTGTTCTTTTTTACATACACAAAAACTACTCATACCAAAAATTCAAGAAAAAGTTTATTGTTTAAAAATTTCAAAAGTAAATTGACAAACTAGTTACATAAAAAAATCAAAATACGGCAAGTAAAATTAAAATTCCTTGAATTATTAATCGCAAATTTGACAAACGAAATATTGGTTTATAAGAAATATTTAACAATCTAATAAAATATATTTTGTTTTTTCCAATTTATTTATACCATCAGTAATTCGTGAATAAATATTATTATTTAAAAAAGGTATCAAATTCCAAAAATCATTCTTGTGAAACCCTGTAAGTTTGTATAAATAGATTTTTCATTGAGGTGCCAGGAAAACGTGTGACCTTGAAAATTTAAAAAAAATTAAATTAAAGGGCCATTAAAGCTTCGCGGAGCAAACTTAATATCAAGATTAAATTTGTCTGCCCTACCTGATGCTCTAGTCACGTGCCGCCAAGCTTAATATAATTATCTCTTTTATAAATTTCAACAAAATTGGTTACCCTTTTCTATTTGCATGCCATTTTCCATGTATTTTATTTGTCACACTAAAGGATAAACAAAATGCATAAAAAAAATTTAAACCGTCATATTAAGAAAATCCCTCCGTAAGATTATGGATCAGCACCATCAAGCCGTCTGTATGAAAATCTGACGCGCTCGAGTATTTAAAAATGTCGATTTTTTTTTTGAATTTTCAAAAAGCCGTCACGAGCTTGCGCCATATCAGAATCGTCAGTCCTTTGAGTGGGAGCTTCATTCGAGTTCACTTGACAACCCGCGCGTGAATATCTGACGCGCTCGAGTAAATTTTTTTTTACATTTTTAAGCCTACCGTACCCCATCATGCATACCGGCACATTCCCATACCTCCGTCATCAGAGATACGTGAGGCATATACACTACTGTTTTTAGGGTTCTGTACCCACAGGGTAATCCGGGACCCTATTACTAAGACTCCACTGTCGGTCCGTCCGTCTGTCTGTCTGTCACCAGGCTGTATCTCATGAACCGTGATAGTTAGACAGTTGAAATTTTCACAGATGATGTATTTCTGTTGCCGCTATAACAACAAATACTAAAAAACAGAATAAAATAAATATTTCAGGGGCTCCCATACAACCAATGGACATGGACCTGAATCTGTATGCTAATAAATGCCGGAGTCGCCGGTCGGACGAAATTAATTATTATCTTAAGTAGGTATTAGATACCATAAGGCATTAGATACCATAAGCAGGTAGGTGTGCGCAAGTAATTAATATAAGTCAGTACCCATAAGTGTACATCATCTTTTTTTCTTATAACCATCTAATATTTAAAGTTCCATAGGTCCCCACGACCGACGCTCGAGTAAGTCACCATTTAGCATCGTGGGCTCCCATGACGCTCTCACGAATCGAACGCATAAAACCGCATTAAGATCCATCTTACTGCTCAAAAAATCGGAAATTCATTGCTTTATTTCCTCAACTATATGTTTGTACCGACTTTAGTTCTTTAAATGTATGCTCAATTTTTAATTCAGGGAATAAAGACAAAAAAACTTCTCGGAAAGCTGGATTTTCGTATAAACCTTCTTTTTGTGGTTCTAAACAATATCCCAAAACTCCCCATCAATATATATGGGCCACTGAAAATGATACTCGGAGTCAAAGGTAACGAATAGCGGTTTTTCGCGAAAATATCGGAACTTTTAACGGAATAATAGCGGTTATCAAATTTGTATCTTAGGAAATTGCCTACAAAAAATATATCATTACTTTTTTAAGAGCATTAAGAACAGGAATGGTCAACTTATTTAACATCATTTGGTTGTAATTTTTTGTCACAAACTTAAGTCATTTTCATATTGGCGGTGGAATATTTGGAAAATGGCGCGTAGCGGGCGAAAATATAATAATACATTTTGTCAAAATTGAAAGGGAAAACATAACATTATAGTCTGGGTGTCGCGGAAATAAAGTGCAACTCAGATATAACCGCTTATAACTTCTTGTGTGGCTGTTTTTCGTCTAGTCTACCATCTTTTTTTTCTGTGAAGATGTTCGTCATCGCGGCGTTACCACTGCCATTTTTCAAGGCAAGTCGTCAATTTGGTATGTATAAAAAATTATAGATACTGTACTTTTATAAAGTATAATTTCCAGAAAAATTCATCAAACGCGCGAGAGCAAAATTGTCCGGCAAACATTTTGAAACCATTCATTGCCTACCAACAGAAACATTTAAAATTTACAACTTTGAAAAATTTATCGATAACTAGCTGATATTTTCAGGATTGTTTAATAAAAATGTCTGGAATCCAATTATTGAATTGTCCGACAAAATACATTTTCTGATTTTCCAGTCCGACTCGTGGAAGTCATCAGTTCCATGAGGACCCAAAATTTATTAATAACGATTTTTCTTTTTAATTTTTTGTTTTTTAACTTTACATCACGATGAATAAGTTGTCTGACAGTAAAGTATTAGCCTATACGTAAAAACCGAACAAATGTTCGTTTATTCAAGTATTTACGAAGGTTTAGAGCGTGTGCGTTTGTGAACATATATACACTACACTTTTAAATAACCAGCTTTTTGCAGACTCGCCGATCCCAGTTCATTTCGAGTTTTGAAAGACTGCGTTTGTGTGGGTTTTATAATTTGTGTAATACTTGTAATAGTGATACTTAATAATGAATTCCGTAAATAATATCATTCAAATAAATTTTGATAGGCTGCCATTACCCGATAAACTTAAAATTAAAGAACTGATATAAAGTTGTCACAAACTTGTCAACGAAAGGCCAAAAACCGGTCTTTTACGCGTCGGTTTTCAAAAGACATTTATAAATAAAACAATTGGATATGTGGGTGTGAAATAACAAATTTGTTGTATTGTTTTCCGTGCTTGCTTTTTTATAAAGCCGACTCTAGCATGGACCCAAACTGGGCAAGAAAATGAGTTAATGATTTACACCATCTTCCTGAAAAAATGAAGAAACATGAATCGTCGCATGACCACATCAATTCTTGTACTGCCTTTGCTCGGTAAGGTTAATATTATGTCTCAGTTAAGCTCTGCATACAGGGATAGTATTACTTCGCATAATAATAAAGCCGAGAAAAATCGCCATATTTTAAAAAGGATAATCAGTTGTGTAAAATTTTGTAGTGCTTTTGATTTATCACTTAGAGGTCATAATGAAAGTGAATCCTCTAAGAACCAAGGAATATTTAAAGAACTAATTAATTCCACTGCAGAGCTGGACAATATACTAAAAGAACATTTGCGTACAGCAACCGTTTTTAAAGGAACCTCAAATATTATGCAAAATGAAACTCAAAATTGAAAAGGCAGACTATTTATCAATACAATGCGATGAAATCAATGATATCTCAAATTATTGTCAAATGGTTTCAATATTCTATAATGAAACCTCCATAAAAATATCTTAAAGGTTTCATTATAGAATATTTTTGGGGTTTTATTAGGGTGAAAGATAAAACAGCTGATGGGTTAAAAACATGCATTAAAATTGACCCCTTCGTTTTAAATACTCCCCAAAAATTAATAGCTCAAACGTATGATGGCGCAAATGTTATGAGCGGCAATGCTCATTTTAGTCATTGTGATGCCCATCAATTAAACCTCATTATGCAGAAATCGGCATCACAAAATGAAAAGTACGCGTGTTTTTCTTAATCTTTTCAATAAAAATATTATGGAAAAAAATTTTGTTTAAAACGAACGTTCTTTTGTTGTGAAAGTTTACAACAAATCGGCAAATTTCCTCTAGAAAACCCCCATTTTAACGAGTTATTTTCTACAGGGTTAATTTTCTACTTTTTATCTAAGGCGTTTGACCTTGACATGTGCAAAAATTTTCGCGCAATTTATTTTTATATCGCTGCTCTAACCCATCCCCTTGGTGCGCCCCTCTAAACTCAAACCCCACGACATGCCACTGTTCATATCGCCGTAATAGATGTTTACACATCAAAAAAATATTTTCTGCCAAATTACAGTTCAATATCTGACACGTTAACCCAGCGGTCAAGCGGTCCTGGGTTGTGTAGTTCATTTCGAACCTCTTCGAACAAGAAGTTATGTATGGGTTGCACTTTATCTCGGCGAGCACCCAGACTACCAGTCTTCGACAGACAACTGGTTACTACTGGAAATATATAAATTTTTTTTCCACGTGGCAGAATGTGTATATGTTCTACATATAGGTCTAAAGAACATTTACTATGAAACTAGACTTAAGAAGCACCAATGTAATTTTCTCTAAATAATTCATTTAATGTTATGTTATGTTTTTAGGTTAGTTTATGAATAAAATGTAAGATGAAACATACCAAATACAATGACAAAAGTCATTTTAACAGTCTTAATTTTCGCTCTTGGAATGATTCCCCTTGAGCTGGCACGGCGGCTATCGTTCTCTTCATGATAGGTATTTCGAGGTGGTCTATCACGATGGTCTTCACCTTAAAAAGATCGATGACATACAGGGTAGTGGACAAGTAAACCATCTTAGGTGGAAAAATGGGAAACAATATAATATGTTCTACTTACTATTTCGTATGGGTATATGCCCTACAGGGATAAGAAGTTTGCTTTTAGACCAGATAGTCCAAACTATTACAGCGTAGCAGGCGCTAATAATGAGAGCAGGAACTACAAATAGAACCATGGTCACTAAGGTCATGTAAACTTTCCACTGCCACTGCTTCAGATCTATCCAACATTGCGGAATATCTATAAAAAAAATCACAGACATATCATAAAATTCAAACACAAGTTGGCGGTTACGTCAGTAATTTATTTTTAATCTACAACAAACGCTGTTCGAGTGTTCTATTAGAAAACAATAAAACGAGAGAGATAACAAAAAAAAGCCCATTATATGCGACTGTTGATATATCCGACTAACGTTGTTGTAACCTGATGTACGAAAAAGAAAGAGAGGGCACGTTCGTACATCGGAACTCTAGCGAGAATAATATCGCTCAACTGATCGATTTCTTTTGAGTAGCTCCGTAAGCTGTACCCAAAGTAGCCTTGGACTGTTTCCAAACTGACAAAATTTGGTTATCTTTCTGTTGAATTCACTTTCTCTTCACTTTCAGTGCATTTATGGGAACGTGCACTAGGTTGTTATTTTTCCGTCTCCTGTCTCTAATCTTCATGATATCATGAATCAAATTTTAGGTTATGTATTATGTTTACGTTTCTCATCGGGGAACGAGATAAGTTTGTATATCTCCGGATGAGTTGTATCAATACACATTTGACGAGTTCAATACTGATTTGATTCATATGGTTTATAACTATGACGTAACCACCAACTTTCAAGATTTGGAGAGTAGATCCGCACTGATTAATTAAGAATAATGCCCATAATTTGTATAAAACCTATTCGCTTATAGGTAGAAATATATTATGATATGTCATGGTCAGGAAACTAAATTGAGATTAACGAATAAAATATAGACTGAATTGATATGATTCCCTGTAGTGCCTACATCCAATGCTTATATTCTTCGTCTCATTGATTTTTTATTAACGATGTGGCTTTCACATATATTCAGGCCCATTTGCGGAATTAATTCAGTTTTGATTACACAATAGCCTGTGAACGAATCAGACGTGGATTTGTTAGAATCGGCTATCGCGACCCTTTTTTTCTGGTAAACAATAAAATAACGGTTAGCTCTTTTCGCGATTCGCTCCCATATATTCCCATTCTCTAGAACCGAGGGGACCATAAATAAAAATGACTATAAAAAAATAATAGGATTTAAGGATAGAAGTCATAAATATAAAAAATCCGTAGTGAAGCATGTGAAAAGTTCATAAAAGTGTAATAAATAAAGAGCGATCTTTGATCGTTTTCTTGAATTGAAAATATGATTTCTATAGCCGTCTATCGCAAATGAGGATTTGCGATAACATTAAGAATAACGAATAGCAAAAAATGTGATGGAATTCAGTGATTAATGCGCTTTTCCTTATATTATACGCCTCGAATGTTTTTATTTAATTGCTATTCGATGTGAGCAAATATTATTCGACTACATAGTATGACAAGTACTGATGAGTGTAGTGTGCGGTCTATTAGATTTGGTTTTAAAACCAATTTCTCTTCATATAAATATAGTCGAAAACATATAAAGTAACAAATCATTGCCAGTATATCCTTCGCGATTTAGCTCTATTTTATTTTCGCTACCTGTTTCAGTCGATATATCTATTTACAAAATACGTAGCGTGAAAGACTATCTGTCTATAAACAACACTCGTCAAACTTGCAGGTACAAAAATATACGTTCATAAATATCCAGAAAGGAGACATCATAAATATACAGGACTCTGATACAGGATACCAATAACATATTTTTAATGATGAGGGTAAGATTATCCATGTGTTCAATATACTGTTGAGCATGAAAATAAAATACCTATCTGATGTAAGAAAATAAATATATCGCAATATAAAAACCTCTACTGAAGACAGTCAATAAGAATAACGTTTCACAAGAAAGCGTTACGATCCCCCAAAGAGTAAAACTCCCAATTTATCACTTGCTTCTAATAAATCTTCCAATTTGCGAACCTGTTTAGGCATTAAGTGGCGTTATAAAGTCCCAAAACATTTAGCTGAGCAACTAAGAGACACAAAAGTTAAAGACGTATTACATGGCAGCAAAAAAAATTAATTTGGCGAACTTTCTCAGCTTTTCAAACGTGCGACACCCCATTACATCTGTTCAGCATATTGCGACACTTATCACGTGGTGACATATACATTGTTTATATTGGACGTACTAACGAAGGGTTGGCAATTAAATTAAAATTACTTTTCCACGGCCATTTAAATGGGGATGTTTGTGAGAGTTCGGACAGTAATGTGATAAAATAGTGGGTTAATTTTTTAACTAGAGCGCAGCAAGCAACTTTGGTGCTTACCACACATCAACATTACAAATTACCACGCGAATGAATTGTTCAATGAAAGTCTGGACAAAATCATATATTAAAAGCAGGGGCAGGAGGTAGTTACCCTCGCCCTCCAGAGCTTGCCTTAAATATCTTCCCAACATTTTGATAATAATTATGAAAATACCAAAAAAATAATAATTCATGCCGACAGGTGCATATGCCAACTTCTTAGAGACGACCATAAATAACAGTCAAAAGTTTTTAGTTGTGCAATGTGTATTTGCTTTTTTCTGAAAATAAATGACAAAACTTTTTTCTATTTTAGGAAAATGAGTGTCTTGGACATACATGTTATACACAATACAAATCGAGAGCTCTTTGAAAAACACCAAACAATAATTCAACTACATAATAAACCTCATTTATAATAAATTATTTTATAAATTAATTAAAAACTAAAAAATATAAAATCAAAACTATTACCACTTCACAATAATTAAAAAACGTTGTCAATAATTCTGAATAGGCCTCTAATCGTATTCTATAATTATTAAAATATGATTTCAACCACATATCGAGACTGTCAACTATAACAATTACTAGCGTTAAAATAGTCTACCTAAAATGATTGTGATAAAATTTATTAACTAATGAATTTGATATTTTCCTACATAATAAATATTCCATCTACTGGGCCACTTAACTTAAGAAAATATTAACAAGACAGTATAATTTATTGATTGTACTGGTCATTGTTAACAATGGACGTCTTCAATAATCAATACTTGTCGAGATAAGTATGGTCTACAATATATAAGGCCACATATGATTGCTAGTAACTCCTTGTCGATGACGCGATATCTTAGTTGTTTTTCGGTCCCAATATAATTTCACTTCCCATAGCTATTTATCAAAACAGTTGAGATAAAATATAAGCCTTTTCATGTCCATTATGTAAATATAAGCAACTATTTACATAATGGACATGAAAAGGCTTATATTTTATCTCAACTGTTTTGATAAATAGCTATGGGAAGTGAAATTATATTGGGACCGAAAAACAACTAAGATATCGCGTCATCGACAAGGAGTTACTAGCAATCATATGTGGCCTTATATATTGTAGACCATACTTATCTCGACAAGTATTGATTATTGAAGACGTCCATTGTTAACAATGACCAGTACAATCAATAAATTATACTGTCTTGAAATTCAATTAATTTCGTTAATTCAAGAAATTACAGCGAAAATATTAACAACGCAGATAAAGGAAAATGTTGATATAATATCAACAACGAATTATGTTTGTGGGATATATGCATTCCAAATTGTATCAAAATGTAATGGTGCGGCCTATTTTCTTCTATAATATTTTTTGGCGTATGACACAGGGTTGCCCATTAGTGCGAGGAAGGCCCACAATATCTCAGTTGTTTAAAGGAATATCTAAATAAAGGAATGAGTAAAAAAAATCTGCTCATAAATTAAAGCAGGGTTTTTTAAATATACGAAAATGGGGTTGTCTTTTAAAAAAAAGTAAATTTCTACGTACCCCGTTTTTTGTGACACCCTGTATACTCGAAATTATTTTTAAAATATAGACCTCCACGGGGTCCACTTTTTGCGTATTCTTTTTATTAGATATTGTACTTCCCCACACTAATTGGCCACCATGTATAGCAAACCTACCTTCTATGGGTTTTTCCTCAAAGAGAAGTATCGTAGGTAGCGCGAAAATAACGCTCAGCACCCAGGCTATCGCCACTAGCATCCTGGCACGTTTCCCTGAAATAAACCAAAACAAAAATTAAAGAAAAGCACGCCGCCAGCGGGCGCAAATTAAACATTCCTCGAGCCCATAAATTACTGGCGATTGACATAAAATTTTACACCGAGAAACAATATATTAAGTAATCGGGAAAATTTAATTTCATGCTTGCCGCCAGAACGATTAAATTTTTCAGCCGGTCGTTTAGGCAGAGTGGTAGTAAAAGTTAAATACAATGGCCGGCTGGCGTCCATGGAAATAGGGATCAAGATTGAACGTAGTCCAGTACAACTCATTCATATATCTTATATACAGGGTGATCTTTTTCAATCTACCCCCTAGGCGTATCTCCGGACTGAATTGGAATATCGCTTTGAGACCTGGGTCGAGTATGTTTCCGTAAAAGATCTACCATTCTAAAATATTTTCGAATTTCCATCACTTCCGGTTATACCGAAAGTGAAAATTAAAAGAAATTGATTTAAAACATTATTTTTTATTTTACAGATGTTTTTATTTAATTAATTTAACACAAGAAACAAAAATCTAAACAGTAACAAAAAAATTATTACAAAACATGTTCGAACTGTCGTCCATTTACTTTCGTTCCTGTAACATTCGTTCCTGTAAATCTTCAATACTCACTGGCGTTTTATAAACACGTGATTCAAAGTTCCCCAAAGAAAAAATCTAAGGGCGTTAGATCAGGAGATCGAGCTGACAAATCCCAAGGTCCTAAATCCCAAGGGCCGTAACCAGCGATCATCAAACGATCATCAAGCGATCATCATGTCGTTTAGCACTGTTGTTCCGCCTGGGTAAAATGAGGGGGAGCACCATCCAATTGGTACCAACATTTTGGCAACTGGTTGAAGATAAGGTTCTCCAAGAATTCTTCGTGAAAATAAATTTGTCTTCTTTCAGCAAATAGAACATATTAATCTGAAATTTTTGTTGGAAATTTCGCTCACCCTTCAGGTGCAGATTGTTTGTAGACCGAAAGTGATTCCGCGTATTAACTATCTATTAAATTTGGCTTCATCAGTCCAAATTATATCACGCAAAAAAATGTGTTCTTTGAAATTTAAGCAACAAAAATTTGTTGGTAATAAAAAATCGCAACAATGTTGTACTGGAGTGGCTTTGAAGTTATACATTCATGTTCAGATAAAATGGTTTGAATAGAAGTTCGGGAAATTCCTGACGCTTGAACGGCACTTCGAATAGAAGTTCGAGGATACGCATGAAAGTACCCAAGAACAAGGATGAGATTTTCAGACCCAGTCATTATTTTTTCTCGCTTGGTGTTGTAAACAAACTAGTTAAAATAATATTGCCATGGATCTTCTGAAACTCTTTTGGTGTCATTTTCGGTAAATTATCATATATTTCTTGTTAAAGGCGACATGTTCTTTTTATGAACAGGCGACATTTTTTACGTAGATAAAGCAAATCCAGCAAAACCTCAATTGAATACATTGTTGCAATAAACCTTTAAATATTTATAACTAGTCAAAATAAAATATGGAAATTTCAGTTTTCATCTCGCACTACAAAGCAGCAAAACTAGCCATATGTTGATTGTCACTGTTTGTCACATAGGACCAGCTATTTCTCACAGCCTACTGTACTATATGTTTGGATGTAAATGGATGTTTGGATGTAAATAAGTACTGAAATGTCTCAAAGTAAATAGACAACAATTCTAACATATTGTGTAATTATTTTCTTTGTTATTGTTTAAAGTTTTGCTACTTGTGTTAAATTAAATAAATTAAAACGTTAGTAAGATAAAAAATTAAATAAATCAGTTTTTTTCCATTTTCTCAGTAGATATCAATTTTAGAAGCATAGTACCTTATACTTTTTTTTACTAAATCGATTTTTACTGATCGATAAATATAAAGATATAAAAGATATGGGGTGATATTTAACAAAATTCAGTTTTTTTATTTTTAAATTTGTGATATTGAAGAGATGCTTTTGACTTAATTTTTTTTTAAGAAACTATTCTGAATCGTTGATAACCCTTTAAAATGTTAAGTAGATGTCAAAAAATCATTAATTTATATCAATTAGTTTTGAAGATAACCACAATAAAGGGAGACACTGTAAATGCAAGAAATTTAAAACAAAATCATAACAACTAAAAAACAGTTGACAATCAAGGTAGGGTTGTCAAACTTATCCTTAATATTGATGAAGAATCCACAAGCGTAAAAAAATGGGGTGTTTTATTTAAATTAACAAAGTTGATGTCAACTTGATGTTATACCGGATAACCGGAAGTGATAGAAATTCGAAAATATTTTGGAATGGTAGATCTTTTCCAGCAATCCACTCGACCCAAGTTTCAAAGCGATATTCCAATTCAGTCCGGAGATACGCCTAGGGGGTAGGTTGAAAAAGATCACCCTGTACATTCGTATTCCTCTTGTACACATATATTTTTTAGTACTATTAGTACTATTATTAGTACTATTTGCCATCCCAATTAAAGAAAAATACGATAAGCAAACCGTGTAAGGCTAATTTATTGCTGCTCATTTATTTCTAAAAGGAAAGAGCCACTTAAAAGATGTTGTAACTTTATCCTTCCATTATCTAAATAGTCAATAAAAATTTTATTCGTCACTAATAAATAGCAAAAAACTTTGTTTGCCTTCGCAATTTCTCTGATTTGTTTTTCTGCATTATTTTAGGTGTAGTGGACATTAGATTGTGTAAAGCTAAGTGTAAAACAACATTTAAAGGTATTATTATAAAAGTATATTACGTAACAAGAGTTGTAAATAGCATATTATGTGTAGCGGCGAGTGTGAAATTCTATGAGGGCGTAATTGCTTTACAACTCGCGTTTTGTACTATGCTTTATCTACGACCTCATTTAATTAGTATTAAACAGGTAGAAACGAGATAAAAAAATATTTTTATTTACATTTTGTGTTAATAATTATTAATAGTAACAGCACAATTATGAAAAACTGATGTGGAATTAAAGAGGCCATAGTGACATTATTGTTAAGAACAGAAGTTACAGAAGAATCAGCCAATGTGTAGTCATGGAACATAGTAGCCCCAGAGGATGACGCCATATTAACATATCTACCGGTGGTTTCATTTCATATTGCTTCACCACCACAAATAGCACTTGAAATCTCTACCGCATTTTCAGTTTTGTTTTTGGTAGAATTATCAACATAGCGTTCAGCCACTGCAGACGAGCGCCAACCACCATGCTACCTTCAGCATCCACAAGAATGGTGATCGACGAGCGCCTAAAACAGTGGCCAGTGTATTGTTTCGGATTCGCCAAATCCAGAAACTCTGCCATTTTGCTTGTTACAGTACCAAATTTATTTATCCAAACATGTTGTTCTGCGTCTTCAATTTTTATGTTTCACAGTTCCTGCTTCCTGCAGGCACCGCTATTACCAATATTAGAAACTATAATAAAATATCCAAGTGTATTTTTATAGTTTACAAAAAATGTGATGGGAATCTCTGGTCCTTTGAGCAGAGATGTCAAGGGTGCCTTTGACAACAAATGCTCGCTGTCTAGTGTGTTTTTCAGAAATTGATTAATTTCTTCTGGAGTGAGCGTCTTTGATTTTTTACTTCTGAAACCATCAGATTTTCTCTTCAGCAGGGCCAGAAGTTTTGCGTAACTTGAAATGTTCGTATTATGTCGAATATTGACTGTTGCGCGTAACATGGAATACATAGCTCAAAGTGACGACGGTTTCCTTTGCTTTGACAAGTCATCAAAGGACGCCAACATTACGTTTTCGGGCAATAATTTGACGTTATTTTTAAGTCTCCAGTCTATAAATCTTTGGTACACAAGTTCATACCTTTCACGCGATTTTTCTGGTAGGAGTTTGTTTGCGGCAGTTTTGGCTTTTTCGCTGATTTCAGGTGGCGTTCACATATCTTCCTCACTGTCCCTAGCCACTTTAAAGCTTAAATTCAAAAGAATTAATCGATAAAATGATATATTTTACTATACATTACATTTATCAATACTTATGTGGTTATGACAGTTACAATTTCGAAAAACTGTCAATCGGATCTGACACCGCGAACTAGATCAAACGACAATAATTACGAGAGCACGATTTTGCACTTTACGCACGACAGTTCGTAAGGACTCGCTTATTTAATTTATGCGTTGTACGTAATCTAGCATTTACTACAGTGGACGTAGATAAAATGTAGTTATAGCATTTTGGTGGTATGGTGGAAAAATTAGTTTTTAAATGTTTACATTGATTTTTCTGGCGATGTACTGGCAACATTTTTACAACAATAAGTATGTTAATTATATTTTTCTATTTCCCCAAAAACTCTATTGACAAATCATTCGTTTACAGTTATAACATATTCCAGTCCATTTAATCAACTGAAAACCTATTAAATTATACACTACAACATCATATACTAAAGAAATGAAACTTTATTAAAAGGTCACACCATTTGTGCCAGCAACAGCCATCTCCCAGTTCCCGTTTAGCATTATACGTTCAACCTATCTTGCCACTGCCACTTGAAAATAATTTTGTGTTGTCAGGAAGATTTATCTATTATCCATTTTCTTGTCCTCGTTTCAAAGTAACATTAAATCGATCATCTCGCGGAACCCATTTGTTTTGATAATGGAATTGTAGAATCGTGACAATTGAGACGGTGGCACAAGAAGATCATAAAAACTTCTTAGCAACTTAAAGTGTCATAAACAACTATAACGGAACCTTCTATAACTACTGAGTCATCAATCATTTTATTGTTTTACTGTCCGTAGACTAAGTTTATAATATCATTATACTCTTGACGGTGAAAATATTGCATTTGTCTGTACAGATTCCGCGATTTTGTTAAAACACTATATCAACAACGGAATATTCAAACAACGTAAGATTTGGCAGAATAATCGTTTTTGTCTTAAGGAACAACCCTCTTTTGAGCCCTCCAATATTAATAACCCATTAATTTGAAATGCAAAGAAAATTAATCAAAAAATATATCACGAATAACAAAATTTCTAGTAAATTATATACGGTATAACCAAAGTTTATAGAATATATGTCAGTTATGTCACGGACGGTAGAATTGTATATAGTCACTTGAAGTTCGCAGGTCTAAGCGATGCCGACTCATAAATTATAGCGCGAATATTTGGTGACATTTACAGGGCCAGTCTCAGTTCTCCACCAGGTGTAACATTCGGTTTCAATACCAGGGCTGTTCCGAATGCGCACAAAAAAAGGGAATTTTATGAAAGTTACAAATTTTGTTTTTATTCCGGTTACCTAATAGACGCGATTTTTTTTAAACGGTTTTATTTAGCTTGGCCGTATATTTGTTAGTTTGTTTATGTTTCTTGAAATCTTGCAACAGCTTTTTCAATCTAATCTAAAATGGCGGACAATCGAATTTATTAATCGATTTGTCTCAAACTTGGTACTTGGGGTTGTTTAAGGTTTGGGCTCATTTGGGTTGCTCATGTTTTAAGTTTCATAAAAACGATATTTCAAAGTCGCCCCACGTTTTTATTTTAGACCATCCGATATGAGAAGACAGCACTGCTAGTATTGCACATTTTTTACCAGGCCTTAGAATCTTAGGAAGGTTTGTGTCCAAATTATTTTATAGTTTTTAGTACAACTGATGATTTAAAATAAAACCGTTTGTTAAAAGTTTTTTTAACTATTTTTTTTGTTTTTAGATTCCACTGTCCACCTCCTGCCTCCATAATCCAACCCTCGTCACCAAGTGTAATGTATGGGACTCGTTAAAAGCAACCAAATGAGCCCAATGTGTTAAGTGACCTTAAACACCGCAAACTTTCAAGTGTAAGTCAAATTGATTCATAAATAGGATAGTCCCCCATTTTGGACCTGCCATTTTATTTTTTTTGTAATAAAAAAAAATTAAATTGTATTGTCATATATATCACCACAACCGTTTTGCCGACAATATTTGTCATTCTGAATACGACTTGCTGCTGTGACGAAAATAATTACCAGGGCGAAGCGGGAGTAATTATTTTCCAAAAACATCAGCAAGGAGTAATGAAAGAAGGACAAATATTGAAGCAAAACTGAGAGCACGAGTTGTAGACAATTCAAGGAAACAAGAATGTTAATTTTGAAAGAAAATCAAATTGTATATAATTAAATGCCAAGTGTATAGATAATTTATTTGTCGTTTATCTGACATAATTTAATTTCTTGTAGCGCGCTGCGTGTAATTTCCAAAATGAACCGTTTGGTAACAACCATTGTAAACCCACTTGATTTTATTAAGAACTATGTGCAAAATGTGTCTCGCAAAATATTTTTTGTAAATTTTCAAAGGGGAGAGCTCACTATGCGTTGGATTAAATAAGCTCCCAAAAATTCCAAGGATTGTAGCTGGTTATTTGTAATTGCCAGATGCAGATTTGTATACTGCCCATAACATGCGCCGTTCCTGGGCAACTCTTTTAGTCAATGCTGGTGATGACATTACCACCCTTAACCGTCATATATTCTCGGAAAACAATGAGATTGCACTTCCATTAATGGCACTCCCAATAATGTTTGAAACATTATTTTTATTGCTAAAATTCTCTTCAACGTCACCAGTCGCCACAGCTGCCGATTTCCATCCTAATTTTCGTTTAGTTTGATCTATTGTCATGCCGCCGTTCGCCATAATGGTAGCGGTACGTCGAAACGCTTTTCCCGTGTATTTCTCAGAATCGTCCAATTGAAGATAACGTACCAACTACTTGACTGGGGCACTTTCCCTTATAATACCGTAAGAAGGCGCTGTATATACTTACATTTTGGGGTCGCAATGATAAATATCTGCTTCAACAAATGCACATAACTAATTCCTCCTTAGATGGTGGGATAGTAATAGTAATAGTAATAAGCCCCCTTCTTCCTTGATGTCATGCAAACGTAAATCGCCCAATTCACATCTTCTACAAAAGTCGAAGATATACCATAAATGGCTACCGCCTTAAAAAATAAATACATAATGTTCTGTGAAAAACTTCCGCAAGCCATCTTCCTTGAATATATATGACTTCTTGGCTACGACATTCTTGCTAATGGCCTTCATAAATGCATGCGCTTTAGCAAGTTATTTTATATCGACCCTTTGTTTATCCTCAACATACTTTGCAATTTCGAATAGATAGCCCATATAGTCGACGCCTTGTACGACTCCGACATTTTCTGAAGCTAGGCGATAACAACTGTGGTGACAACAATTAATCTTATTTGACGGTGTACTAATTAATTTTTGTTTGTCTCATTTCCATGACAACGAAAGTTACACTGAGTCACATCACGAATTCAACCATTTTACATTATTAGTTCTTATTTCCATTTTTGTAGTAGTAATACCAGTATTTATGATTGCAAAGTGTACCAATATAAAAATGTAAAGTGTTCGTAAATAAATGGTGTTTTAAAGACCTTAAAATCCACTTATACTTTAATATACTATTCTTACGCTTCGCATAATTTGTACGGATCAGTTCTATAGTCCCTACAAATATATCGGATATAATCTGAATTACCCTATATGGAAATACAGTAAAAGAACAGATGGCAATATATTACAAATATGCTTACAGCTTCCAGAAAAGTTCATCGGATGAGTGATGGCGTCGTATCTGTCTATGGACAATGCGACCAGGACATAGGTGGAAGAGTACGTTACGACAGCCTGAAGGAATCTTATTATCTTGCATAGAACGTTTCCAGCATGCCAGGCCACCGTAATCCTCCAAGCGATGTCGGTAGATACGTTGATTAATCCCACAGCTAAATCTGAAACAATGACATTTAGTTTAATTACCTGAATAAACTGGGAACTAATCGAAAGGTCGAAGATCTTCGCATCAATGGCTGATCGTTACAGCTGCAGCACTTATGTATACTCCCGATTATGTAATGAACTAGGCATGCACTTTTATTCGCACTTTATATACATGTCTATAATATAATTTTGTTGGTTTTAATTTTTTTAGTGTACGCGCTCGGTCTACGTGCTCCTGAAACGAAGAGTAAATAATTTTAAGCAACGTTGCATTTAAAATCATTGAATGTTAAATATGTCATTGGTTGATTTTAAAGAGAAATACAAGGTTTCTGATAATACCAACATTTACAGTTTTATCTGTAATGAATCCAAACCATAATATAATATCCTAAGGAAAGACGAAGGTATGACAAGAGAAAATGTTAGAGAACTGGACCTTAACGAAGTGATAAAGGACTAACATATTGTTTCTTGCAACAAAAAACAGAATCCTAATTTATTTGGCATAGCGTCTACTACACTGCGCCGTGTTAAAACGTGGCTGATGTTAACGATGCTAGAGAAAGATAGAATTAAACGGTCTATGTACGCTTAGTGTACACAGAAAAAGGGTACAAGAAAATTATAGTTGGCGGCCCCAAAGTGTTACCACGTCGATTTATTGGAAATTTTACTTTTGTAGGCATAATGCACTAATAATAACAGATACAAGAACACATAGTCGTCCAGTACCTATCCTGATGAAATTATCCATAGCGCGACCATTTGACCTTCGTTAGATCATGTAAGATCACCAATTTGGTTTTACTACTACCAGAAGAAAAGTTATTGAGAAAAAAATGATTTACTGGAAACTTTTAAACGTAAGTTTACGTGTCTCTTAAATTAAAGGATTGAGTTTTTAGCGGTTGTTGGCATTCCTGGACGTTAGATCAATCTCAAAGCATTTTGACCCATCCCTTAGTTTCCAATTATAATCGTTCAGTTCAGAAAGACATAAAAAATCACAATTTCACTGGGGCTAAATTTTATGGTACCTAATGGAATTTTATTTAACGGTAATTTATTAAAAGTAAAGCAATTTTATAAAACGGTAACGGAATGCAGCGCCGTAGGACTCGAGAAGATCACCCCTTGGTTGCGTTAGACCACCCTCAGAAAAAGAGTTACTGCGCAAAAAAGTTTTTTTAAAATCATCAATTGGGGCTAACTTCACACATCGCTGAAATGCAAGTGGATGTGGTTTGGGGTTTGAGAATGTTGATAATCATTTAATCACCACTCAAAAATGTTTGACCAGTCCCTTAGTTTCATAAGGCTTCCGAAACTACCATCTCGTTTGGGTCGCAATTACATGTTACAGGGCCACATATTTGCTGGGGTTAAGTCCATTTCTATAATAATGATATATGATCTCTTCGAGTGGATATAAGGCCAGGAAAGACCGCCCCTTAGTTTCGTTAGACCACTCTTAGAAAAAAGATTATGGTGATAAAAGGTATTTTTTAAATTATCAATCGGGGACATTTACATGCCGCTCAAACTTTTAGGGGTTGGAAAAGTTATAGATCGTTTGACCACCCCTTAATTTTGTTAGAACCTCTCGGAAAATTTAGAGCGCAATTACATGTTACAAAATCCCATTTTTTACTGGGGTTGCCTCCAATTTTTTTGGTATTGGGATTTTACATTTATTTTACGATATAAATATAACAAACCGCGAAATAGAAAATAAATATTGTCTATGTGACGACTGTTAGTTCCTGTTAGTAGACGACTAGTTCATTAGTTAGTACCGCAAGTTTTTTTAATGTTTTATATTAGGATGTACCGTATAATTACAACGAAATTGTAATTATGATAATTATCATCCGATCAAGAAAAATTAAAAACGATATTTGAACGTTTCGAGGTATTTGTCTATGGTTTCCCTTCACGGATATCATATCTTAAAATTTTCGTTCATTTAATTATATAGGATTTTGCTCACAGCTTATTTATATTTACAGACTTTTTATGACACATGCTTATTAAATATTTTCCCAGGCACCCTGTATAAGAAATGACAGTTGTAGTTGCTGATACAGTAAGAGGCATGCAAGCTTACTGGAAATCTCGATTTTGGTTTTCCTAAATTCTCGGTAAGAATGAAATTTTAATTTTTTGTAGGGGTTTAGTTTACACCCCGTATATTCCTTTTTTTGAGCACGATAGAAACATGATATTCCGATTATGATCAAGCCATTTATTACCAATGAAATTTCCAAAAACATCCTAAAAACCGTATTTTGATATTCTGTATTATTCAGAACATATATGCATCCAAAATTACATTAATATATTGAATTATTCCAACCTATCGGCCAGCAGTGTATTTACAATGTACATATATATTTAAACAAATGAAATTTATTTGTAAATAGATCTCATTAAAAGCTCCTAAATAGCTATAAATATTCTAAATGAAATCAAGGTAATGAAAATTAATAGTCCGTACTATATGACTTGAATTCATTAGAAATAACTAGTAACGCTTGATCCGACTTTCGCGGATAAATTTGGTTGGCCATAAAATACTACCAAGCTGACACCTGAACGACCATAAAACTTTAAATATATACCATACAAAATTTTACCATTAATCTGGTGTTTGATACATCCATTAAATCTATAGGTTTACGTACCCCTCGACCTCGCTAAAGTATACCCCGCCTTACCACACTTTTGGTTAAGCTAAGCTAAGCGGTAAGATAAGCATAGTTTTAGTCATTAACTACATGGGTCATAGTGCAGTCTCGGGATTTACTCTCTCGCACCATTCGCATCAGGATAGGGGTTTGACGACCACGTGTTCTTGTATTTATTATGCTATACAACTATGCCTACAAAAGTGACTATAAGGCTATATGGGAATAAAATTGTAGGTGAAGTATTGAAACGGTTTTCCGAAGAACCTCGATGATTAGTGTTAGTTTAACTAACAAAATGATTTTTTCCTACAACAAAATGCAGAGTACAAATTTGTGCTATAAAGAAGCTGACAAACTGGCCAAGAAGGCAGTCAGCCTGACAATCCTCGAGCCTGGTCCTTCAAACACAACCAATTGCAGCGAATAATCTAAATAATAAAGGAAAACGCCCATAAGAACTTTAAGACGTTATGGGATTAAACAAGTAGCTGTCAGCTGGCCAGAAATCTCCTGAGATATCTCAGCGAAGATACAGCGAGGAATTATCTGTCAATGTCTAGGGGAAATCCGACCAGATAATCCATACTGGGGGAACATTGGCCTTCTATGTCCAATTTGAGGGAAACGCCCCTAGGCAACACCAACATCTTTTTTGCAACATTAGGCTAGTCGATGGCCTAGGGAGACATTTCCCTCATGGATGAAGTGTAAGGAGCCCAAGGGGGCCTAAGTGCAGCTTTGATCCGTACTCTGAACAAATTACAGATTTTTCACAAAAAAAACGATTTTTGTGACCTTTCACCTTGAATATCTGAAGACGCGGACACGAGATTTTTACGAGAGCCTTTTGAGATAACTTTTAGAACGCCAAAACAAAGGTTTATACAAGCTTACAGTTTATTATCTTTCATTCCCAGGTTGACCCTCTTTTTTGGCTTACATGATTGGGCTATATGGTTTATATATTTTTTAGAAGCCTGGTCATTTGAACTTTGGAAACTCTTATTTAAAAGATGAACGTACAAATTATTGATAAAATGTACAACAAAGTTTTAGTATTACTAGTTTTAGTACATATAACACAAATCTGCTAGTACGTCCTGATGCAATATCTAGATATTCTTGCGTTATTTTCACCAATTATTTAATGCACTCCAAAATTACATTCCATGGACGTATTTATCTTCCAATATCAAGTCGCTAACTTCCGAACAAACAATGAAACTATCATTTGTTGTGACAGAAACGGCCGACAACCGGCACGCCGCGCCGGCACTGAAAGATAGATAAATAAATCCACGCTATTGATAAGGCGTCTACACTAAATTAGATTAAAATGCATCCGCGCGCCATTAACTCCCGAGCAACTAGAATTGGGGCTTTATTCGAAAAGTTGAACCTTGTAAAGCAAATGGGCTTAAAATGTTTTACAACTACTTCTGGCATTGTCGCCGGCGATACGAGAAAAACCAATCCGGGAGCAAATAGGAACGGCCAGAATAAAACAAGTGGAATGTAGTTAAGGGTCGGGCTCCGCTCTCCGCTGGCCGGGGATTCTTGAGATATCAGTTTGTCGTTTTGTGAGTAAGAGCTAAATCAAATGTGTTGGTCGAGACAGAAAAGCCCAGTTTTATTTTTCCTTTTTTTATACGTTCCCGGTCAGTTAATTTCCGATTAGGGCTTTCTACGTCCAACAATATCTGCTCTATTTCGATTAACATGATTATTATCTGATATTTTTTTAACAACCAATAAAATTGTAAGAGGACCCAAACTTGAGGTAACTGACTTATTTATAATGCATATTTTTGTCCTATAATTTTTGCGGATCTAGGTAAATTATTCGAAAGCAATTATTCGAAGGTCAATTCTTCGAATGCAGATATTCGAAAAGCAATTCTTCGAATGTAATTACTCGAAAGTGAGATAAATGGGGGATAAATCACATACAATCAGCACATTTGCCTGCTGCTTTAATAATGGCCACCTTCTCTTCACAAGTGAAAATTGTTGCAACAATATTACAATAACTTAACAATCTTAAAAATATTCTTGGGAAACCTCTTGAACCTCCTTGACGGACCTTATGCCATATACACGTATATGTGTACATGTATGTGGTTAAAAAAATTTGTAAAAGAGCAAAACTACTGCGGGGTTCGAATGCGCAACCCTCGGTACTGCAAGTAAATGCTATACCACTAAATCACCCCAGTATATAGAAGTTTCTGGAACGCATTAAAAGAGAGCGGTACTCGGCTGTACTCGGCGGTACTCGTGAAAATTGAGCAGTACTCGGCAGAGGCATCACCATCCACCCATAGAAAAAAATATAAACACTCCGCTGACAGGATCAAAATTGTAGAATGGTTTAATCCAACAAGCATCGTGGATTATGTTAAAGGTATCGCGCATAATATTGGTTATTATGTTTATTATTGCTATTTGACATACACAGCTATTTGAACTATACAAAATCGTTAATAAACTGTAAGTAAATAAAACGTGGAAACTATTGGTTTTGATGTTCGTGCTTTATTATACTATTTGGTGACTTATCTATTTCCGTTTAGCAGAGCTAATCAAATTCGAATAACTGCTCATTCTAATAATTTTCGAACAATTGTTTGCGAATAATTGGCGCTTGCGAAGAATTGTTTTCGAATAACTGCATTCGAGGAACTGTATACGTAGAATTGTTTTCGAATAATTTTCCTGCTTCGGATTTTTGCGGAGACTTTTCACTACGTAGGCCTCCAAAAACAAATTAAACAAAAATGATAATAATTTTAACAGTTACATAATAATGAATATCTAAATATTAATATTTAATAAATAAGTAATTATATGTATCATATTCAACAATAAAACTAGCCAAAAGTTATAAAATGTGAAACATTTTATAGGATACTCTTCAGAATCGGGTATATAATGTAAAAAAAGAAAGTAAGGTAAAAACACCCCTGATCTTAAGTATATATTGTGATAACGAGATCGTAATCAGCCACCACAAAATTTCCGAGATCCTAAGTCGAATAGACTCATAGATTGCAAAAATTTCTGCCATCAAACCTTCCTTCTTGAATATTTGCTTAAATAAAAATTGCGGTAACCCCCACATTTCCTAGACGCCGATTTTGAGGCGATTCTTACCATAAATTGCAGAAATGTCCAACACCTTCGAGTCGCACTCTTGAATAATAATGATTACTTTATGATTGGCCCCGTTGGCAGTCGGATTTTTTCCTGTAAGCCTCGAATGGTATGCTGCATGGTCTTATTATGTCACGGAAAAAGTAGTTTTTCTATCCATTTTCAAATAATTTTAAACTCATATTGTCGTGATAATCGGCTATAATTTTTTTTTACTTAATATTAATTCAACCTCATTGATAGATCCGTTATTGATAGATCCGTCATTGATATATCCGTTTGTAAAATAATAATTCTTTCACCCTCTGAGCTCTCAGTAGACCAGACAGACTATATACTCTCGTCTTTCAAGTTTTCGTAACCCCTTCATGTTGAAACCTCTCCATGTTGGATTTTCTGATATCTTATTCAAATATTACCTTAGAAAATATAATCTTAGTAGAGCTACATCCGATTTATCCATTAAAGCCTTCGTACAATTTCTTTTATATATATATATATACACCAAATGCTTTCATTTCTAATACAAGCTTCCGTTGGTCAATGGAAATGTTTACAAGCAGCTATAACATACTATTATGACAATAAATAATATATCATATCAGTCCTTATTTCAATACACTTAATAATAATCCTTCAATATGCGGCAACAATGAAATTCAAGCTGCTTGACAGAATGCACACATACACACACATGTTAAAATGGGATAAACAACTCAACATCCGACGGCCCAGTTACCACAGTGAATTGGTTTGCGTTCGTGGAAGTTCAAACCACATACAGAGTGAATATTTCAGCTAAATATTCAATAATTTTTTCGGTCTTATTTTCGACATATTATTGAAATGATCAAAATTTTTGTCATTATTTTAAAGTTACCTATGTAGCTAACAGATTTAAATATTCTGTAACCACTGGGATCTTTCCTAAGGAAATCCTAATATCAATAAATTTGGAATTATCTTACCTCATATACTCTCATGATGTTGATCATGTATGGCTAAAACCTCACATCATCACTAAGATTCACAAACTAACTTTGTTGGATAATACTGAATTGCGTTGGTCGAGAGATTAATTCAAATAACTTCAAACCAGAATATATATAAAGGGTCCGCCAATAAGCGCGCTCGATCTTTAAAATGAAATAAAGCAAGTTGTGTGAGAGGTATAAATGAAATTTATTTTTTGTATGAAAGAGTATTCGAAGGCATTATGTATGGAAATAATATCGGTCAAATGTCCACCTCGGCTTCGCTGGGTGGCGCGCATACGAGAAGTCCAATTTTCAATGACTCTGGCGCACAAATCGGGCTGTATTTCATCGATGGCGTGGCGTATGTTGACTTTGAGGGCATCAGTGTTTTGTGGTTGGTTTGCGTAGACCTGTGATTTAAGAAAACCCCACAAGAAATAGTCTAGTGGGGTTAAATCGCACGATCTCGGTGGCCAGTTGATGTCGCCTCCGCGCGAGATAACCATTCCTCCGAAGCGCTCGTGCAGAAGATCCATTGTGGCGCGCGCTGTGTGGCTCGTAGCGCCGTCCTGCTGAAACCACATATCCTCGACATCCATATTGTCGATTTCATGCCAGAAAATGTTCGTTATCATGGATCTGTATCGTTCGCCGTTTACCGTGATGGACACACCATCGTCGTTCTCGAAGAAATACGGCCCGATGATGCCTCCGGCCCAAAATCCACACCAAACAGTTACCTTTGCTGGGTGCATTGCGACCTGGTGGACCTCCTGTGGATTGTTATCGGCCCAATAACGGCAATTCTGCTTGTTGACATTCCCATTTAACCAAAAATGTGCCTCATCGCTGAAGATGATTTTGCGCCAAAATCGGGGTCGACTTCCAACTGCTCTAAAGCCCAATCAGCGAAGATACGGCGCTGTCTATGGTCGTTTATTTTGAGCTCTTGTGTCAGCTGGATCTTGTACGGCAAATGCATGCCCAAATCCAGATGCAAGATTCGGCGAAGTGATGTTTCCGAAAGGCGGAGTTCCTGTGCGCGACGTGAAATTGACTGTCGCGGATTTTCACGCACACTATCGCGCACAGCGGCGACATTCTGGGCAGATCGGACGTTTCGACGACGCGTCGGTGTTGGCTGATTGTTCACCGAACCGGTTGCCTCGAATTTGTTAATCAAACGACGGATAGTCGACTCAGCAGGACGATCAATTGCACCGTAAAATTGGCGGAGCGCGCGGAACGTTGCTCGAACCGATGAATGATTTTCGTAATAAGTTTTAACGATTTGCACATGCTGCTCGCGGCTGAATTGGTTCATGGTGATTTGTGAAGATACACTGAATAATAACAACTACGTTTGCCAACTCTACCACAAACAACATGGCCGCCATGAGCTGTCAAAGATCGAGCGTCCCTATTGGCGGACCCTTTATTTAACGTTTAATAGAATAAATTAAATTAGCATTAAAACAATTACATCAAACAAATATAACTATAAATTTGGACACTAAACCTGATGCGTCGCGCAAATAATAAACCTATCTATATGAGACACAAAGCTAGTCACTAGGGTTAAGTAGACCTGACTCTAATAGAACAACTTTGACTAACTGTCCGCTTACACAACTATTTTATTTTGACCCTGAATTTACTGTATGAGAACCTGCCGGCAACTGAATAATTTCGGCTAAGATTGTCGATCTAGCCCTCGTTGGGCGGGACCAAGGACGACCTTTCATCCTCTTTAAGTAGTATCACTTACCGGGACCTACTTTACCCCTTACATAATCTCAGGACACTATTCCCGTACGCTAACGACATCTGGTTGCAAAATAGAAATTAAACATTTTACATGACATGGATAATTAATAATAAAATACTTGTGGTATTTGGAGGGGGGGGGGCGTTATACATCTATGAAGAGAAAACCCCCACAGGAAAAACTCTTCTTTCTTGGGCTTCGATCCTTCGTTCAAAACAATACAATTATGACATTTCCGAGATACTCTTTCTGCATTAATTAGTTTTACATTTTATGAAAATATTATTCTAATAATATCTTCGGGGTAATGCTTGCCCATTTTGCCCATGCCGGAAGCCATAAATTAGGTGACACTTCTAAGTGCCACTGACCCAAGGAATAACAATTTATGATTATGATTATGATACTGATGATTATGATTATGATGAGGATCTTTGAGAATTCCTGATTTTATGAGTAGACCCTGTTGTAGAGTAGACCCTGATTTTATGAGTAGACAATGGATTTTAGATATTTTACTTTTTGGTCGTTACATATGTGTTTAGATTTTGAAAGTTAGCTGTGATATAGTACTTAAAGAGTACACAATACAAGATAAATTACCCATTTAATGTGGACCTTCTTAGAATTGCTGACAATAAACAAAGAACAAACGAATTTTGACACTTTCACACTTTCCGAAAAATCTACAGGCCTGGACTTCACCATTTTGTTATAATTCGCATTCACTTTAAGTTCACCCCGTATAATTAAAATAATTCATTTGTAAAAGAAACTAATTCGTTTAAGGTATTTTATTGTTTCATATGTTCAATTGTACCTTAAAAATGGTAAATCGACAAAGGCTATTAAATTTCGGATTGGATTTTTGAGAACCGAGTAAATTTGTCCACTTTTAAGTATTTTAACTGTAACTCAAAAACTATGCGTTTTTAGTATATATATAATTCGATTTTTTAGACAACCAAATTTCCTATCGAAGTGGCAAATTATAAAGTACATTTTTTTTTAAAACAAATGAATAATTATTTAAAAAATTAAAAATTATTTTGCTGTTTTTTACATTTTTGTGTATAACTCTTTTTGATCGGATTTAGGTATAGGCATTGGTTCACAAAAAAGAATTCTGACGTAATTTCCGACAAAATGGTTACTGAAATGGTATTTTTGATCAAAATTGGAGCTGAGACAGTTGTTCATATAAAGAAAACTTTAATATACTAATTTATAACCGTTTTCAATTCAATTATATAGTCAATATACTTAGTCATAAGTTAAATAACTCATTAACAGTGTAAATGAACATGAATAACGACCCTGACAGAGCTAGACAAACAACATAATAGTTTCGTGATTTAAATTTGTTATTTGTCCCAATCTAATTCAGAATATGGTTCGATAATATGGCGCCGCCATTCGTTTAGAAAACCTGGAAATGATTCGATCTTTAAAATACTTATGAAGGTTTTAGATTCTTTCATTCTTCCAGCTTCAACATCCAGCTTGGTCTCGATCAATTAGTACTTTGAAAGCCATTGCATCTTAGTTATCTTTATCTTCTTTATATATAGGTTTGATACTTCAATAACCTATTTAGTATCTAAATGCCATAACCATTAAATGCGCGCTGTTATACAAAAGGGGTTCCCTTTTGTATTATAACATTATTATATAGTATATTATTATATAGTATACCAATTATTGTATAGCAAGCATTATTGATTTCTTGAGATAATTCACGATTTAGTTAATTAATTTTAATAATTAACGATTTAGTTAAGTTTTATGGGGTTTCAATGAGAATATTTAGTTATCAAAACATGAATTATTAAAAAAAACTATTCCCTATAGATGAGAACAGAAAGTATTTTAAGTAAAAATATTTTAAGTAAAAATTCAATTCAACATGTTACTACAATAAAAAATTCAGTATATCACTCATTGATAAGGTCAAGAATATTCAATTGCAAGAGGGTGAAATTTTGATTTCCTTTGATGTTTGTTCATTATTTCCGAGTGTACCAATTCCACAGACCTTGGACTATCTTGAGGATTTACTCGAATTAAACAACTATAGAAAAGAAGTAATAGAAGAATATATAAACCTTACAAAACTTTGTATGAAACAAAATTGCTTCCGTTTCAATGACAAGTTCTATGAACAACATGAAGGAACCGCAATGGGTAACTGTTTATCGCCATTCATTGCTGATGTCTTCATGAGTCGATTTGAAACTGAAGCAAAAGAAGAATTCGAGTGCTTTCCTAGGATTTGGCTGAGGTATGTGGATGACATATTTGCTGTGTTTGACACTAAGATTGCGGATGTAGAAAACTTCATTTCCAAATTAGATAGTCGTTTCACTTCTGTAAAGTTTACATATGAACTAGGAAATAATGGAAAACTTCCATTTTTAGATGTATTAGTAATTAAAAATAGTGACAATAGGTTAGAATTTGATATATATAGAAAAGATACCAGTACGATCAGATATATCCCTAATGACTCTCACCACTGCTATCAACATAAAATGGCAAGTTTTAATTTTCTTGTCCATCGTTTACTAAGTTTCCCTCTCAGTAATGAGAGGTTTGAAAAAGAAAAAGTATTAATTAAAGATATAGCTGTGAGTAATGGTTATCCGAGAGATATAGTTGAAAAACTAATTAGGAAGCGTAAATTTAAGGACACACTTCGTAATTCTACGACCTTTCAAAAGGATATAGAGACTAAAATATGTATCCATCCCGTACGAACCCCGGTTTACTCGTGGTTTGAGTAAGGTCTTCAAAAACGTGGGTATAACAGCGATTCATTCATCGAGTAATAAATTACAACAACTTTTAGACAATCCAAAGGATAAAATTGTTCCAAATGAAAGGTCTGGGATTTACGAAATTAGTTGTAATGATTGTGACCAAAAATATGTTGGACAAACGAGACGATCAATTAACACCAGATTTAAAGAGCATATGGCTCATCTAAAATATGGAAGAACAGATAAGTCTAGTGTTGCACAACATGCTTTTGACAACAATCATAGAATTGATATTAGTAATTTAAGATTAGTCAGAAATGTGACCAATAATAAACAATTGGATGCATTTGAGAGCATAGAAATTGTAAAATGTAAAAGTAGTATGAATAGCGACAAGGGACCTATACCGTACAGCCCGCTTTACGCGTTACTTAGCAACTAATCATTGAAGCGTGACTAATGATTTCACCATAAATAGTATAAATAGGGTAGATTTTTAGTTTAAGATTAGTTTTAATCGTCTCCGGATGATGCCAACTTGGTTGGCGAAACGCGCGTCGAGCGAAGTGAAAGTGTTTTGGTGTTTGTGGAAACTACTCAGAGTGTTAACTAAAGTCTTGAACAATCGTTTTTGAAATTAGTTGCTTTTACAATATGTGTATTTTTATTTTGTACATTTGAAATCAACTAAATCCAGTATGGACAAAAAATCCTCTGATCTCCAGAATTGTTATCCTGGTATATGTACTCGTATAGATATATAGATACTCGTGTAGATTTAAAAATTATTATAATTAAATTAGGTCTGATTTTATCCACTGATAAAACCGAATTTAAATTTAATGCAGTTTAATATACAATAAATATAAGTACATACTTTAAGGGAACCAATGTTTCCCTTACTTCCATGGACTGCACGTCCATGCTTTTTAATAAAATATCGGTTGCTGCCTGCCGTATTGCATAAGGGTGTCCATGTCCATATCCGTACGCAAGTAAATAAGTGAAATAATAAATAATCAAATATTATTTTTATTTTTCATATCGCACGTGCTCAGAACTCAACGATATTATAGTCTGAACATCAGCTATGTATGCTAAACATATTTGCTTTCATTAATAGCACAATCAAGTTCTATTCAAACCCAAACCCCCGACCCATCCTCTAAGATCTCAGATGCATACATGTTCCACATTATTTGTGTACACAGAATGTTTGTTACGGAAATCATTTTCTGAATAACAAACAAAATGCGGGAGTTACGTAGCGAATTTAAACTACTCCAGGGCGATCCCTAGAAACGATTCAGGGCGAGATAAGGTACATATTTCACAACTAATTTTCAGTTCCCGATGTGTAAGAACCGGAAATAATCGCTGGAACGATGCAGCATAGACAATACCGCGGGAGAATGAAAAAAATGGGAAACGGTGAGGATATTATCATACGAATCTCCGGTTTGAACTGCTGTGGGCGACCAGCAGTTGAGAATAGAACAGTTTCTATTCTCCACACAAGTAAATAAATATAAATTTGAGTCTGGATGTAGGGGAAATGGGAGAACTCAAGAACTGGGAGGAGTTTATCCAAATAATTTTATTGGGCAAAGTCAGGCATGGGGTAAGACAGATAATTCTATACCTGGACACCAGTATTGCTCTTTTTTTCGTATAACATCTATTGTGCAATCTATATGTTTATAAGCACTAAGCATATATGATTAAAGACATAATTGGCTCTATTCCAAAGAAAACAACTCTATATAACATAATTACAATGTTTATGAGTTTATAGCACAACGATGTATATATAATGTATATTTTAATTTAAAAATGGTAAATCCAATGGTTTTCTTCTAACATATTCACTGTTATCTCTTCTACTATATATTCACTGTTAACTATTATCTAGGAGGACCAAGGTTATTAAATTTGGATGCCTTTCGAGTCGTTGCAGATAACGCCTGCTACATTCCCTGATTGCCTCGTCCACTGTATAAACATCCAGATCAAGATGTATGTTTCAAGCTGATTCACGTAATAGGTTTAGATATTACATTATATATCAAAATGTATTTCTAATTGAGTTGAGATTTTCTTTCGAGGAGTCTGTGTTTTCGAAATGAATGTTGTTCCAAGTTGTTTACGTTTTTCCTATATGTGCACTTTCCAGGTTAGTGTATGATCTACCCGATCGTGATAGGCAGTTGCTTAATGGTATTATCACCTGTGGTGATATTTTCATCAGGTTGTTATGTAGTGTGAAAAGTTAAGTAGTTCTCGTAGCTAATCTGACTTTATGTATGTCTCTCGTATTGTTTTTCTTATGCTGTTGGTAAGAGGTGGTATGGGATCGGAATGTTATTTCTTCCTCTTACGTGATCAAGGCGACCATATATAATAAATAAATCAGACAGTATACATCAGACAGAGTATAAGCATGCTAAAGTAGGTAAACAATTTGCCAAGTATAACGAAGGCAGAGCATAGCATAGCATGACACATCCAGACACACTGTAATTGGTCAAGCCGTAGTTTCATAATTATGTTAAAAGTGATAATAAGTTAGACATACCATATTATGGATTATGCAACATAAAAATCTATTAAACTATCTAAATCAAGAGATATTAGACCAATTAGATCATATGTGAAAAAATAGGGAACCATAATTTTAGCCTCGAAGCAGAACATAATAATCAACTGCACGCGGACGTCTAAAAGGGATTTTACAAGTCAAACGTTGAAATAAACAGTAAATAAGTACTCAAGGGGAATAGATTTGATATGTGATGTTATCAAAATAGTTATTTAAAGTGAAATTATGAGAAGAGAAAATAATAAAGCAATCTGATTGGTTAACAATATAATTACAATACCAAGGAGATATTAGTAACTAAGGAAATGCTTTTGTTTAATGATAGAGGATTTCCTTAACTGCAGAAAACAATACAATAGAAAGTTATGCGTATGACATTCAAGGAGTAGCCAAGCCTGTGCCTTATGCCTGTTGGATAATTTTAAATAAATAAATATCGGAAATTTACAAAATTGTATACAGTGCCATGAATTGTACGCGGTAGAAGGTGAGATAAGGCAGTGATTCCGACTTTCAGGATTCCAGTCCAGCTTCAGCACAACGCCGCTAGATGACATCACTCCAGTGTTATTAGTGAGTGTATAGTGAGAGTATAGTTTATTAGGATTAACATGTTAAAAAAGTAATGACAATCATATCTGAATAATTTACTAAACTTAATACTAAACGCCTTTTAATAATTCGTCTTAAGCATTTCTTATCAGATAAGGAATATTGTTTTTAGAGGATTTTGTATCACAGTCATGTCAATAATTTTAGGTACAATAGGTTATCGCAGGGTTTATTTTAAGATTTTATGAAATTTATCAATGCACTGATATTGCTTATTTATAATAAATCTATGTCACGTGTAATGCACAGCAATTTTTCTTTTATTTTAAATAGGCTTAAAGTTATATAATAAATTTTAACATCATATAATACATTTTAAGTTCTGAAAAAAATCTGACAAAATTAATTTATACAAATTTCAAATTTGACATAAAAAACAACTTATGATACTTCAGCCTAATTGATCCTACTCAACCGTAACAATATATATATATATATATATATATATATATATATATATATATATATATATATATATATATATATATAATGTTCCGTATTTTATAGATCAGGAGATATCATTTATTATTTTTTCCTATTTTGTGACAAGATCATGGGCCACAGTAACTCCTACAATCATATCTCCCATACCTGAATCGAGGCAGTCACTAGAAACATTATAATATGTGTAGTATGCTTAGGAATTCTGTTGGATGCACATGCATTGAGAATCACGTTCTATAAAGCAAGAAGCAGGACTGCTTGTTGTCGGAAATGTACCCGTAATTGCACTGAACTAGTTCTGAATGGGGATAAATGAAGATAAAAACTCAGATACTCACCAGCGATGGCGAGCTGTCTAATAAAGAAGTTCATCCTGGATTTTCTGCTCTTGCTGACTAGTAGAGCGACTAAAACTGCGGAGTTTCCTAGGACGATCATCGTGAAGAGCACCCAGAGTACGGTGAATTGTTCTGCCTGCAACAACAAGGAAACTAATTACGTCTGCAGCATTAAACAAGAAGTGAAACATCAAATACTAGAATTTTTATGTACAGGTAATGTAGTTTTGTTTAATGAAAACAATCAAATATTAATAATGCAAGAGATTTAATTACAATTTACAGTAGACCTACATTATATGACTAGGATATGTTTTAATTTGACATTTATATACCTACTTATTACTTTTTGACAAACATTTTAATATATAGTGAAGCCGTCGTTATTTTAACAGATTACAATTTAAAAGGGCAACAACATGCAAAAATATAAAAATAATTTTAGGGCAACTAAAAGTAACAGAATCGAAAAGAATAATTACAAAATTATTTAGCACCTCAACAAAATATTTTTCTAAGACCCACACATAGAGGTGACGATATCATTCTGGTGAGTTATCCACCTATCAAAACGTTAGCAAAAGTTTGCAAATATTTTATGCATGTCGAATCTTCGGCGGAAACAAAAATTGAACGCACGAACAAACATTGTTAGCTTTGTTCCGAGCAGTTCTTGAGTGTAGGTGTAAGATCAGACTTGTCAACTACCAATATTCTAGTAAATCCGGCGGTAGACTGATGCAAGCAGCAGCGGAACAATGACAAATGTAGCGAAAATGTCATTTGCAAACCAGTGAAGACGCAAATAATAAATATGTTCGCAAACAATCAAAAAGAACGGTGGCGAAACATTCGAAGCTGTTCTCAGAAGGTGAATTTGTGAAAAATTAGTAGTGTGCTGAAAATGACCCACCCCTAGCGGCAAGATTTTGGTGTATTTTTAATTTCTATCATCCTAAATAGCCATAAATGTTTTTTGGGGTACTGAATCCGACTCAGAGGTTTGCTAACAAAATTTTGTAACGAAAAAAATGCAAGAAAAAATAGAAAATTTCATTTTTACCGCTTTTTTGCTTATAACTCTGAAACTATCAACTTTTTCTAAATAATATTCCTATTGAAAATGAAAGTACATAAAATTTCCTACAAATTTCATTGTTAATGTTTTTCTCATCGACGAACCCAAGCGCTAGTTGTAAATTTGCCTATTTCCGCAATTGTGATACACTTCCGCTTTGTTTAATGAGGAAAAACTAAAATTTCTGAAAGTCCTGCAGAACAACAATCATCTGCCACCAATCATTGACGTTCTTTTTTTTTCACTTTCAAAAAATAATAACTGTAAAAAAGGCTGCCAACGCAATTTTGGATGCAGCAAGACAGACACCATTGCTCCTCGATCTGCACATAGACAGAAATCTACAGAGTACAGCATTGACATAGACGAAGAAGAGCTCGAAGATACAGACTGAAGAAAGACGCTTACTCATTGTGGAAGGTATGTTTAATCTCACAATATAATATTTGGTAATCATTATATATGTGATAATATCTCTTGAGATATTATCACAACTTGTTTTCTCACCACCTCTTTCATTTTCCAGATGAACAAACCCCGACGCTGACGATAGAACAACTCGAACCTATGCCAGCACCCTGCCCGTTCAAATAACCTCAGCCAGGACACTCTAAACGACAACGGCTCATATAATAATGTAATATAAATATTGTAACGTAAATAAATTCCGTGGCGTTTTATGGCTAATGTTTAAATTCCTATTTCAAATATTTGAAATAAAACCGCGCGAACTTGTAGAAATTTACCGCGACTCCGTTATCCCTACCTTTCCGTCCCGCTAAATGTCACGTGCTCCCAGCAAGCACATTTATACGCGATAACCGCAAAAATCATTCTTTTTCTGCCGACCTGCTTGCTTGAGCCTGTTGACCGTGGCTTACATTCGCGAAGATATATCTTCGGTGTTTTAGTGATTCTTAATTATCAGGTATAGTCTGAAATATTTTATTATTATTAATATATATATATATATATATATATATATATATATATATATATATATATATATATATATATATATATATATATATATATATATATATATATATATATATATATATATATATATATATATATATATATATATATGTGTTCTACAGCTGGGCCAAGTAATTAAAAGATTTCCGAAGGGGAATTAAGTCGTAATTCGACCATTTTTTGCTTAAGTGCAAACCTTAAAATAGGCGTTATGCCATATTAAATTTTACGGTTTAAACACTAGCAACTACTTGGAGTGAGCTGTGGGCACAAAAGCCAGTCTATATTTTTTTCCATTTTGGTATATTATTACCACTTTTTTTTTTTGAATTAAATAAATATATTTAATTTAAACTTGAATCGTACGTTATCGTTCGATTTTAGACTACCTACCTGGTAATTAATATTCAAAGATACTGTTTTACCGAATGGTAGCATACTTTTAGTTTATTTAGAAGATATTACTTCGACGGCGCCGGCGTAGGCCATAGGTATTTGTTTATCTTTTGCATCGGCAAAAAGCAGCATTTATTTCCATTTTTTTTTAATCGTATAGTGAAAATTTGCATACCACATTCCTGTCTTGAGAATATTATTTTTTTACTTTGATAAAGTCTAATCTCAATTTTTGGGAATTTAATCAAAATTTACTTCCAATATTTAACATTACAATATTTTTTTGTATAATTAAAACTCATATTTTTGAACTATTAATCTAATTATTTTATTTAAATTCATTTTAGTATAAATTTCACTCTTGACACAAGAGGGGTCACAGCTGATAATTATTGGCTGATCATTTCTGCGGTCTTCTGTACTATTTAAGTACTCTTGACCTGGCGTCCAACTATTTTTATACAAAATTTTAAGTAGGAGTAGATCAAGCCGGCCATTGTCAAGCTGTGATTTTTCTGGTGATATATCTAAAGGTATCTAAGTGCAAGCCTCTAGCAAATCCACTTATCCACGACCTCCGTATTTAACTGAGCAGCCGATAGGCAACAATAAAAAATTCATTACATCTCACATCTCCTGGATGAGAGGCCCTTTAATTAAGGTAATGCAATTAAAGGAGAGGTGTTACAATATACTCATATGTAATGTAATACAATAATATTATGTTGTATACATGATGATAGATATATTACATTATTATATGTAATAATTTTTCAAGATTTTCCTTGGGATTTACAACTTTTTTCTAAGTAAATTTGTAAAATTTCACACTTCATGGAATAACTTGAATATTAGGTAATTTTTGTAAATAACTGGGAGGAATTTACTTACTAATTGGCAGCATTTAAGAATAAATTAGAGTTTTAGAGTGGAGAAGTGGGTTTTTGCGGAAACTGACAAAATACGCCAATATTCAACTAGCGCTTGCACTCGAGCGAGCGGTTCGTCGGAGAAAAAACCATAATTAGCGAAATTTGTAGGAAATTTTATGCACTCCCATTTTCAATGGGGAGATTATTTACGAGAAGTTACGAGATCCAGCTGCAGGTTTGCTACGTTCATCGAGTTTTTAATCAAAATCATTTTTTTTAATGTGCCCGCTAATATTTTAAATTAAATTAATGTTAATTGACTATTTGGAAAAAAAAATCACTAGTTATTAAAATAAACTATACTCCAATTCACAGAAATATACGCAGAGAATTTGAAAAATGATGGTTGCCGTATATTTTGTTAAATTTATACGTTCATGACGTTTATTCATGAGTTACCTATATATCAAATTAATTAAAGCTATTTTATTCTCTACCATGATACGTAGTGTATCATTTAACGCGCTTACAAAATATATGAAGAGTCTAAAATTTTGAAGATAGCAAGTGACATTGATGTTTTAATAATTTTACTAGGTAATTTACACAAATTCCCTCCTTTACAATTTTTATGGACAAACCGTACATCAAAAACAAAAAAATAGTAAAGATGGAATTTGTATAAATTGTACGAAATTGTCAATAAAATTGGGTCTAGTTTTAGGTCTTGCGCTGCCAGCGTTTCATACACAGGTTGCGACCATACGGCTGCATTCTTCAATAAACGGAAAGTAAGGCCCTATAACATTTTTGTTAAACACCCGAGAACTCAACAAGTTATCGCGTCATTGACTGACCCAAAGTACATTTTTGATGAAAGCGAAACTTGCAGAAGAATCTTAGACTAGTAGCGTTAATTGAAAGTCTCCATGCAAAAATTTCCGCAAATTAATCTAAACGGACATTTAGCCACATGAGATACCGACGATACAAAAATTAACTACAGCTATTATTCTCAGTCCTCTCCTGCAAAAACACATTGCCTTGCTGTCCACAAGACTAACTGATGTACATTTAGTCAGTAGAGTAGCGAATACTTACTCTATTCACGACATCATGAACAAAAAGTTAATTGCATACTAGTGTTTATAAAAACGAATCCAATTCTTATGTAATTTTATAAAGGGCTTATTGAGATGTTATTGGCTCCTTAATTATCATCCGGTTTTTTTAAATTACCTCCAGGCTATTTTTTTATTACAAATAATTTATCATACAAAAGTTATTTTCAACCGCCATTTTACAATATTATTCTAATTCATTTAGGAAAAGGGGAGATAATATAGTCATTCGACTACGGCGAAAGTTTAACGAAGTTCGGGAAAATGAGATTTAAAGGCATCGTCCATTACATTAAAACGTCATTGTAATTTTACAGAGAATGGGACCTTTATATTTATTTTATCGTATTAAACGATACAGTAACTGGATGTAGTGAAAGTACTTTTATTTCATAAGTTCCAAACGCTTTATATCATATTGTGTTATCTCCGTGCATTAGCGATAATTAATCTATTTACTGCTGAAGTAGGTTATATTACAACAAAAAGTCAGGAACATATCCAGCAACGACGTCCAACAACTTTTTGGTGTCATGATCTTGAATCTAAGATAAAAATAAAGATAACACTCGGAGTAGTTTCCACAAACACCAAAACACTTTCACTTCGCTCGACGCGCGTTTCGCCAACCAAGTTGGCATCATCCGGAGACGATTATAACTGAGTTTTAGTTTTAATCGTAAATAAAACTTTCAGTTTTAATCGTCCCCGGATGATGCCAACTTGGTTGGCGAAACGCGCGTCGAGCGAAGTGAAAGTGTTTTGGTGTTTGTGGAAACTACTCCGAGTGTTACAGTTACATCAAAGGTTCCACCCATATCCAGTAGTAAAAATAAAGATGTTTTAGGCTATGGAAAAATTAACGTATTTCTTCGTTGTTATGTTGTTACCACATTTGTAATGACAATACTTTTAAAAACAGGTGAAAACATTTAAACACAAAAGGTTTTAAAAAATATCACCAACGAAGATAGACCATTTAAAATTTAGGTCTCCAATGTCGAGCATAAGGTTTTTTCCTTTCCTATAAAGACCTTGTTACTATAATAGTATATTATTATATTAGCATTAAACGTGTCACTTTTGTGACCTCTTGCTGGTCTTGCTGAAGTGTGCGAAAGAAGTTTCTTTGAATTCTCTCCCAAAGAAATCTCGAGGAATTTTTGAATATGTCTTCCAACGTTTTATGAATCATTCCAACGAAAAAAAACATTAAGTTTTATTCAGAAGATGTATTGATGGTGTATTTCTCAAACTTAGCAAATAAATTGAAGCCGTAAATTATAGTTTAATCCGGTCAATAATAATAGTTCCGTCATTAATTATTCGTTCACCGAAAAAATCGCGATTAGTTACGAAGGAGCAAGTTGATTGCTTTTTGAATAGTGCACCTAATAATTTATATTTGATGATGAAGGAAACGCTTTGAAAATAAAAGAACAACATTTTTGGTAATTATGAATTAGTCAATTTAACAATTGATAATGTTGATCTGAGATCAAAATATAGAATAAGATCTGAGATCATTTATAAAGTTACATTCACATCTTATCGACTGCAATATTAATAACGTAACTTATATAATGTCAAGAGAAAATAGTTTTCATCGGATATTATTTCATGCAAAATCGGGTGTAAGGTTTCCGAACGTTTCTATATAGGCAGGTGCTCACATGTTGGGCGCCAGTTTTGAAACACCTATTTCTCTATTTATTAACCGAATAGTACAATGTACCTCAACTAGAACACCAGTAGCTCTTAATATGTTGGTGATAGATTTTGATTTAAAATTGTCTAAACTTTTCTAATCTCTGAAAGACCACCTCCAAAAGAATCGTACTCTACTGAGGAATTCTGCAAGGTAATTTGGATTACTGAGAGTTTCTGAAGATGACTGCAAAGATTTTGTACACTTTGACCAAAGTTTCCTACAAAATTATATTCTATTGGAAATATATTTTATGATCATATAAGTCAATATAAGTCAATATTGTAAGTCAATATAAGTCAATATAAGTCAATATAAGTCTATATGTCAATATAAGTCAATATAAGTCAATAGAAGTAAATATAAGTCAATATAAGTCAATATAAGTCAATATAAGTCAATATAAGTCAATATAAGTCAATATAAGTCAATATAAGTCAATATAAGTCAATATAAGTCAATATAAGTCAATATAAGTCAATATAAGTCAATATAAGTCAATATAAGTCAATATAAGTCAATATAAGTCAATATAAGTCAAAATAAGTCAATATAAGTCAATATAAGTGTTGAGCTTAGTATTTATGAAGCTATTATTGTCACAAAAATTTATGTTATTAAGAGTACCATGAAGTCTAATGTATATTATTAATGTTTGTTGGATTTTAGTGTGATCTGTCATTATCACGTACAAGTATCTATCGATACTGCTGTGATTACTATTGTTTATTCCTATAATTTGTATTATAGATTATACAATAGGGAACATTCCCATTTTTTTATTGCATAAAAATATTCTACCATATTGAAAAATAAGATATGCAAAATATGACGCCTTTGTTTCCCTATAATAAATTTGTTATAAATTATTAAAGTCTCGCCTAGGTATATTTCAAAAACTATGCATTTAATCGAAAAGACCATTCTATACAAAAAAAGTTGACTAAAAGTTCCTACATTGTTCCGCCACTAGAGCGCGCTGGAAAATGGTCAAAATCGAAAAAAGTGAGAAAAATGAATGCAGCCCGTGTTGACCATGTACCTATGCTTTCACAGTTTTGAAAATAAAGAAAATATTGCAGACAAATGAATAAAATAAAGTTATAATTGCACCACAATTTCTTACATGAAAAAGTACATAGTTTAAAGAATAGGGAAATTTATTTAAGATTTTTAACGATGTAATAT
Organism: Tetropium fuscum; assembly: GCA_964058915.1. NCBI lineage: Eukaryota > Metazoa > Arthropoda > Insecta > Coleoptera > Cerambycidae > Tetropium > Tetropium fuscum. Next base: position 467,591 of record CAXKVY010000134.1, read on the forward strand.
AAATCTTTCACAATTTTAAGGGGTCCTGAAGCAAATGTCCACGAGGATATTATTGTTCAGTCGTACATAAGTAACACATTGAAATAAAATATGAATTCTACGTAACATTCTACTTGACTTTCTAGATAGGTCGTAGGTCATATTATGCCGTGTGGGATAGACCATAAAGCTCCAACCCTGACAGTCGAACCGAGTGGTCGGCAATATTGGATCTTATCAACTTATTTTACGACTCGTAAATCGACTTCTGCAAGGAAACGTCGACTAGGACACCCTAAAATGTCTTGAAACGATGATAGTTCTGCTCGTGAGTTTATTGCTGAAATCTGCCCTCAAGGCGAAGAGACTTAGCCATCATTAGGAACTCTAGTTTAGAATATTCGAATGATTTCCATCGGAAAAACTTATAATTCTAATATATTCATTATTCAGACATTTTATTATTAGTACTCATAATTGTGGTTAATATTATTTGCAAACATGAACACTATTTACATTATAATGCAACGTAGTTTTTAACCAATCCACTTCTTACTGAATATCTTGCATGTTTGATAGATTTTGGAAGATTTAATTTTATCGGGCAGTATTAAAATTGCATAGATCAAGGGTTTTTTGGAACAATGACAATATGAGAATGGTATCGAAAATGTTATAGAAATGATTATTACGAAGCTTCTCCCTAACATGATCTGCAGATTTACAGCTTGCCTGTCATAGACATTCCACTTTCCTTTTAGGTCCTCCCCCTTTACGTAGGCTGTAAATTTTCATAGATCGAGTTACAACAACGCTGGTATAATTTAACGCGGTGGTTGAATTAAGGTTCCAGCGAGAATTTTATTTGACCAATTACATTTTCAATTGCACTGAATTTCGTGCGGGTGTGGTGAAGGTGCACACCATTTTCAAAAGCACTACCTACTTAGATCGTATAAATCCTCCGGAAAATTAAGTTTTCTGAAATTTATTATTTTAATTAATTTTCTGGTCACGAGGTAAGGCATGCAGCTAGTAGCTCCAGGTTCCATAAAATAATATTCGATGATGTAAGTAACAAGAAGTTTAATCCAAGCAGTTCTAAAAGTCATATGAAATTTTATAAAAGTAGAAGTATACAGAGAAGAAGAAAAATACAGTAAAACAATAGAATCTTTTCTGATTCTGATTTTCGGTATTTACTTTAGATGGTAGTCGACGTTTTGCTGAAAAGGCTGTCCTGTTAGACTATTAAAGTTATAAATCCGCCATGCCTTTGTGTTTCCTTCAAAACATAACCAACGTCAAACCAAAACAATAAAACAATATAGTCATAGTCCAAAACAATCAAGTTATTTATATATAGAGAGAGAACAGTATGGAACCTAAAACAATACCTTGTGGAACTCCGTAGACTATTACCATTGGATCGCTCAGCACTCATAGAACCCTTACGCACTTATATCTATTACATATGTAATTTTCAAATAATTTTAAATAGTAATTGCTAATCCCACTATCCTCGAATGATTGTAAGAGTAAACGATGAGGAAGGTTTATTCTCATCTAAAGTGGAGCAGAATTTTTGAAATAAGTGCTGGAAGTGCATCTTGTATTGAAGTTTGAAGAATGAGATAAGTTTTCTTGATAGTACTTTTTCAATTAACTGAGATATGTGTAATTCTTTATAATGCTATTGGTCTATACTTGTGACCATATTTCTGTCTCCATTTTTAAAGTTAGTAGGTATAATAACTGTTTATTTAAATTCAGAATGTCATCCACAATCTTCCAGACATTTATTAAATATGAAGGGAGAATAATGGTTCAGGTATAAACTGAAAAACTAACTTATGTTATCCAATCCAACACCTTTTTCACTTTATAGCTCTTTCAGTAATTCAAACAGTCATCCAAAAAAAACTTAAGCATTTCAAATAAAGATCTCTGAAGATATACCAAAAGTGTCATTCTCATATGCAACTAGTTCCCCAAACTCTCATTGCCCATATAATCTCTTAATTTTTTCCTCATCTGATCAACTGTTAACGCGTTCGCATTCTGAAAACCTTCATATATAACATTTTGATCACATGTGACATACTGCCGAACAAAAGGGCGTTTGAAATGGGCAATAACTCCCTGTTTATCCGTCGTCGTGTCTGGGATGAAATGTCATACGTTTTATCGAGTAGGTAGTGTGTTCATGTGTTTCCAGTTCTACAACTTTACGTTAAATAAGGATATGGTTTTATAATTGAATCGACATAGTACCACAATTTACAATGAGGCATTTAAAAATACGTCCATATATAAAGTCGAAACATAAACTATTGCGGATTCTTTACAGCAGTTTACGTAAATATGCAGAAATGGCTATAAATATAATAAGATACTGCTCCTGGGAAAGCGGCAACAAACAAACATTCTATTCATAAAAAGTTTATACAAAGGATTCACGGACAGTAAAAGGGAGGCCTCAATGACATTAATAAATTAAGATGAATGAGTATCTCACTGATTTCTATGTGAATGTCTAGCTAAAGTTATTGTCAGATAATAAGAAAAAGTTTTAGCTGTTTTGTTTGTAAGTATATATTTTGTATTGGAAAGATATATATACAAAAACTATTTTGACTACATAGAAGTGAACGATACGTTACTTACAGCTAATATGTCTTCTACGTCCTCATTTTCTTTGTCTTTACCATCCTTCAACGTTACTGTTTCCACTTTTAAATTTATCAAAACCTCACTGCCCAGTTTACTTACCACTTTTATTCAAAATACGGAACTTACTTTATGCTATATTGCTATATGCCAACCTCTTAAACGGAGACCATTAGACCAATTCTAGTATTATAAGTATGTCATGTACAACGCCTGGGATTATCCTGCCTAGCTGGGGTCCCTAGTTACGTCCTCGTAACAGATTGCTACAATCGAAGGCCCTTTCATTATAGCACCAATTTCATCTTAATGAATTCTCTTCATTTCTACGTAAAACGCGGCCGGTTCAATTGGGTTAAGTTTAACTGGATCACTATCACTAATATATTCAAATCTTTTGCATGGCTATTGTTGGACATACATAACTATCAAAATTCAATTTTAACAGAAAAAATTATTATTAAATTTATAAAGCAACTCAAGTAAAGCAACTCATAAGGTTTGAGATCAACAAATTTAACGGACAATAACTAAGAGCACGAGACGGTCTCGTCAATCTGCATATATTGCCCAAACTCGTCTTCATCGAAGAATACTTCGATGAAGACTAGTTTTATGTTCTTCGCCTAATATCTTATAGATCAGGAAGGATATCTTCTCCGAAGGATGATAAATGTGCATTTCGAAATTACATATGTTCTAGAACACTCTAACACAAAAAATATTATATGAGAGTTTCTAGAAAGAGTCTATCTATAGTACAGGCGGTAAGTTCTGCCGACCCTACCATTGTTATATAATTTTTAACATTGTCTTATGTTCAATGTAATTTTTAACATTGTCACTGCTTTAGTTTTTCTTTACTTTACGGTTATAAGATCATATACAAACCAGCTAAAATAAACAATAATTCAGACATTTTAGTATAAAAACTATTGACATCAAATAATGTGTTGGATTTCACATCAGTGCTTCAGACACATACCAAAACCCTGTAAGATATTAACACGGGCTACGAAATGACACCTAAACAAATAAACCAACAATTTTACACTTTTTAAAATATATACCGAACAAAGCCCTTCACCGATAACTCCAAAATTAGATTATCAAACAAATATTTGGTAAGGCAAACATTTTCAAATTAAATATGGTCTAGAATACTAAAACGCAAAAAAATTTGATGCGATAGAGAGAAAGAGTTTCTAGCTATAGTGTGGGCAGTAAAGTACTTCCGACCGTATCATTGTAATAAAGTTCTTCATCATAAGAATTATTATTTGGCAAATGTCAAAGGAAGACTTCAATAAAACAATCTTCAATATTTCTATTATATACTCAAAACATATAGTCGAAGGACTTTACATAATATATACATTGTGATAAATGGATTTATATATTTTAACATTTTGAAATAGAGATATTATTTTAAAATAGTATGATAGAGATGTATTTAACTTACTTATTAGATACTTACTCTTACTACTTCCCTGTTGAATCCTTATTATTTTTTTATGGACGCCAGTTCTAAGAACATAAATCTCTTAATTTAATTGAAGGATCACTTTAGAGTCATGAGCAGTCTCTTCTTTGAGGGGGTCCAATTATGCTTATTAGTCTTTATTTATATTTTTTTTTAAAATGATTTGTTGATAATGAAACGACTAATGATTAACGACTCATCATAATTGAATTTAAACTGTATGCAATTTTTTATTATATTATGCATATAATTTATATGTTTATTATAGTATGCATATTATTTATATGTTAAATTTATGTGAAGCTCAAAGTTGTATTAGTTATATTGTTTAGTATTTTAAATTTGTTTCCCTGAAATTGCAAAACGAGAAAGAAGTAGCTGTGATTGCATATGCTTATGTTTATTGTAAGATATTGTTAATATGAAACGAAATCGTAAAACCTATTAAGTACTATCCTGCGAAAAACTTACTTAACTTAAATCTAATTACATGGGACTAAGTCCTCTGAAACAATATTCCTTAAAATTAGCAAATTTATATTAGTTATTACCTTGTTGTAAAATGTGTTAATCCTTTTTTATGTACTTTCACAAAACTTGTCACCTTCGATTACACTTATACGCGAACTAGTGAACTGCTCCTGGGCTCTAGTGGTAGTGCCATCTAGCGGGATATCGCTGCACTGCCTCTGGAGTACTTATGCACTGCCTCTGGAGTACTTGGGATACTACCAAGCTTCTACCTTTTATATTCGTAAAATCGACGAAAAACACTTATATAGGTATGCAGTTTTACTGCTTGCATAAGACCTTATGTACTAGTATTGCTGCTTACTTAGCACAAATTAACACATATTACATAAAATTATAATAAATTTTTTACCAATTATTAACTTTTACAAAATTGAATAGCGTGGCTGTTGCTTTGGACGCCGTAACTGCACTCCCTACAATTGTTGGTTGTTACTATGGATGTCTCGTTTTTAAAAACAGATGCAACTTCCTGGTTACGTACTTCTTTCTTGCTCTGTTATTTTAATGTGACCAATCAGATTAATTCGTAATATTTGACTTTTATAATTACACTTGAAACTATTACATCTTGGTCATCACATAATATAATTTTAAATTCTGAATACATTTATACTGTTTCAATTTGTGACGTAGAATTCATTTTCTGTGTGGCGCGTTACCTCTACTTTTATATTTTGCTTCCTAGCTAATCTCTCGAAACCCTTGTTTACACTTATGCTTTTACATTAATCCTTTATTTAGACACAGTTCATTAGTTATTGATATTTACTAACGATAATATATCTTGACCAATCATGGTCATAGCTGGTTGACGTTTAGCTATACTCTGTTCGTTGGTTGTAGGCAAGTGTTTGTTTGCGCTTATGCTATAAACTGTTTACTTGTATGAGTCTGCTAAATTTAATTTAATTTCTGTATATATATATATATATATATATATATATATATATATATATATATATATATATATATATATATATATATATATATATATATATATATATATATATATATATAAAACAAAATTAATAGAATTAGATATATTACAGTACAGTAAATAAAAGTGTTAATTATCTAGGAAGTCGTTGGCATTATATCAAATATAATACGGATACACGAATAGGGCACAATGGATCCATTCATAACTCATAATAAGTTCTTTGATCAAGAAGATGGAAATTTTCATAGTGAATATTTACATAATCCGACTTTTATTAAGCAAAAATTAAACATCTACGGCCTTTTGCGACATTTCTTATCAACACGAACATATTTTAATATAATATTAAATCTCTTGACGATCCATGTAAACACACGATTGTTTACATATGAAGCATAAATGAATTTCTAGCTGCGAAACTTCCTCTGTAGTATCGTTGAGTGAGAAAGTATAAGAAGGCGCAACGCTTATGGCAATATTAATAAGGCCTTAATAAAAAAACATGGGTGTGTGCTTATGACCACACGATAGAAGTGAAAACTTCTACTTTTCGAATTTTAAAATATATACTGTAACCGTCCGCCCGTATTACTACAACCCACAATACCCCGCACCCGTTAATATCCGTTAATACAGTCTTCACTTCAATAATGCTAGAACATACCTGAATACGAAATATTACCGCTATTGGTAAGACGCAGCAAGCGTCAATCTTGTGATCTTAAACACACACTATTTCTTATGTTGATTAATAACGTCTTATACATACACAGCAAATTCTGTCACATTTACATATGTACACATGTATGATATTAAATTACGTTCAATTAAAAATAATAATTTATTCTCACTGTTTTAAAACAAAGTAAAATTTTAAAATATATCTGTAACCGTCCGCCCGTTCAGCCAGCCGGCGCTAGATGCCGCCCCACTGTGTCGCTCCAAAATACCTACTCATATTTAGCAAGTACTGCGACGGCAGTCGATTCGATTCAATCCAATTCAATTCAATTCGATACAGAGCGAAAAACAATTGAACGGTAACCCGACCAGACGGAACCTCCTGTACGATGCTCCTGATATATTGTTGTACCTACTTTAGATTCAAGTTTATCTCTCTCGCTTAGTCAACGAGTGGACTGAGGGTTACATAGGCGAACGTGACAGCTCAGTCTCATTCAATACCCACAAACTCTCTCTACTCTCTCGCTCTGCCGACTGATTCTGTCTCACTTAGTCGACTCGAGCCGACTTTATCCGAAGGAGCGTTGCATAGCCGAGCCTGACGTGTGACGATCCAGTCTCATCAACACCCACAAAAATAAGTGCGGAGTGCGCCTAAAGAAGTTTTCACTTCAAAAACTTTATAGGACAAAATATTCATATGTTCAGATAAGGAATACAGTTCTTTATATTTGACCTTTCGTTATGTTACACCCTGTTTTACACTATGGGTTTTAGGATCCAATATTTGTCAGTCTGTCGAAACTGTTGTTGTAACGACGGTTCAGTTTGTCCATTTTGTGACTAAATAGGCTCGACAGGTAGAGAAAACATTCGCCAACAATAGGTTATTGATAGATTGACAAATTTCTAACCAAAGAGCTGATGTTACCTAATATATCTCTGATCTAAAAATGTGCACGCATATCGCCATAAGCCTTGCGCCTGTTTATAATTTCTCACTCATGCTCAATCAACGGTAGTATGTATCTTATTAAGTGTAGTCTTATATATTTATTATGTCACGGTTTTAGATGATTTAGCTGGTTTCAGCTGAGAACAGGACTCGCTACAACAGATTATGATAACACTCCTAGGAGAGATATTTTGGATGAACGCGTGACTAGATTTTTGACCTAATATTTTTAGTATAAGGGTAGCTTTTACAGGGAGGATTATCAAAATTTATGTCGATATTGGGATGTTTCCTTGGGAAGATCGGTAGAAATTCTAATTAAAGTGAATATAAATATTTTATCTGCAATGGATATCAATCTAAGGCAAGTAAATCTCCATATTATACAATAATAAAGATATATAATCTATTAAATATTTTTATCAGTATATACATATAGTTTCTATCGAGTGTACGTGTATATGTGTATACGTCGAGTGTTTTGTTGTCGAGTATACAAGTCGAAATTACATGTCTCATATATGAGGATACTATTTCTGCTCGTCTTATTATTTACTTATCATTACTCAAGATAATATAAAACACCACACTCTCTGGCTATTCTATTTCTGGTGCTTCTTTTGTGTCCTCGCCTACACGGCAATGGCACTAAAGTGAGGATTTTCAGTGCTGAGTGTGTGGGAGCCTGACAATGAGTCAAAAGCGAAAACAGACGACCACGAATTTCCTTTGATCGTGACAAATTTACCAATAGTTAATAGAAACATGGCCAGTATTTTGCAATGGCGAAATCCCATTAACTCTCCATCTTAAGATCTCCCGTCCAAAATCCCTTGCTGTATGTTTGGATTCACAAAATCATTTGACTAGAATTATTATATCTAAATGAAAAGTTAAGTGTCATGTCGGGGGGAGGCGAATTTCTCGTTAAATGTACTGGTTTGTATTATTCTCCACTAAGGACAACTAACTGCGTTGCATTGGCCCGTTTCAATCCGCATAATAGAGACTATACAACAGAAACGACACATGAAACATAATGAAATTAATACTAACCACAAAGTAAGCTGGCAGCCATTGGCTGCGACAGAATCATATCCATTAATAGTCCATGGGCCGGAATGACTGTCGAACTAAGAGTAAAACATCGACGCGGCGTATACAGTATTATATACAGGGTGTTACTAAATTGATGCATTTGATGACAGGAAAGAATGTCGACGCATTTAGAAGTTTTTATGAAAAATATTATAAGGGTTGGTTTTCTTACCCTCTTTTAACAATATCTCAGGGTTACAAAATCTTCATCGTTTTTACTCGTCAAATTTCATTGTTCTAAATTCTTCTATAGTCGAGAAAATAAACTTTAGAGGCCTGTAAGTTGGAGGGGAAGGAGTTTGGAAAAAAATATATCAAAGGCCAACCTTATTTTTTGCTGGAAATCCACATTTCACACTAATTTAGAAACACCCTATATATAACTTCGTACACCATTATATTGTATTTTAGAAACGTCATTTCGGAAGTTAAAGGCTTCTTTTGTGCTTGTGATTATCCAAACGTTGCTATTCATTTTCGAGGTATTTGAATTTTTGTGATTAAGCTGCTGTTTTATTTAATTGTGAAAATTGTGCACTGGCTGGAGCAGGGCGTTAGATCGTTCGTTTAATCCTGTAATAGAAACTAATGAGAAAAGACTTAATCCCATGTAATTTCGTATTTGCATACTTTTGTTCTAATTATTTTAGAAGGAAAGACAAAAGTGTTTTAAGCTGAATTCCGAACGAATTACTGTCTCGCTTAAATATTTATTTGATGGGAATGCTCGTATGCCACTGAGTTGAAAATAAGGTGTTCCGAATTGTAGAAATGACATCTGTTGATGTTAAATTAAAATAATTGTTATTTTCCAGTCCACATGTAATAATAATAATAATAATAAAAATAATAGTAGTAATAATCTCCACAACAGAGTAACTCTGGATACAACCTGTAAAATTATCAGGAGTTCGGATCCCCTACTCATAATGGTCAAAGACCATGAAGGAGCTGGCATAGGAGCTTTTATATATAGGGCAGCACAAAGAGCAGCTAGTAGCCTAGGTCTCGACTTCGCCACCGAGCAGAATAATCCAAACTCAATCACCGAGTTGGACTCTGCTCGGTTGAAAGCCCACCTTCGGGCTGCTGGAAATACACTTCGTTTTCAGCAGCACATGGATAAGCCATTGCACGGAGTCTACTATAGAAATATAGAAGACTTAGGCTTATCCCAAAAGCTGACCTTTAGCTTTTTGAGGTCAGCTGGGCTGAAGTCAGAGACCGAAGGTTTTATATTAGCTTGCAAAGATGGTGTATTAAACACCCTGGTCTACCTAAGCCGCGTGTTGGGTATAGAAGTGCCTGACGTCAGCTGCAGAGCATGTCGTCGGGCCCCAGAGACCATTAGGCATTTGCTGTCAGCTTGTCCAGCATATGTGGTCTCTGCCTATATCCATCGACATAACGCGGCATTACGAGTGTCGGTACCACCTACGGCACTCGTACGGTATAGATCAGACACCGGTGTTGCCCTATGCTCCGGGGGATATTGAGTCCGTTGTGGGGAATGAAAGGTCCCGGTTATACTGGAACTATTCATTCCCCACCGTCAGGCGGATACAAGCCAACAAGCCTGACATAGTCCTCCTCGACCACCAACTCAAGACGATGTTCGCTATAGAGTTTTCGGCTCCGGCCCAAAAGAACATTGTCTTAAAAGAGGAGGAGAAACGGACAAAATATCGAGATTTACTCTCCGAACTCCGCAGGCTGTACCCGGGTTATTCTGTTAAAATAGTGGTTCTTATTATTGGCTCTCTCGGAGGTATCCGACAATAATTGCTCTCAGAATGAAGAACCATCCCAGCATGCCGTCAATCGGCAGAAGTCATCGCTGGGAAGATGCAGAAGGCCGTCATACTTGACCGCTTACCCCGCGGACGTGGGGAGCTGTCGTTGAGTAATGAGGCTGGAGGGACTCTCTGGACTAGTCGGAGGCCGGAGGGGACTTACCAGCACCAAAAATAATAATAATAATAATAATAATAATAATAATAATAATAATAATAGTAGTAGTAGTAATAGTAATAATAATAATAGACGGCAGGACACTTGCTCAGATATTTTGCGGTACCAGGTCCAATAGTGAGATACATTGAACAAATGATGTTGCTCTGGAGGACTCGGTTTTCCAACGTTCGGTTATACAGAGTTCCGGTAACGTTTTGTATCGCACTACTCCCATTATCCGTTGCACGCAATACTCTCGGATATAGCTGCGGCACACCTGATGACCGAATGCATAAGGTCACCTTGTTTTACATGGATAATCTTCCAGATGAGGAGACCTCAAACGGTTCCTTAAGGTTGTGCATTAGGGTGGATCGAAATGGGCAATTTTTTTTTTTGATATTGAATTTGTAATAGTGTGAAATACTTGCGTATTGACTTCGTATCACATGCAAAATTTGGATTAAAAAAATTTTTTTTGAGATATCGCCAGGGTGTTGAAGATGGAAAATTTTAAAAATATATTTTTAAGTTTTTTCTGTTTTTATTTTAAATTTTACAACCCAATTTTACATTTTACATCAATATAAAACTCAATTTTATGTGTTAGTTTTATAATATGATTTAGTAGCAAAGTTTGGAATTATTTTTCGTGATTTAAGTCTAGCGCGAATAAAACCATCGCGCGAATTGGCACCACAAACAGCAGCAGAAGCTTTTGTTACTAATTTCACAGATCTCTCCATTGCTTGCGTATGAGATGTAAACCGGAGAAAGTCTATAGTTATAATCTGTTCGTTCTTTTGGATCATTTTCTTCAGCTCGTCATCGGCTATGTCAAACGTTGAAGGTGCTTCAGAAATTTCTGTCCAGTCGATGAAATTAAAATACTCATTGGCGTCAAAGTTTATTTCTGGAACTCTAAATATACGATTACAATGATTTGTTCTTTGTGCTTCAGTATTCTTCGAATTCCCAGTTCTCGAATGTATTGTCGATCATCAGTAATCATAGATAAAAGAATATTTTCTGAGAGAGCAAAGGATCAATTTCGCTGAATTACGAGATCAACCAGATTTCGTAAGGTGCAGACTTACTTAAGGTATCGGCTGAATTGGATGGTTTCCCACAAATATTTAGCTCTCTCTCTTTACAAGGAGGCTTTATTTTAATTCGGAACCCCATAGGGGCATACACTTTTAAAATTAAACTTGCCAGAATGTTAAGGTAATTGGATGGTATCTCAGTCCCGACATATAAACGTAAAACATGATTTGCAGTTGTAACATTTCTCTGAACCAGACCCTGAGAACAGTGTCCAGAGAAAATTGCTAGACATATTTCCAGTAAATATTTTTGATCAGTACTCAAATCATCTATTACCACCTCTGGCAAATTACTACTTATGCTCTGAAATATAGCTACTGGTAAGTTGACACAACCTTCCAGGTTTTCCCCGATAGATCCTTCAAGTGATTTAGGCCCTTTTGTAGATCCATCAATATAACGGAATAGATGCCTGAATGGTAATTCGTTGACATGTAATTGACATATATTTCACTGTAGAGAAGAATTTAGTTTTATCTCTAATTTCCTGATTTTCCCTCCTTTTTTACCAGTATTGACCGCAGCCAATTGCTCGCAGATTGGAAAGATCTATAGAATCATCTTTAAAAAATTCCAAAATGTTTTTAGTGATTGAATCGTCTGAGCCAGAAGTGGGAGATATATGGCCAATATAATATTTTGATCCTGGCTCTTATACTAATACATACTGTTCATCGGTAATTGTTTTTCTGTAGTCCTCCAATTTTTAATGGCTCTGATCTGGATTGCTTTTGCAGATTGGACCTAAAATTATTTCGTTGACGTCTTACTTTCATTCTGTCTATCACGTTAGTTTCATCCTCATTTTTAATTAATCCAACATTTTCTAAAACAGCACTAGCAATGGCAGCGACAGATCTGTCCGAGTTACCGGTACGATCATATACTTTGGCAAAATTGGGTAAGGGAATTCGCATTTGAATAGAGTTTGTCTTTCGTTTTTAAAATTTTGTTACTGGTGCATTAAAATCTGGGTCCGAGTAAGCTTCCTCTCCAATTTCTGGTTGTAAGTCAGAAAACTGAGAAGTTGAAGGTTGTGATTCCTTTTCTTTTAATACTTTAGCTTCTCTTGCTTCTTCCTAAATTTTTGTATTCATTCTTTCAGTCAGTTCCTTTGTTTTTTCTATATCCAACGATTTTATAGTCATTTTTCGTTTTGGCCGCTAGTCTAAAAGAAAGGGACGCTCTTTAACTGGAACTTTTTTCTCTATTGGACATGAACAAAAATTAAAGTCTTTGCATGCAGAAATATCAAACAGTTAACTTGCATAGGTTTGAAACGCTTTTAGTTTTAACTGATAACTCTCACGACTCCTTCATCTTTAAAAGATTTTAGCATATTTCTACGCTTTCCGTGATAATTACGGATAATTTGCAGAATTCTAGTATGTGATACATTCGGGATCGATGCCTTATGCCAAAAATCCTCAAGTTTATGGGCAACAATTTCTCCGATTTCAGCTACTTGTTTTGGTTGTTTACTTGCAGCACTAGGTTTCAAACCATGTTTCATGAAGAGGTAATAAATACTTCATCACAAAACAAAGCCACCAAGTTCTTGAGGCGTACCAAATATAACACAGTTAACTTATTTTCTTGTCTTTATTTCATGCAAAATTCAACTCATGGTAATAGTATTGCGGCTAGAAATAAAGCAGCTAACAGAAGAAAATAGCAGTTCGAAAATAATAACAAACACAAAGATGGAATTATCGACCTAACTCGTCGTGAAAAACCATAAACTAAGATGTTATTCAATTACACGGCTCGGTGTTGCACGTGAAGTCTCGCCTATGCGCACTGTGGCGTAGCATAACCTTGGTTACGGAATAAGCAGTTAAAACTCATATATATCTGCAATTTCTGGTAGTTAGACATCACAATATCACACTATAAAGTTATCTAAAAATATTGAAAAAGTCATTATTTTAATGGCATGGCGGCACCTGAAGATGATAACCGATTTTAAAAATTTTAAGTTACTTCTGCTTATCACCATATGCAACTATTCGGCACTATTACAATAAAATATTTGAAAACAAGAATTTTCGATCCACCATATTGTGCATGCATGAATGAAGTTCGGTTGAGGAAAATGTGCAGTGGTATATCTCAAAAGAAGATGATCGTTGTTGTCGTTGTCGTCGATTTGGTTGCTCGGGGCGTTGTTGCACCAATGGACATTGCAATTATCATAAATCAGCGTGCATTGAGGTTGACGAACCTGAAAAAAGCGATAACCTTGTAGATAATTCCTGTGTGGAGCCAGAGAAGAGTTGCACCGACAACGAAACCAACACTGAATATCAAACACTGAGGGAAACACAATCTCGCGATAATATTAACTATCTGTCGATGGCCTACTGGAGAAACTACATTAAACAAAACTCGCCGAAAACTCCACCTCTGCCATTAAATTGCAGAAGTGGTAATATTAGTGCCAAAAAAAATCATCATGAGTCGTTTCGCCAGGTCAATAAGTATATGCGTACCCAGGTCTCGGACATCATCAAATCACATTTTTACAAGTTCGTCCCTTCTACATGCTTCGAATACACCAATGACTAACGTAACCTTATCCAGCAAACAAATTTCAGTCGGTACTTCTTTCAGGAATGTTAGAACGTGTTCACGGGTCAAAACATTTGATTTTTTCGGTTGATAATTTCTTCCAATGCGTTTCAGATATAGTTGTAATTGAACAAACTTTTCTGTACTTCTAATCTTTTTCTTAACTATCAGTTCTTTCCGGAACATTGAAAACTTCTCCAAAGCGAACTAGGCGAAAATAACTCTTGAAAAGAGAAAAAAAGACAAAACTTAAAAATAAGCCATCATAACGGTTTCAGTGATCGTAGGATCAATGATCAATGATGATCAGAGTTTTCTTTCAGCCATTCCTCAAAGCGGCAGTATTATTTCTCATAGACCTTTTTGGTTTTATGAGGCAATAGTGCCTCGGCTGCTTTTGCAGCCTCGAACAACACTTCTTCAGATAGATTATCTTCTAACATTTTCACTACAACACAACCCAAAACAAGTAAATGATGACAGTTATTGGCATTTTATTTGTCAATGCGTTGCTATACACTGGCGGCGTTTACAAACAGTTTTGATTTTTACTCTCTTTTAAATTAATCGTGTAAGTTAATCGAATTAAATAACAGCCTGCTATAGGATAATGACGACGTCGGTCGACGTACATTCCCTCGGGCCGCCGTTATTATCCTTATAACACCCTTGATACCTTAATTACTCTAATGTACTTGTTATTCTTGAAGGCTGGTCAATTATTTATTTAAAACCACGTTCTAATATAACTAGTAAATTCCAATTTACGAAACTATTAGTATTAGGTAGGTTTATGTTAAAGTTACCAGAACAAAAAACATATTCAATTATCGGATCAGTTTTGTTGTTCTGAGTTCTTTCTACATTTAAAAATTAACTCACGTGTGTTCCTTTTTGCAGAACGACATATAGTGCAAATAGCAATATGTTAAAGATTAAGCTGAACTAGCTAAATGTATGCACTTTCTTTTGAATGTTTGAATTCAATAATTAATATATGCTCCTACACCTCCACCTCCATCCATCCAAAAATTTAGTCCTCACTATTAATAACAATTATATTTTCTAATATCTATGTCTTTTATTTACCTGGAAAAAATTTTAATATGGAAGAGATGTTGCGCTCTATAGATCATAAACAATCATAGGTACAATTTATTTTGAGCTTTATTAATCTGATACAAGCTTTAAGTGTTAATATTTATAATGGCAACATGAGACTTCATATACATTTTTCTGGTGTCTTCGTTATCTACATGCATTATTTAGATAAATAACAGTATAATATCCTCATACTAGACACGAGCCTAAATAAATTCATCCTCTGCTCATAAAAATCTAACAACCTCATAAAGCAAATACCTGCCTGAGTAATAGAACAGTTAAGTTCGGCTGCCGGGTGCCGCGATGATTCCGCCGTCGTCTAATATAGTTTCAAGTGGGTTTGTTGACATGAGTGCGGTCTAATGTAGCAGTTTACCTCCTCTGATCTTTTTATTGCTCTAGAATTTCAATTCTGTTTACAACAGTCAGGGCACAGTATAGGGTTGTTTATTTTATGGAAATTTTACCAATTATAGGTCGTCCTATTATTCAGGAAACGAGAATTGTAATATGTAGGTATTCCATTAGTGGTTTTGACAATGCCAATAATAATAATCTTAAAACTGAAATTATTATCCAAGTCCGTGGCGGCTCGTCGCATGAAGCAACTGAGGCTGGGTCTCACTGTAAAATTACTAACAAAACCTTTAAAACCTTTAGTGGGCAAAGTTATGTTTGTTTTCATTTTAACATTTATTATTATTTTTATAAAGGGGAGGCCTTTATTAACACAATACAATACATGAAATATGTTTTTATTTTTTGATTTTGAAGATAAGGGGACTCCCTTTTAGGGGACGCTGCACCTTAAGACAACTCTTGAACAAAAACTGAATTTATATAATTCAAAACAAAATTAAATTAAACCTGTTGTCCTAAATATACATCATGTAATCAAACTAACTTCTACAGTATGGTAACTGTAAAAACATATCTTTGGGTGCAAAGCCAATACAATTTTGACAGATACCGTTGCTCTTTTTGCCTCAAAATGCACAGCGGCGATCAGTTTCATTGCATACAATCAAATGTCCAATATTGCCATATCTTATATCTGTTAGAGGACGTGAAATTTTAAAAACGTCAAGAGAAGTCAAGTCAAGCTTTTTCATAAGCAGTCATTCACCACCGCCATGTCCCAAAAATAGGCTAATGGCCAATACCACATCCTTTGCCGTATTCTTGTTCTATAATCAGCTTCTAAATTATCAAGTTTGTCAACTCTCCCCATGCCCTTATTATAGGTCGCTACTATTTTAGACTTAGAAAATATGTGCAGTGATAGAGTTGGGGTAATATCTGTTGTGGTATTATTAAAAACATAAATTATGAACTCATGTGATTGGTAGATTAAAATGTGTTATGTTAAAAATAGGGGTAGTAACCACCAAGCAGTGCATTGTTTTAAATAAACAGAGCTCTTTGCCTACAAACAACAACTAGAAGGGCGATGCTAAGGCACCAAACGGTAGCCACGTAATTTTTGATATTTAAAAATTGTTATAAATTTGTATTTTAAAATAAAAAATGTGTAAATCAAGTTTAGAAATTAAACAGCCGTAGATACAAACTATTGCTAGTAATATTTGAAATATTTTTCATCGTACACAAGGGTGTACACAAGGGTTGAAAAGCATCATCATCAAGAAAAGCACAGATAATACAAAGTACCAGAGTTCCAGAGAAATTCTCAGATAATTCGAAGGAGAAGTAATTGCTGTCCCATTGATATAATGATTCATCAGCTGTTTTGCATCCAGAACGAGATTGCAGTTGGACGAGGAGTACGAGATGCCGAATCATATCGCAACAGTTCAACAAGTGTAGTGTTTGTTAGTTCGAAAGTGTCAGTGACCTCAAAGGTTTTAAAGGATTAACATAATGAGGCTAAGGTAATAACATACATGCTTTATTAAAATATTGTCCCGTTGCAAATTTGCACAATATTTCTTATTTGTTCGCCCAGGATTCTTGATATCCCATGTAAATTTATAGTTTCTATAAGTTATTTAGTTCAGGTAATTTTTAAGAAATTTTAGATGCAAGTGTTATTGTAAAACACGAATATAATCACATGATTTTATAATAAATTTCGTTTCCACTTTAAAATCCACAATATTCTTTTCTAAGAAAATTAATGAGATTTTTCCACAGATATTTTCAATCAGAGAATAACAATAATTTAAAATCAATCTACAATTTCACCACTTAACGCAAGTCTGTTTTGAACTCCCCTTGGGACAGATGGTTCATTGCTCTAGAATATACAGTGACTGAACCAGCTAATAAATTTACATAAGCTCACCAAAGTAAGTATAGTCTAAGCTATTTTTCTAACAATCGATATCAGCATCTCAATCTAAAATGTCACTAAGTATAATACAAATCTAAAATATTATAACAGTTGGCAACCAAAAGTGGGGATAAAAATCAAATAATATAACAATATATATATATATATATATATATATATATATATATATATATATATATATATATATATATATATATATATATATATATATATATATATATATATATATATATATATATATATATATATATATATATATATATATATATATATATATATATATATATATATATATATTTATATATATATATATATATATATATATATATATATATATATATATATATATATATATATATATATATATATATATATATATATATATTCATGCTGTTGTCCTCGACGTCATAAAATGTTGGCTTTTTTATTAAGATCGAATGTGAAACACAACTGACTTGATATGAATAAATTGTTACGTTCAAAGTATTAGTATAGTTGGTTTTTCATCACGGTCCTTATACTATACGGTTGCCTCAGCACCGCAGTTAGCGGGCTCGGGGACAGGGGTGTAATTCTAACACTGTGACGTTGTTCAGCCTGTCGCATCGATACGTGAGAATGGGACGCAGTACTATTCAAACTTTCTTATTGTTCACGTCGGTGTTCCCCAGTTTTTAGCGTAGTTTGTATTTATGTGTATTTGACTTGTTTAATTGTGTATTTTAGGGTGTTACATAAACTAATTGCATTCTAAAGTTCATTCAATATATATGTGTAGTTAACTGACTGCATATAAGGTACCGCGCAGTTGCCACATGTAATTCTCAAATTTCTCAGTATTCAATTAAAATATCAAATTCCACAGTAGTACATTAAAGTTGTATATATTATTTATGAATGTTATTAAATAATAATTGTGCACACAATAATATATTACAGGCCAAGATGTTACGTTTTTACATTTATTTTCGTCTACTTTAAATATGGCAATTACGTAAACATCTATATTTACAGATAAAAGCGGCCGTCGCTCTATTCTTCTGCGTGAACTCGAGTCTGGCGCAGTATATCTCTTTTCAATTTATTGAAATGACGCGCCGTCTGTGTTTAGTGAACGGAGTAGCAAATGTTCCTCTCTCTTACATAGGCGGATCCATGGGTTATACGCGTTATTAGTAGGTAGGTACCTACTTACACAATAAATATGACTGTATTTCAATTCAAAGTATATTAATTTTATTTTTCCGTTTTAAAGTTTATTTTCTCGACTACTTAGCTGTTTTGTACCGGGTAAGTCTCTTAAGATTGACACCCCCCTTATCTCACTTATACTTTGCCGATTTAACTCATTCAAAAAAGGAGTAGACACGGTTTTTGTTGAATTTTTATAATCTGAGAACAGATATTAAAAATCTTGTAAAATATACAGGGTGAAAAATAAAACATGATTTTTTTAAATGGAATACCCCATATATTTTTAGACCAAAATAATGTCCTTAATTTTCTGAATCCAAAAATGTGTAATTGTTATATAATCACTCCACCTGTTCGTGAGATATTACTAAAAACTTATCACATTACGGGTGTCAATTATAAAATAAGAACATCAGATACCTCTGGAAACAATGCATATTTGCATTGTTTATTTGTTGACAGATGTCATCCAGTTTTTTGTGAGATAGTAGTTCACTCTCTTAGATATTAGCGTAAAAATACGTGGTGTTCGTAAAGAAGCTAGTTATTTTGAAAATGGTATATTCATTGGAAGAGCGAAAAGAGTTGAAATTTATATTCAGTGCAACAAGAATAAGTCTCTTGCTCGGAGGGAGTATGTTAGGTTATTTCGAGAAAGGCTACCTCCTTCCAAAAATAGTTTTGAAAACATTTATGCAAAGTTTAGGAATACCGAATCTCTGAGAGACAAGAAAAGGGAAAGGCGAAGAACAAAAACAGGAGAAGACACAGAACTCAACGCGTTATTATATTTTGCTGAAAATCCATCCAAATCATCCTATGCCGCAGCAATAGAATTGGATATAT
Organism: Tetropium fuscum; assembly: GCA_964058915.1. Lineage (NCBI taxonomy): Eukaryota > Metazoa > Arthropoda > Insecta > Coleoptera > Cerambycidae > Tetropium > Tetropium fuscum. The sequence continues at coordinate 487,023 of CAXKVY010000134.1, forward strand.
CACAAAGAAGTGTGATAAAAATATTACATCGCCATAATTTTAAACCATATAGTATTTTTCCCGTTCAATATTTAGACGACAACAACCTTCAAGACAGATGATGACATACTTGACAGAATAGAGGAAGATGATGAGTTTCTAAGTCATGTCTTTTGGACTGACGAAAGCAGTTTTTCTACTGCGGGAATTTTTAACATAAAAAATGCACATTACTGGGCAGCGGAAAATCCACATATTGTAAAAAAAATAAAAAATCAAGGATACCAAACTGTAAACGTGTGGTGTGGCATCCACAAGGATGCTATTGTAGGTCCTGTATTTATAAATGGGCCCTTAAATGCACAACATTATGTGGATATTCTTCAAGATCCAGTTGAAAATTATTTAGATAATATTAATTTAGTGGATAACAGATCTGTTATTTGGCAGCAGGATGGAGCACCACCACACTCTGCAAGGAACGTCACCGAATACCTAAACAGAAAATATCCTATTTGGATAGGAAGGCACGGTGTTATACATTGGCCCGCTAAAAATCCGGACTTAACACCTATGGATTTTTTTCTCTGGGGTACGATAAAACAAGATATATACGAAACTGGGGTTTTTAATAATATGAATGAGGTAAAAGAATGCATACGTGTAAAAATTGAGGAATTAAACCAAAATGGTGATATATTTCAAAGGGTGAGAAGCAATTTTATAAAGCGATGCCAAATGTGTATTCAGAATGGTGGTGGCTACGTGGAAAATATTTAATTACGTTACGTGTAAATAAATAAAATTGTGTTACTCTATTGTGTTACTGTATTAATATTGACTGTATTTTTATTTGTTTTTATTAGGCTTATGTTGTTTATTGTTATTACTCGTTACTGTTATTGTCACCTATATATTATTTATTATCTCAATAAATGGCATTGTTTCCAGAGGTATCTTGATATGTTTTTTGTTTTATAATTGACACCCGTAATGTGATAAGTTTTTAGTAATATCTCACGAACAGGTGGAGTGATTATATAACAATTGGATATTTTTTTATTCAGAAAATTAAGGATATTATTTTGGTATAAATATATACGGGGTGTACCATTTAAAAAAATCATGTTTTATTTTCCACCCTATATATCTTACGAGATTTTTAATATCCGTGCTCAGATTATAAAAATTCATCAAAAACCGCGTCCACTCCTTTTTTGAATGAGTTAAATCGGCAAAGGATAAGTATTTCAATTGAAAGTATATTTATTTTATTTTTCCGTTTTAAAGTTTATTTTTCTCGACTACTTAGCTGTTTTGTACATATATATTTTTGTTTCTTGTGGAAAATATGGCTACTGGCGAACCACCCACTAAAAAATGGTAACGCGCTGAAAGCAATACTTCATGATTGGTGTGGAAACTTGCATTCAATATCAGCTGAGGTGTTGAAAATATGCATATAAAAACCTTCTACTTTCACCCCCCTAAGAAAAAAAATGTCTACGCCAATGAAAAACATTGTGTAGGTCAGGGTTGCCGGTCGTTCAACTACACATACATATTGTACGCCGTATAAGACTGGTAAAAAGGAATACTTACATTAACCAAAAAGAAATATAATATGTAAAATAAATAATTTTCAGATTACCTACATAGGTATCTTGAAAATGACTGGTGGTAAACTCTGTAGTGTAGGTATTTGTAAAAGTCAAGAAAGTAATGATAAAACTTTATCATTCTTGTTTTCCAAAAAATGTAAAAAAATCGTGGGGATCAAAAGGCGGCTTTGGTAATGATAAATCCACCCTCGGAAGATATCCGGATCATTGTTAAATGCTTGGGACCCTATTACATTTTCAGACTTTCTTCAGTTTTGGTCAATTTATACAACCAGGAACCTGTTTTACGGCAAAAATCAATATATACACTTTTTAAGTAGACTAAATTTTCAACAAAATTAGAATAATTTGGTCTCAGTAGGCTAAATAATTTCTAAGATACAGCTGTACCAAAGTTTGAAAAATTTCCAAAAAAAAGAAAATTTTATTTCTTTTAAGTTTTTCGTCAATGTTGACCACTAAGGAACCATTTTAAGACACGTAGTTTACGTACATAGTTGTAGACGGTGGACTTCTGCTCCACCTGGTTCCAAGTATGTCGGTTTGTCACTAGATGGAGACCACCCTTCCAACAACCAGACCAAAGATCTGTTGTTCTTTGGTCTGTTTGTTGTGGTCTCCTCTCACACATTTTTCAAATACAATGTTTTATATTTGAAAAATGTGGGACGGGACAGAAATTAGATTTCACCTACTCTACGAATTCACGCATCAAGCACAACCAGGACAACCAACTCAACTGTTTTTTCACGCCTTCAGTGGCTGTGATACGACCTCAGCACTTTCCGGCCAAGAAAAAATGCAATTTCTATAGACACTGAAAAAACAGCGACGCTTTGAACAAAACGATGCGGCTTTCCTTAGCCATAAATCCACACCTGTGTAGGACGCTGAAGCAGGAGAGAGCTTCCTCGTTTCACTGTATGGAGCAGTAAATCTCAGAATTTCAACGACCTTCGCTTCTAGTTGTTCACAAGGGCGGTCCAACCAAAGTCATATCATGAACCTCGCCAGGTTGCCTCCAACAAGGTATGATGCAAGATTTTTAGTAAACACCCTATATAAAGCAAACCACTGATAATAAGTACACTAATGTTTAATTATAAAAAAATTATCCGATGAAGTTCACATCTCCTTTGAACAATGTTTCTTAAATCAGTAATTTGTTTAGTTTTCAATAGATAACAAAAAGGAATTGTCTGTAAATATGTACATTGAATTTGGTATGTTGACCTAGTAAAATGAGATACCATATGTTTTTGTGCTCGATAAAATAATACGTTTAGTTCATAAAAGGGACTACATCACTCAAGCTACTCAAATAGACCAGAGTGTGATGATGTCGAACGCTAAGAGCACAATATTTGCAGAAAATATGTTCCAGCCATTGCATATTGCTCCGGCAAAAAGGGAAAGAATCCGGAAAAATAGTAAATAAACTTGAATTGAGGGCGTTCTACATCTAAATGTTAGCAGCTTTGATTCCCTTAAGGCATTTCCTGCGCCGTTCGAAGTGAACGAATTTTTACTACAGTCTTCTCTTATGATATATTTTAACCAGTAGCAAAGTTGGTGCTAGTTAAATTAACATTTAATTTATGTAATTTATATTTTTTTATTAAATATTTCTGAATTTAGAAGGTCCCAACCGTATGCAAAATCAACATAAAGAAAAACTAAATAATATGTAAGAACTAAATTACTCTTGTAATACATATAATTCTGGTTTCACTATAACCGCTAATATCACTTAATATTTAAAACAATTATGACCGTTTCAAAAAAGACCATCATCCGTTCCGTATAAGGTTATATACTCGTACGTTCAGATGTTAACTTAAATAAGAGGGCGATCCAGATTGTCGAGACCAATTTTTGGCAGCCTCGTATGCACTTCCTGAATACAAATGTAGGAGGAAAGGGAAACGATCCATTTTTTGACAGAATTAGTTGATGTGATGATGTTTTGACAGAATGAGTTAGTGTGATTGAGTTAAAGTGTAGGTAAATACGTTGTAACGTAAATAAATTCCGTTCCATTATATTTCAAAAATTTAAAATAAGCCGCGCGAATTCATAGATATCTATGAATGCGAGCTACCTACACATCAACCGTTGCGCTCCCGTCCCGCTGAAAACCACGTAGGGTACGCTGCAAGCCGAATAATAAGGAAACGGCATAAATAACCCACGCGACGCAAATTCTTCCTCTTTTTGACCGATTATTTGCTTGATCATACAGTTGATAACGTAGTTGTTATATTTCGGTGTGATTGGTGTGGTGTTTCAGAATTACAATGTATAGTCTTTATTATTTTATTATTATTATTTATATATATGTGGGTATTAGGGTGCCACTTATATTTCGACATTTAAAATTTAAACCATACTCCCCTTAAATTTGTTAGATTTGTTGCAAATATGAATTCCTGAAACTTTCAGCCGAATCGGACAATATTAATACGTGCCGACTCGACCAGTATGTTTAGATTTGTCTTAGCCTTTACATCTCATTCTGAGCGTAAATTTGTGCAGTTCAGTCGTGTAGAATTTATTGTATCCAAGAATTTAAAATGACTACAACTTCAAATGCGGAATCGACGTCGGCTAGTGTTATTACTCGTTCCAAAAAACATATTTTTTTGGTAGGGAGTGTCAAACATATAATAACAGGGTGTAAATTACCTTCTGTAGGTGACGTACTGAAAGTTTTGTTCTATAACTCAAGATACAGAAAGTTTAATGTATCTAGCAGTATTACGCTCGTAGCTGAAGAAGTTAGTCTATTCTGGAAAAAAGCGAGAATACCTACGCGGAATCCTGATAAAATTAAAGAAAAAATACGAAAACTGTATGAAGTTTGGCGAGCATTAGAGAAAAATGAGCTAAAAGAATCTGCAGTATTTAGACAAAGAGAAATTGACTTTGTAGAATAATTCGACGATTTGTTTGATATTGCGTCACAAAATGCCCTTGAAGCAATCAAAATAGAAGAAGATCGCCAGTTCTTATTAAGTCAAAGAAAAAAGGGGCGCCCGGGATCCATGATTGGAGTGGACAAAAAATTAGCGGCTCTTGAAATTAGGAAAAAACAACGGGAAGAGGAAGAGAGGAAAAGGAAAGAACGATTGTTAAAAACACATACTGCAAGTACCTCAACATCCGAAATAGTGGACGAATCTAGTGATTATATTTACTTCCTTATTATTAAATCTCTTACCTTGTAAAATAGACGGCAATAAAATAATATAGTATTTCCATTTTTAAGATACAAGTGATGTACTAGAGCAACAAGATGTTGAATGTGAATTAGAGATATCAGATGAGGAATACGTGGTAGAAAAAAGTCGAGATTTTGCACAAGTTAATGAAGGTCCCTCAAAGAGGAAACGTGCAAGAAAAGAGCTGATTACCAGCAAATTAGGAATCGTATTAGATAAATGTAAGTTGAGTGAAAGAGACACGGTTCACTTATTACATGCCTTTTTGGAAGCTGTTGGTCTTGATTCATCTGAATATGTGATTAACAGAACATCGGTACGCAAACAGCGAAACACTATTCGCCATAATATACCAGCCGTAGAACATACTGGGTATGTTCTAAACACACTGGGTATGTTCTACGGCTAACCCTACAAATTGGGAGACAAATTTCCGTACGGAAATATATATATATATATATATATATATATATATATATATATATATATATATATATATATATATATATATATATATATATATATATATATATATATATATTTTTGGTATATTTTTATCGCATTTTATTAAATTGAATAATTGTTCAATTTAATATTGGATTGTACCTAGTCGTTCGATCATACTACCTTATAATTCTGAAATAAAGCTACTATAATATCGAATAAAAGAGCATCAATACATTTCTATATGTTTTATCGTGTAGTCTTAATATGCATAGCCCATTCCTTTCTTTATTAATTTTTTACTGTAACTTTATAAAAGTATATCTTCAATTTTTTGGAATGTAAAATCAAAATTACTTTCAATATTTTTAATATTATAATACCTATTATCTATATATTGAATATATAAATATATCTCTTGATATTTCACTTTCATCTCAGTTGGGATATTTTAGTAAATAAATAATTTCTCAATCAACCTAAATACTTAAATAATTAATTAATTATCCGCCACTTGGCTGAATATTTTTCTATTTAGTTCTATTTAATCTTTAATTTTATCTAATTAAAGCTCATTTTTTGAACTATTAATTTAATTATTTTTATTAACTTCATTCTAATATAAGTTTTACTCTTAATATGTTGCTTAAGCGGAAATTTATACATATTTTTCTTCCAAATTTATTATAAAGATAAACCTGATACCAGTAATTTTTCTTCTATATTTTGACGACCGAGAATACATTCCTCTGGTGACTCAGACTACTTTTAGACCATTTATACTACTTTTCAAAGAGTAGAGCCATTTTGACGCCCTTCGGGCTTATTAATTGTCAAATTTAAATTAGTTTTAAGTAATATTGTAAACCATCCACTGATACATATATTTATTTGTGAATATATTATTTTAAAAAATATATTTCTTTTATTTCTCTATGTAAAAATCTGATTCACAGAGGTTACAGCTGGTAGTCTGCCATACTTCTTAAGTACTGCTGACCTGGCGTCCAAATATTTATTTTTTTTAATATAAATTTAAAGTAGAAATATATCAAGTCAGTAATTATCAAGCTGTGATTTTTCTGAGGTGATATATCTAAAGGTATCTAAGTGCTATAAGAGCCTTTAACTAACCATCTAATCCACTTATCCACGACCCCCGGAAAAATCTGAGCAGCCGATAGGCTAAATAAAAATCCAGCAATATACATCTTCTGTATGAGAGGCCATTTAATTCAGGTAATCTAAATTAAATGGACAGGTGTTATAACATATAGAATCAGTGTGTCGATCTAAACAGGCAAGAAACAAAGGCTATCATAGGCAAAATAGCATTTCAAAATATAAGTATCGTATAAGGAAGAAAAGAGAAATATCCGCGTGTAAAACGAAAAAATATGCAAATTTTTCGAGTGCAACAGCCTGTGTTTAACCATTGTTTCAATTTGTTTCTAGATTTACTATGAACGGTAGTACTAAACAGTGGGTCCTTGTATATTAACCAGAAATTGAAAATTTACAGGACCCATCAGTGACGTGATGGAGAAAATGTGACAAATTATGAGGTATTCAGGAACATAGTGAGCATTTTTCATTCTTACTTCGTGTTTTTGAGTTTTCTTCACCGGCCTTGGTAAGTATCTATATCAATCTCGCCATCGAATGCACAGCAATTTTGCTATTATTTGTGACCATAATATCTTTTACAATTGGTTGTCTTTGATTTATCGGCCAATCCTTCCTGCGAGTTAATTGAAAGCTTGCTCCTGGCTACAAATATCAAGTGTTGTTGGAATTCTCGCCGCGTAAAACAACATTAAAAGCACTTTTTATTCGCTTATCGGTATCTTTGTTTTGATTGGATTGGGGGCATTTTGACAGAAAATGACCCGGCTGCTTACATTTAAAACAAATTATGTCATATTTGTTTTAATTTCGGCTGATATTATGTTTCGACTGTTTTGACGTTTCTGATTTCTATATTTTCCGACGAAAGCGCTGCCTGTAGAACCAATCCGCCATCTAGTTGAACATCCATCAACTTGGTTTTAATAAAGTCCGTGTTAATTTCGATTCCGCTGGTTAGACCACGCTTTCGATGTTAAGTTTCTGGAAAGTCTCAATAACTTTCTTGACATATTCAGCCATTGAGGAGAAATCTTCTATTCTTAATTAAATTAAGTAATGAAGAAAAGGAATTTTCCTTATAAATCCTTTATTTTCGTCCTCTAGTGTGTCACAAACTTCTTTAGTCGTTTTAGCCTCCTTCACGTGCACATACAAGGAAGGATCGAGAAACACACATAACCGTGGCCTTCGCTTTCGCATCTTGTGTACTGTCGGCTACCGTTCCGTCTATGCATTGATTAACCTTCTAGAATGAGGAAATTTTCCATGGCAAACGCCCATCGGTCATAATTTTCGCTGCCTTGCAACGTTGGCACACTGGCAAGATAGTTGTTGAACGTAATTTTTGCACTGCCCACACGATGCCAAGCACGAAACACTTATTGAGATTTACGGGTAGAAATTGAGTCTATTCTTTACTGTAACAACGGAAATATAATTCGTGAACAGTTTGCTTTTGCCAACAGACGCTCTGGGTCTAGAACCTGTTGATTTTAAGGGAATATACGAGAAAAGTAAGACACGACAGTTCTCCTGTGAACCTTTATAAAAGACTAACTATTTTATTAGTAGTAAAAAGAGGCGACATATTAAAGAACAGTTTATAATAAAAGGTAATAGATAGCGCATAATGCATTAATTGAAATATTCAACACATATAGCTAAAATATTACTTTGCACTAGTCACTTTTGCAGTCAGGGGTTATTCTTATATGAAATGTGATAGAGACAGAGATGTGCGAATAACAGTGTTAATACTGTTATTCGATCAAAAAGTTCCCGCTGATCATTCCGAAGACTGGTAAAAATGAAATAAGGTCATAAAGAATAAAACCAGAGTAATGTGGTTGAGGTTGATCAAACTCTCTTTCGGAATTGGACGGAGTTAATGGACTAGGTTTATGTCATCAAACCCCCATACAAATCACGGCCGATTAGAAAATATAGAATTTAGATAGAAGATATATTTAGAATAGATAGAAGGGACAAAGTAAAATTAATTAGAAAGCAATATAATTTGGATATTTAAAAATGCAATTTACACCGTAAACACTATCCGTATTTTTCTTGTTTCATTTAAATATCCACGACAAGTTTTTAGCTATGAAAAATATAAAAACGATGATTTCCAGCAAATTAGATATCAAATACCAACAACTACTTAGCTCTACTAAATTATGTTTTTTTTTAATTATTAATCCAGCAATAAAGTATAAGTTCCCGTTTTAATGCTAGTCTGCGTAAGATATGCAAAGTATAGCAAAAACGACTGTGTCTTTATTACCCGATCATTTCCATGTAAATGCGCCCGCTATGACAGCGCCGCAAATTGCTAAACCAGTAGACTATCGTAAGTAGCTTTCAAAAAGAAATGTAAGGCATATACAGAGATGTTATTTAAACATTAAGTATGTTATTTAATGTAAAGAGGAGCCGATAGTGTATTTAATTGAACACGGGACGTTGGATGAAATAAATTTTTAGCATCGCTAATTAGCAACGTATGTACAATAAAATTTAAACTTAAATTTAACGTAATTATAATTAAATCTGGGCGCTAATGCACTTTCGAAATTAATATTACTCGTAAGTGCTTCGGATGAATGGAATTTATTGAGTTACCGGTCTTCCAAGGGATATCAAAATACCGTACGTACATAATATTATGACAACTAAGAGCAATGGTAAAATGAACGTACGGTAGATATTTGCATATAAGCTTGCAATTTAATTTTAAAATTTTATAAAACAAATATTGAATATACCATCATATTTTTTTAATATTAGAACATGGTTTAAAGAAAGAATTAAAGAGTTTTTATATAATATGTATATATATATATATATATATATATATATATATATATATATATATATATATATATATATATATATATATATATATATATATATATATATATATATATATATATATTAGTAAAATCCGGGCGCGAAATTTGAAATGGGTTCCTAAACACACTTTAGCAAATTTGACTGCCATGTATTTCTTACGGGAGATTCAAAAGAGTGATTTTCAGATGGGAATTTCTCGGTTTTGGGTATTTCTTAGTATTTAAACCTATTATACGTCAAACTTTAAACATATTTCTCTACAATTCAAGCCGCAATTGTTTTTTTAGACCTATGAGTTAAATATACAATAGATTTGAAATTAAAGTGTCTGTTTCCATGGACGTACGTCGCGTATTAATTTAACATTTCTTACGCAAGAGCGCCAGGCCAGCTGGGATTTAAAAATTAAAAAGTCAGGTTAAGGGTTATGATATGGATATTGTCGCTGTCGGTGGATTGTTTATATATTTATTTGTTTATTACTATTTTGGTCAATGATGGAATAATATACCCAATATGTATACTTTTATAGAAGAATAATAGAAAAAAGGGCCCAAATGTCGAATTCTCCATATAAATAAAAATCCGGTAAGTACCTACATACCAGATTATTATTTATATGGACATTTTTTTAACTAGCTAAACAGATACCGCACAGCAAACTGGATAATACTGAGGGAAAAGGCTCGGAAAAATAATGGTATTGTGCATTACACAAAATATATCAGTTGATCCTGATACTGAATAATGTGCTTTTAATAAATATAAGTACTAATCAAACTGAAAAGATTTTAAGTGACCAGAGCTTACGCTACGCATATTCTGGACGCGTTTGAAATATCCTAAATCGTCTAGGAAAAATCTCCTATGGTTCCACTTATGATTAGGTAGGTACTCTAATTTCACCCATTTTCGACCCAACACTTAAAATCAATTATTTGAAATCAGAAAAATATAGATAAGTTTGTGATCAAAACTGCAAAACGTGAAATAGATAAATCAAAATAAAATGAGACTAGAACTTAGTAAGTTACCTACCTAACGAATATAAATATAAATTCAGCGATGTTGCCACAAATATTGCCGGTTTTTAAATTAACACAATGGATTTATAATGTATTATGTAAGAAACTGTTATTAAATAAGTTTATCCAAAACCTTATAGTACCTCTCAAGTTTTAATTTTTTCGTGTTATTTTAATGATTGATAGGTATTTAATTCTTATTAAAATACCTATATTTTTATCTAAATTTTACAATCCTCTATAATAACTGTCATAACTTACCATCCGACAACATCGCAAAATTTAAGGACCATGTCAAATCCGTTCAATTCTGAACCATAGGATCAAGCAACAACATACGTTTTTATACAAACATCGCCTTTAAAAAATTCGTAATATTTTTATTTTAATAATATTTAATTAATTTTTAAAAAGTCTCTCAGTCAACTAAAATATCAATAAATTTTTTTATACTAGGTTCTTATTTCACTAACAGACATTCTATCACGTCTACAGACGCTCTTAAACTTGGGTCCTCATAAGACAACAATACATTGATTTTTAAAATAGGAACCCCCGCCGATTTGAGTTCCTAATCTAACTAATATGGTCAATTAGTAAACGCAAAGAATAAGAATGTAAAAAGTAAGTAAACCAGATAGTATGCATAAGACAAAGACGATGCTGAAATAGATTACATGCCTAGCATAACGAAGACAGAGGATCTCACCGTATGGTCTAACCAGCCATATGCTCATTGGAGAAACCGTATTTTGTCAGTAACTCATTTAAAAATTACCAGAAAAATCAATCGACAATAATAATAATTTCGACATATCATATTATGATTTATTCTATATATTTATTCAAAATCTATTAAACTATCTAATTATAAATAAATATGTAGTAAAGCATCTCCGAAAGAGGGGGACGAGGCTTTTAATCTGGAACCAGAGGACAGAGGTCGAACGGCCGCTTACCAAGACAAAGTGGTATTAAACGTCAATAGTGGAAATAAAAAACAAATAACAGCTCTACGATAGTAAAATTAATATGTGAAATGCTTAAAATAGTAGTCCTTAGTAAAAATGTAAAAAGTATAAATAATAATATAACGTGATTGGTTGACATATAACGACGTGTAAGGAATCTCTAGTAAATAAGGAAGTGTCTTTGTTTCTGAGAAAGGTACTTCCTCAACAATAGGCCCTCAAAGGCGGTGGCCATGTAAAATTTTTCTCTAAGAAAATTAAGTAATTCTTTGATAATATCAAAGTTAATCATTATAAATTGTGCACGATAGTAATTACACGTGTTTCCATGATATTCTGTAAAGAAAATAAGTGAATATAAGTAGTGGTGGGTTATCCAAATTGTATTAGAAGGTCCAGGCAGTATCCTAGATAGTTCTACAGCAGGTTTCATCATATCTTTGATAAGCATTTTAAAGCAGTACATAATCAACAAGTGAGTAAATATCTAAGAAGAAACTCCAGTCGTTTTACGAGGTGTCGTTGCTGATTTTGCCGTAAGAGTGGTTCTCGAAGCAGTTACAGGAGGACGCCATTTTGCAGTTTCCACATCGAGGAAGCCATTGCAGTTTCAGCTATTGCAGATAATCATCAAAATTAAATCTAATATATCTCAACTTGTCTAGCTCAATATGAGGCTATCTACAACAAAAAATTATCTTATAATGTAACTTTAAAAATATTAAATTAAAATGATATAATTACAAAATCAAAATTATTTATATAACCATATTATAAAAATATGAATCCTTCTCAATATATATATATATATATATATATATATATATATATATATATATATATATATATATATATATATATATATATATATATATATATATATATATATATTTGTTATCTACTAGCTAATTAGTATCTAGAATCATATATTTCTTTGTATGATCAGCGATAGATTTTATATTTAATTTAAAATTATCCCTTGCAGTACCCCGTGTAATAATTAATATCGCCGCCCTATTTTCAGTTGTTGCCGGCAGCGACAGACTTTATGGCGTGTGGCTATCGGTAGAAGTTCTTGTCCTCGAAAGAATTTATCTTGCCTGAAAGTGGGTTGTCTAAGACAGCGTGCCAGTGGATTGATGGGTCTATCTAATGGTCTTTGTGAGCGTCGGAATAATTTCTGAGCCGCTATAAATTTTCCTTTCATAACCTTTTCTGTTAGCTATTGAATGGGGTTTTCTTGTGCACACATTTTCCACGTCGACGCTGACCAATATATCAGCCAGTGAATATCTATATACGTTATTTTGTAGAGTAGCTTGTGAATCTGTATTTATGGTGTTCGGTATTTTTTACACCGATCTATGACAATATGCTGATAGTTTGTTGAGCCAAAAATGTGAGAATCCATTTATCTAAAATAAATGTATTACTGACATTATATTTGCTGGGGACGTGAAAAATCTGAACAAAATCCTCTTCAAGAAAGAAAAGTATCTGCAAAGATTTGTAGAATATTTTCATACTGAACCATTGTCTTACTCATTCCCAAATTTTCTCCACTGTTTTTCTTTAAACAATGCTTTTATATGCGTTGATGAGTTTAAATATTTTGCACTCTACAGTAGATATAAATTATCAGTCCTCTAATAACACGTATAATCCTACTGTGCCAAACAGTCTAACTCCTTCATTTCTTGTAGGCTAATTTCTACTGGCTAATTTTCAATATTTTTTTCATAAGATACTGTTTCTTTTTCTCAATTTTATTCAATACAATTTCTGCAAATTATAATATTGTTTTCATTAATATTTATTTCTATTGATGGTGCCCTCAATCGTGACATAATTCCTATCCATGTCTTCAGGCTACTTCCTATTTAATATTCTTTCTACTCTGGCTAGTTCGTTCGTTAGTGCATTCATCTGTTGCAATATCTGCATTTATTGACATGTGATCTGGAACCATTAACATCAGGTTTCTGCACAACTTAATATTGCGACAAAGATGTCACATTTACAAAAGGATAGTTCTAAAATACACGTACCAAGTTTCAAGTCGAAATCTAAAGTAGTTTATTAGTAATTGGCAAAACTTTATATTTATTTTTAAAACTTTATCCTCTTTCTCGAAAACGAAGAACTTAAAGTGACGTCCTGTATCGATTGGCGAGGTCCTACTAGTATAAACACCCTGTATATCAGGAATTATTAACTATATAAGTGACACAAAATTTTATACTCCTTTTTCTAATAAATATCCCAGTCTTCATGACTACCTGTCATTACTTTTTATGGTTAAAAAACTAGATATTTTATTACGAAACAAAACCGGTATATATAATTGAAGAAGCTTTTATGTTGTGGTTCTTTATCTTCACATATTCTTGCTGACCGCCAGTTAAGACACATATATATAAGCTTACACTTTGCTTTAAGATGTAAATGATAAGTTTTGATATCATTGTGGTTGCATGTCGTATTATTTATTCCTTATTAGACCGTCAGAAATTATGATTTGAGAATGATTTTCGAGAAGTTTTTTCTCCATCAGATTTTTTTGGATATATTGGTGGATTTAGGTGTAAATAACTATAAAATTATAGTCCGTATGAACAGTTTTGGTTGGGTGACATATTTAAATGCACTTTTACGCAAAAAATAAAAATGAAAATTTACAAAAAAAATAATTTTTTGCTATTTTTTCGGATTTTTCAGGTTTTTCAAATATAATTGTTTAAAAATAATTAATATTGAATAGAAATTTTTTATTTTATTAGCACAAAATTAAAAAAAACTGCTAATGTTCATATTATACAGGGTGACACAAAAAGTGCCTTTTTACTCTAACTTTAAAACAATATATGAAGTGGCCAACCTGTTATATACACCTTATAATTTCTTATCTTGTTATCAAGCTACATCTATTCCTTACATTTCCTTTTTTTATTTGTTACAGTAACTTTTTTTTGTTAACGATACAAGGGCCAGTGGCCTAATTTTTTTAAATTAAATCCTCTGTGAGATTCTTTATAAATTTAGCTACTAGATGAAAAAAATTTTAAGCAAGTGGGAACTTGATTAACAAGTGGTCTTTTTATAATATTAGTATGAGTATTGTTTTTTAGGCATGCATAAAATACACTTTTGGATGCAATCAGGGGCTAGAAATTGAATCTGGATAGTCAAAAATGACTATATGCACGATAAAGTTTCTGTGAATAAAATTTTTTAGTCAATATGAGTTATTTTTAAACCATTATATTTGAAAAACTATCAAGAAATCCGAAAAAATAGCAAAAAAATATATTTTTTGCATAAAAGCGCATTTAAATATGTCTTCCAGCCAAAACTGTGCGTATGCACTTTGATTTTATTGTTATTTACATCTAAATCTATCATGCTACCCAATAAAATCTGATGGAGATAAAATTTATAATAATTAACGGTTTAACCTCATCGTAACGTACTTCACGTTCCCAATCTTTGTTTACAATGTCTTCTACATATCTTTTTTCACCAAATATCTGGAGTAATTCAATCCAAAGCCTTTTGCCACATCTCTAAAACTTGTTTGTCTCCGTAACCAACTTCACCAATATGTCGATCATAATAATCTTTACAAATACCCCACACTAATTCTATTGGATTCTATTGGCAATGATAAGGTGGTAATCTCAATATTTAATGACCATGTTTTTTTTTGAGTTCATCTATGGTATATCTCGGCGTCTATTTGTGCTGGTTACATAAATTTATAAGTTCTATTTTCAGATTGTCTTTTGAAAATATTATGCCTTTACAAGAAAGCCATTCTTTTAGTCTTTTTTATACCAGGAACCAGTAGGAACTGGCTCTTCCAAAAAACTATGGTAGAACGCATTATCCATCACCACTATCAAGGGCTCAGTAAGATTTGGAACCAGTTTTGCCAAGATCCATTTCTTAAAAGAATTTTGCTCCATTGAATCGTGGTAGTCCGTCGGCTTTGACTTCATAGAAAAAAGTAATGAAGCATTTTGTAGCATGTAGCACAACGAAACCCTTACCATTTCCTGTGTGGCCTAATTTACAACTTTTTGCACTGCTATCTTGCCATGTTCTTTTAAATCCTCCTTTCGCAAAAGTCCATGTTTCGTCAGCGTACACAAATTGCGTCGGATATCTGCTTATAATTTCGTCGGATATACTCTTATATTCTGATATAAAAAAGCTATTCTCTTACTTGCGATGTGAGGTTGCTCACAATGGAAATATCTGTCGTTTTCGTCTGTAAAAAAAACCAATAGGTATTCTTTAAAATGACTAAGAATATCTAAGATAGCCTTTTGCTTCGCTATTTCATTAACTGTTTAATTGTAGGTAATACATGTTTCTCTACTTTCATAGTATACGCAACGACGCCAGACGCCAGCCAGAAATCTGAAAGTATCTTTTATTAGAATTGTATGGCGCGTAATTCGACCTCGCAAGACTAAAGTCGTCCCGTCTGCTGGCGTTCAAGCGGCCATATCTCCGAATCTATAAGTCGCACAGGGAAAGTAAGTATATCAATGGATAGCTTATGCCCTACAACATTTACTTCAGTCACTTAAGTACCTTACATATAAGGTATTTCTGGCGGCCTATATATTAATATGTTTTATTCCTTATTATTATTATTATGTTATGCCACTGGGTTCGTAAAATAAGTGAGTACTCTCCAGAATCCAAATACACTTTATTAACTTCCAAACACAACAAGTTACAACTGTTGACAATGATAAATTAATACTGAACACTTTTAATTACTTGTTACTAGGTCTTGTCTCTAAGAACATTTAAACTAAACTGATTAATCTAACGATCGGCTGGCCCTTATATACTATTTTCAAGGTTCTGGAATGTTCTAGAAGCTTCTCGATTATTCCATCCCATTCTAGATTGTTCTCAATTAATCCATCCAATTCTAGATTGTATACAAGGCGAAGAGTTCTACAGAGGGTAGTCCACATGTTCTTGCACGGCAACTATCCTAAATGGGTTCAAGGGCGTATCTCGGTTATTTCAGGTCTTAGACGGTTGAGACTTCGCCCCTTGGGGGGTTGTAGCTGGCACCCCCAGATGCGATATTGTCAAATCGTCGGGTGCGGTTTGCCAGATTGTGCAGATTTTTCCTAGATCTAGGGAATTTTCAGCATATCGTACACAATCGGTTCTGACGATTCCGTAACATTAATATTAGTATTGGTAATATTAGAGGAAATAAAGCGATTTTTTGAGCAGGATCTTAATTTAATACGGTTTTGTGCATTCGATTCGTGAGAGCGTCTATAAACTTTGTGAACTTTTGAAAAAATGCAATTTTGCATATAGAAATATGAATTTTAGAAGTGCATCTCGAAGAGACAATAAATAAAAAATTTGTAACTCTACTGTAAATATTGATGGAAATGAGTCCAGTTTTGCTACCCGGTTTTGCGGTCGCATGAATATCAGGACGGCAACATTCTCCGAGGTACCTGGTACCCTGGGTGGACAGTATGTACGTCGTCTCCTAAAGTTTTATGGGAATTCGTAACATATTTAGTCCAAACTCGTTACTAACGCGGGGGGTTTTTGCGATCGCGCGACACGAATATCACGACGGCAACGATGTCCGAGGTACCTGTTGCCCAGGGTGTACAATATCAACGTCGTCTCCTAGAATTATCTTGAGTATTACATCATTTTTACCTGAATTTAAATATATTATTCTTAATTTATCATTTAAATATTATAAGAAAGGTGTAGATTCAAACAATGTTTTGAAAAATAATTTCTGAAAACTTCAAATATATCAGTAATTATGTTTAATATTATATTGTTTACAAAATATATATCAAAAACTTGTACTAAGAGTATTAAAAATATTTTTTTAGTTTCAGTTATTAAACATCTCTTCTCTCTTCTTCGTTTTATCTCTTCTTGGTTTTTTTCTTCTGTGCCTTCAGATGCAGCCGATAATGGCTCTTCTTCTTAATAATTTTCTACATTAGAACAATTACAGTCTGCATAAAATTTGCACGGAAGATTGCAGATTAATCCATGCCTTCTGCAACCATATGAATTACCGCAATCTTTTTTGCAACTGCAGAAAATTAAATTTACTACACTGGATGTACCAGAAGGCTGCGTCATCTTTATAGGAATTAAATAATTTTCTACAAGTTCCCATCCACAATTTGTTGAATTTAAATGGTTGGATTTAAAAACTTGAAGATTTTTAAAGCTATAATTTCCGTTCTCTATTTAATTTGTATCTTATATAATCTTCCCACGGGAGAAGCGGGATGTATTTAAGAGATATGATGACATAGACAATCAGATTAACAGACAGGCACCTTTTGCCGGCTGAGAACGAAAATATTTTCGTTAGAAACAGCCTTTGTAATAAATTGAATTTCAGAAAGTCACACAGCAATCATAACCTCATTTTATAATACAAAAATATAAACATATTTGTCCCTTTAACTCATAGGACGAAAATATAATGCATGGATAATTAATATGACTGTATTTATTACTGGCGCATCCACCATATTTCACTACACGATTAATTAGACGTGAGAAGTGTGAAAGTTCTAAATCAAAATGGAATTAACCGATCGACTTTTTTTGCAAATCGTTCCTCGACATAAATAGAACAAAGTTTAGCAGTAACATCAAATGGCTAAGCCTTCAGATGTTACTGCTCAACTTTATTCTATTTATGTTCAGAAACGATTTGCAAAATTGAAAACAGGAACAATTTGAAAAAAAAATAGGTCGATTGGTTGATTCCATTTTGATTTAGAACTTTTTTGCTAAAATGACCCGACAGTAGAATAAGATTTTAGCGAGTAGTGTGATGGTCGATGTGAAATGTATAATCCAGGAGAACGTTCTCCAAGATACCGTTTATCTGGTTTTCATTTCTCCAATCCATGAACTTCTTGTAAACAAATAAATACAGGAACACTTCTAACCTAATAACACTGGAATGGGTCGCTGAGTACATGTCAGGCGGACAGCAAAAAGATCGAATTGATTTAGTGTTAAGGTATACCGCAGAGAGGTCTTCTCATGATGTATTTGAATGATAATAATAGTATAAAATGACGTAACTCATTGCTTGCTTAAAGTAAAAGAAATGGGAAATGGAAAATAAGTTTAAAAACAATGTTTTTTGCTAATTCCAATTTTAACATTAAAAAATTTAACACTAAAATATTTTTGTTGACACATTTGGGATTTGTAGATATGTATTATGGTATACCTATACAATATACCTTCTTTGTGGCCTCTGGCGTAGATCATCTCATTTTAAATACTTTTTGCTCGGCTGGCTTTCGAAATATTACTCGAGAAACGCCGTCGGTTTAGTATAACTGGTAAAATATTAATATGGTTATTGATTTGCAGGGCAAGTTATCCACTGAACCATCTCTATCAGCTTATAAGAGGGTTAAAATATTAAATGAAAATAAATAATTCAGGAGCTCACTAATGGTCCTCGCTCTCATCGCCATCGCAATTGAGGCTTGAATTACATAATTGTCATGATAGAAAACCGATGTTGTAAAGTATCATCGATTCACGATATCTCAATTTCAAATAAATGTAATTTTCTGAATTGTAATTATTCGGATTTAATGTTGTCACCATACTGTATGAATGATAAGAATGCGTAACAAGACAATCATAATAAGGTTGATAAGAACAAATTGATAAACTCTTACCTTGTAGAAGTAAAAGGAGTTAAATTCCCTCGTACTATGTCCATTTGTCCCGTTAGTCCCGTTACCATCTGTCGGTATAAACATCGATATATTCCTAGAATCCAGCGAGAAAGGGACGGGGTAAACCGCGGTAGTCACATCCTGATTAGCCGAGAAATCGCTGTAGTTCGGTCGCAGCAATTCGATGAAAGGGACGCTGTGCCTAACATCTGGTATCGGCGAACCGCTCATTATACCGGTCTAATGATTGTTTTTACGCGGTATTGAACTGAGGAGCACCTTAAACTTTTTGTACGTTAAAAATGTCTTTAACTTCTGGGCAGCTTTCATCGCGGTTGAATTGACGAACATCATAATGGAAATATTCTTATAAAAGGAAACCTGCAAATTAAAAGATAAATTTAAAGTTTCAGATCAAAATTAGTGACTTTTCGGCGGACATAGAAGAAGATAAAGAGATTTTAATGAACTAGAATATTGTACAAAGTTTTCGAGCATAAAATTAGTTGGTGTCTGGCATATAGAACTCAAAATTATAATATTGTATTATGGTGGTACTTAATCAATAGGCTTGGGGCGAGTGTATTTCACCCGGAACCTATTCCTATTCCTCCGCTCTATTCCACCTCACCCGGAGCTAAACATGGGCGTATTCTTTTATTTATCGATGGTCCATCGATGTCAATAAAACATTTCTGTCTAACTGTGACCACATGAAAGAGACATAATGAGTTAGCACAAGTCTGTACAGCGACCTTAGTGTCAACGTGGTGAAATAAATCTATTTCTTTCCAGTACATTATTTTATCGTTTCTGTACCCACTACTATCCCACAGAACCGTTCACCCAAAATTTCAACTTACCGAATCGATATATGAATACTATGAAGTACATCAAGGGACCTTGGACCATTACTATTCCTAATATATACCTCAATACATCTTAATTAAACACAATAAAATAATGTTATAGTAATAATACTTTAATGTTATACTTATCTTTGGGAATTTACATGTTTCAAAATTACAGTCGATATAACAAAAATATTATATTTCACAAAAGAAGCATATTTATGCTATTCACAACAAATTTATTATAGAATTACAAAGAGCATTACAAAATATTGCTTAAAACATTTTGCTCTGCCATATAAAATTATCAGAAAAAATATTACTATTGTTACGCCACTGAGTTCGTAAAATAAGTGAGAGTAACTGTCCAGAATCCAAATACACTTTATTTAACTTCCAAACACAACAAGTCACAACTGTTTACAATGATAAATTACTTAAACACGTTTAAGAAGTACTTATTACCTTGTCTTGTCCCTAAGAGCGTTTAAACTAGACTGACTAATAACGCGATCGGCTGGTCCTTATATACTATTTTGTGAAAAGTTCTAGAAGCTTCTGGATTATTCCATCTTATTCTAGATTGTTCTCACTTGTTCCATCTCATTCTAGATTATTCTCATTTATTCCATCCCATTCTAGTTTGTATACAAGGCGTCTCGAAGGGTTCTACAGGGGGTAGTCCACATGTTCTTGCACCGCAACTATTCTAAATAGGGCCTGAGGCGTATCTCGGTTATTTTAAAGTCCTAGAGGGTTGAGACTTCGCCCTTGGGTGGTTGTATTTGAAACCCCCAGATGCGATGTTTCCACATTGTTGGGTGCGTTGTTGCCAGATTGTGCAGTTTATCTCTAGATCTAGGGAATTTTCAACATTTCGTGCACACTCGCTTTTGATGATTCCATAACACTATATTTGAAAACCATATTATAACCGACCAAAACCCATATTTACGCCAAACCCGAGTACTATGGTTTTGGCAACAATTTAGTCAAATTCTTTAATCATATCTAAGCTGGCGCAAACATGTTAGTTTGAACGATATCATGTGCTCTACCCATCTCTTCGGGCGTACCCCAAGGTTCAGTTTCAGGACCAATATAATTGCTAATTTGTACATCGAACGTTATTTTCTGTGTAAATCATATGAAAATTCAGTTATATGCGAACGATACACAGTTGTCACATTCATTTCTTCGTCGTAAGCATCGTCGGAGCTTGTAATAATATAAATTACGATTTACGATCACTTCTGAACTATTCGAAGAACAACAATTTAAAGCTTAATTCTAATAAATGCGTCGTCATCTGTTGTTATAATGGTCAATGGTCATAGAGTAAAAATCAAGTTGAACTAAACCTTAACTAAGCTTAGATGATAAATTACTCACTCTTGTTACTAAATCCAAAAACTTTGATTTGACTTTTAAAGATAACATGCGTTTCCAAGAAGAGGTCTCTTTAATACTAAAAAAATGTTACATAGCTTTAAAATTATTATATAATAACGTTTCCATTTTGAATTTCAAACTTATAAAATAAATTGTGTGAGTTTCTCGTACTGTTTGTATTGAATTACTGCCATATTGTCTATTTTTACAAGCTTTTATTTCACTTGCAATGTTTGTATGTATGTATATGTATATGTATGTTTGTTCGGGTCAAATCTTGCAACTGAATTTTATTTATTATCTTCAACCGATTGAGCTGAAATTATGGATACACGTTTAGTTTGGGTGACAATGCATGATTAGCTAAGTGGCGTCATTCTAAATCCAATATGGCGGACCGCCCAATATAGCGGACTAGTAACTTTTATGCACTTCCATGAGATGGGTATCAAATGGAAGGGTTTGCTGAGAAGAAGAAAATAAAATGACGTCACTCTAAATCCAATATATATACCATAATAGACACTCTTGGAAGATTTTCAATTTTTAGGGATAAAACTATTGGAGGGTGATCTGTTATATAATATCTAAAAATAAATGACTTCAAATTATCACAGATATTTTCTCTATGTTTTATCGAATGTCTCCTTTTGTCGAAATGTAATATCAACACCAAAATAGTGTATATAAATAGTCTCTTCATACGTAAAATCATGTAAATACCTACATATATAATGCATATTTTAGCCACAACTCGTGTACTAGAATATTGACTCCAATAATATGTGCCAAGTGTTGCGTAAAACAACAATCGTAACTCGTCCCTATACTCGCCATAAAACTAAATATCGTGGAAAATCCGTATCTGTTTATTATTCCACTTCGTTGACATCAATTTTATAATCAATTTTGTTTACCGGTATTGCAGTGATCCCAGTAATTTTAACATTATTACTAACTAAATTCTGTCATGACGGTTGGAATGCTTTCTAACGTACTGTATTGGGAAAAAAATCCATGCCGTATTTTATTAAACCACAGAGGGTAACGCACCACCCGCTGCGTGACAAAATATGCCGGATGATTTTATTATTTCAGTGGGCAGAAAAGGGAAGAAGCTCTCGGAATAGATTGGAGGAAATATGGTTTACAGGGGGAAGCCGGATGAGATTTTTAATGAATTTCTGGGGATGATACTCTGAAGTAACTGCATGTACGACGCATTAGATATATACAGGATTAGCTTAGGGAGCTCTGTTGGAATTTTATTCTATAACATGCTGACATATTGACAGATTGTCTTCTTAAAAATAATTGTCGGAATCGTCATAATTGTATAGTAAGCGAATAATCCAGTCATTAATACATTTGAATTGAAAACGCGAAGGAACAGAGGCTGATTTCTGGAAATTATTTAGACGGGGAGGGGTTATAGGAAAGCTTAACTTGAAATTGCTGACTAAGATTTCCGATGAGCTTCCTCCGCCATGTTGAAAAAAGTGGATTTTTTTTTGCGATAACTCGTCACTCCTTCGTAATATTAAATTTGAAATTAAATACTACTGTTTTGTTGTTCTTTACTTTACCGTACTTACGTATAAATGTTTTTTACGTCCTCTTTTATTTGGTTCATCAATTAATCCATAGAAAATTTACATTCGTCGGAATTCTCCATTAGAAATCTACGAGGGCAAAACAATTCTAAGAAAATTCTCTAAAAAATATGAGATTCAAAAGTTTTTCGCAGTTTTATGCAATTTTTTCGCATTGGCTGTCGTGATTTTCGCCACTACTTGCGATTTGAAATATATAGACGCCTCCATCTTGGCACACTTCCAGCTCGTTAAACTGTCACATGCATCGCGATTAGATGAGCAAAAAATCTTAATAATTCTCATTTCTTTGGATGGATGAAGCGACACATCAAGAACGAGTAAACGTCAAGGGAAATATATGATCTTCTTAAAAACGATGAGTTATGAGTTGCAACCGAAGCGGTTGGTTTTTATTCTAAAATACAATATCGCTATTTACACACTCATATTTCATATCGCCAATTGAGCTATATTCTGTCTTGATGTATACGTACATGGTATTCATTTCTCCATTTGTCATGAGGCCACGAAAAACAATTTCGTCTATATTTTTCAGTGAGTTACAATTTGTATTAGATAGGATGAACCACTTAGTCATAATAATAATTTGAAACTCGACATAGAGAAGTGCAATATCTTATCATACCCTCTAAAAATCCAACCTATACAACATAATTATCCTTGATACTGCCTTACGGCTGTATCCTTGATACTGCCATAAGTTTTACGTGGATACGTCTATGCATAAGAGGATATTCGGGCATTTGGAAGAACAACACGAATTAATGTTTCAAACTGAGTTTATTAAGCACAGGTCGATGATAGAAAGAGTATGAAATATAACAAAATAGTTTGATATTTAATTTACACATTCAAAAGAAAGTGTTGTGAATAAATGGGTTTTTGTACTATTGACTGCAAGTAACATCAGCGAAGGACGCAAATTTTCTCTTACTTTTCACTCTGAGAAAGATACTGAGGATGTTCCTAAAAGGTCAGATTGGTTCAATTCTCATAATCCCTTCATAATTGTGCCAAAAATTATGTCGATTGCAACAGGGGTTACTGGTGATAGAAAAATAACATGTCATGATTCTCATAGGATTGGAACTGTTGCAATGGAGAAAAAAATTGGCAACAATTTCTGTGATATTAAATTCTCACGTGCAGATAGAAGTGCTTCCACCATTAACTGTCAATATCAATATTAAAGTCCATGATACAACAATGCCCATTAATCCATTATTGTTATTTCAAAGGATTACTGTCATGAAAAGGACAAATAATTAAGAGCTTCGCACCTACTTGGAGTATGAATTAGCTCCGTATCTGGTGTCACTCTTTGACAAAGTTGATGTGCGCAAGACGAATAAGTCAGCTTTCACTGACAATTTCCAGCCATCTAAATCTGAACCAGATCTTTTAAAAATGCCACTTCTATCGTTGATGGGGGATTTCTCTTGCACATAGTTATATCGCATCAACGTATACCTACGAAGCTATTTGCCAAGCATATGTTAATTATGTGCAAAATCAATTTGGCTCGAACTCTATTATTGTTTTTGATGGTTATGAAAATATTAGCAACAATGTGAAGGCTATGGATAAAGTAATTAATAAATATTAATAAAGAACCTATTAATAAAGAAATGTTTCTCCTCAAACCAGGCAGAAAGAAGGTCGAACGAAAAATATATTCTTCACGAAGCTTTGATCACCATAATGATATTCGAGATCGCATATTGTTTCTGCACGCATTCTCTGGGTGTACCATACCATCTATTGCTCTGTTTAATAAAGGCACGACTGCAGCTTTGAATGTGATTAAAAAACGGCAGGGCTTGAAACTTGTAGCTGAAGTTTTCAGCAAGACTGATACTTCTCCTGACATAGTAAGTTCGAATGGGATAAAGATTTTCCTCGCAATCTATAACGCTCCAGTTAAAGAAGTTCCCATCGATAACTATCCTCATCGATAACTATCGTATTCTTGCTTTATTAAAGCTGTGAGAAAAAGCAAACCAGTGAAATAAAATTCATTACCACCCACTCATGACGCAGCTCAACAGCATCTCTTTCGTGTTTATTTTCAAGTACAGAAATGGTTGGGTAATGTATTAACTGCTCACCAGTTTGCGGCAAGTGCCATGGACCATCTTGCTTGAATGCTGAACCGATTGAAGACTCGTCAGAAATAGAAATCGTCACTGAAGCAGAAAATGAGAGTTCTCAGATTTACTCGGATTTCCTAGAACGAATCAATGAATTTATAGAAGTAGAAGATTTAGAAAAGAAGAAAGAAGAAAATTATTAATTTGACTATTAATTAATTTTATTTGTTAACATATATATACCTTGCCGAATGAATTGCCATCGTACTCTTAGTCAGAAGTATGCATTCTTATCTATTTATATTAATGTACTCATATTATTAATTAAGTTAATGTATTTACCATTTTTATGTTTTTTCTGCTATTAAATTAGTTTGATATTTTCTTAATTATACGTGCATTATGTATAAAAGTAGTTACTAGTTTTGTTATACATCTCAAGTTTTCGTTAGACTGCTTAGTTAGGTTACGAGTATTGTGTATTCATCATATTATGCACGCACATCGAACTTAATGTTTTTTCACTCTTGCCATTTTAATATACATTAATTCTGCTGTTAATTCTGTGCAAACCTGTTATTGGGAAATTATATTTCTTTTGGGTTGCCAAATTACTAATATATAATTAAACAAATAAATAAAAAAGATAGGATCATCAATATTAGTTTAACTCAGGTTATATTTCCGATTTCATATATCCGGTAATGTTTCTCATATTTGATTGGATTGTATTTACGGCTTGTATTTATTGAAGTAATTTAGGATACTCGCAAAGTAATGCCATTTAATTCAGGAAAAATAAATACAAGTAAAATAAACTGAGAAACAGATTTCTCTTTGACGTAAATATTCCTACTCAAAATTATTTACCTGCGAATTAATCGTTCCGCCTAGTAAACCGTTATTTTCAGTCAACTTTTGCTTTTACAAATATATTTATCCACTTTTAAACAAATGGTCGCCGATCTACCAAGAAAAATAACCGCGTGTCAAGAAATCAACATCAAAGTTGTGCTGATGCATATTCTTCCTCAAACACCCTTGGTTATTTGTAATATTTATATCCAACAAAGTGTTGAAAACAATGTTGTTTTAGGAAGTAATATAGTGATGCCACTAAATATATCATGAAAAATTAAATTTGGTATTCTCTTACTATAATATTTTAACGCCATTTAAAAGCACGTCTATTAATACCTGAATCTACGTTCTAAATCTAAACTAATCTAAATTAATACCTAAATCTACCTAGAATATGTTTCAGGCACTCGAAATCCCTAGAACGGTAGATAGAACAACCCCTAACTAACAAAAATTAATATCTAGGCTCACCGAAATATGAATTTCTCTATTTTCGGGAAAAAATCGAGATCAATACCTAAACTTATCTGGAATATGTTTCAAGGACTCGCAAGGCCTTGGAGGAGGGTAGTAAGGAAAAACTTCTATTTAAAAAAAAATATATCTGGGCTCGCAGAAATACAAATTTCCGCTAAAAAATGGAGATTAATACCTGAATCTATCTAGAATGTGTTTCATTCTCTCGCAAGGCCTAGGAGGGTAGTGGGAACCTAGTGGTTTATTAATTCCTAGGTTAACAGAAACAATACACTCCTATTTCCAGGAGGGTTTCTCCCACTACCCTCCTAGACCTTGCGAGCGTATGCAACATATTCCAGATAAATTTACGCATTGATCTCGATTTTGTGATAGAAAATAGAGTATGATTAGTTAGATTTAGGTATTAATCTCCGTTTTCTTTATCGGAAATAAAGAAATTTGTCTTTCTATGAGCCTAGATATTAATTTTTGTTAATTAGGGTTTGTACCTACTACCCTCCAAGGCCAATTTAGGAATTAAATTTGTAAAAAAAATTTAATTTCTGTTAGCTTCTCTATATTAATTTTTGTTAGATAGGGGTTGTACCTACTACCCTCCTAAGCCTTGCGAGTGCATGGAACATATTTTAGGTAAAAGGTATTAATCAAGATTTTTTGACAGTAAGTCGAGAAATTTGTATTTCTGTGAACCAATATATTAATTTTGGTTAGGTAGAGGTTTATTGTTATAGTTATTAAACACTTGAGGGTACGAACCACTAAAACAAATGTAGATATCATTTATTTTCTATGTTTCTGCATTTAACAGTTTAACAACACTTCATGTTATCACTTCAGTTATTCTAGCTTCACGTCGCAGAACCTACTGCCCGGCGACCGCTCCTACTGTTAAGTTGCCAATACCCCCTCCTTCGTCGACGCGCGCTTCGTTGACTTTACCCCTACTCCTGACCCACGAGCTGCGAACGTGATCATGGAGATCTGGTGGGGCTAACCTTGATGAGTCAGTCAGACGGGGTTGTTGAGGGTGATTTGCTAACATAGTTACCACCCTCCTAGGACTTGCGAGTCCTAGAAATGTATACTAGGTGAAGGTAAGTGATAATTTCAGTTTTTTTTACCGAAACTAGAGTGAAATTATAGTTCTGTGAGGTCAGACATTTGTAATATGTAAATATTGCCCAAACTACCCTCCTAGGCATATTTCCAGTATCATAGTTGTCCATGAAATATGCATTGTGATAAAATTTTGTGGGCTTCCATTGTGTCTTAAAAAATAAAGAAACTGGTGTAAATAATATGCAATATGTAAAGCGTTATTAATTATTATTAAGATTTGTTCAATCTACCCTGCTGGAATTGACGAAAAAATGTTCTCCTCGGTAACCTTGCGGGCCGGCGAATATTCATAATTCCTTATCAAAATAAGCAAACATGCTTTGCTCATTGTCAGCAGATATTCATATTCCTATATTGATATTACAATTTTTCCATGACCTGGCAAAGACGGCTGACTCAGCTCGCATGCCGCATGTCGCTATGTTTTTTAAGAGACGGATCCCATATACACGCGCCCAGGAGTATTTTCAATAATAAAAATAGAATTCATTACTATTAGCATTACAACACACGATTGTAGCTAAATAATATTCAAGTAGCCGGCTGTTGATTTTGTTGATAAGTTACACATGCATAAGTTGTTAAGTTGTTTCCTCTAAATCTTTTCAGTGTATTTTCTGAATATTTTCAGTTGAATTTTCAGTGTAATTTTTAATACTAATAACTTTCACTTATATTTTATATAGAAGGAAAATTAAGTAAATACAATGGCACCGGTTCTAGGTATCAACGTGGAACTTGATCCATGCAATAATGGATACCGTACAATAACCGTTTCTTTAAATTCCTTAAGAGACGGCCCTGGTCATATCCGAGTTGCAGCATCCGAGAGAATGAATATACGTCGCTTCGCATATTTTGCATCTGATGATTTTATTACCGACTGTAATGCGAAACAGAGCTCTCTACAAATATTAGATAAAAATATCGGAGTAAATCTAGACGGCGGTCGTTAGACTGTCATCAGTTTATCAAATTTAACCACCCATATCCAGGAGTATGTTTTCATAGCCCGAGATTTTCTCGCTCGGTAAATCGTTGAACAGATATGCCGCGGAACGAAATCGGTATATTGGTATTTGATAGTAATTTAGGAGAATGATTTTGCACGAGGTTTGAGGAAGATATTCCTTGTATTGTGGGGAATATGCCGAGGTAAATGGTTTTGTATTAAAGAGGGAACATTTTTAAATGAGATCGTTGGTAAGTGTCTGAAACATAATATAGATTTTTTCTCTACCTTCTCACATTAGCAAACGAAAGCATCATATTAATGGCATTAAGAGTTCTCTGCGGCCGAGTGAAACAAAAATCTTAACTGCGGTGGCGTTATTATAAAGAATTGACATGAAACAAAATAATTCGTTTTTCTCTACGAAGTTTTTACATTTGAAAATATGTCAAATCAATTACAAAAATAGCAGCAACATAGAATATTATTATATATCTACCATCAGTGCGAGCTTCTTCGAGTGATGCTTCTACTAAGAAAAAATATCGATGATGTAGTATTGAAGATTTGAAATGTGGATTTGTGTTTTATTTACCAAAAAGTTTTTTTCAAATAAATCAAGCAATGAGGCTGTCTAGGTTGCAATGCAATTACAATGATAAATACGTATAAAAACGTATAAAATTCATAGTTTTCTTCAGATAAAATATAAAATTGGTGAAAATTACAAAAAATATTATCGTTCGGAAACACTATTTTGTGTAACTCGCATCTTTTTGCGAACTCGCTAGCGTCCGTTCCCGAGAAATCTCCTTACACAAATTAGTACTTTTCCCAACTGGTTTCATAAATAGCTATTCCAATTTTTGAAAAAAAATTGACATATTTTATAAAAAAAAGTTGATTTTTCAAAATAGGGTGTCACAGAAAAAAAAAGTGGATTTAGACTTTGGACGGACCCCGTTGAAATAGGGCTTGTATGAAACATCTTAACGTATATAGAAAGCCATTAAAAAGTTTAAATGTGCGAGATACGCGTAATGGTTTTTTATTGCAAAATAATTGTAAACGGCACTCTTTTCACTTTTCTCTCCATAATGGAAAAAGCAATTATTTTAGAGAAAAAAGTTTCCAACAAAAATTATTCAGCGGATGATGATTAAGTAAGGATTAAGCATTTAAAAAAATCGCACAGATTATTTTGCTGCGATATTTAGTGCCAAAGTTCGAGCAATTTTTTGTGAAGAAATGCCTTATGCCGTTCAGCTGCCTTAGTCAACGAAACGAAAAATGCTACTTCCGATAACGACAAAAGTAACCACATTACCGGATAAATATGTAAATATGATTTATTGCTGTTCTAACTGTTCAATAGGTTGGCAAACTAAATTGTGCTCTTACAGAAAAATCGAAGTGCCTTACGCTTCATACTGCAAGAACTACGAGGGCAAAAAATTCACGCACATTGAAGAAACAGCCATCGATGTTTTTCATAACGCGGATGTAATAGACGCAGAAAACTACATTCAAGAGATTATACAAAATATGAGAGTCTTTTTAAAAATGGAAGAAGATGATTTAATGTATTGGGTATAGTGTAGCTGTACCCAATTTCCCAATGTTCCAAGTTGTCAGATAAAAATTTAGTTTTTAGATAAAAGTATTGCGATAAAACGTTATCTCACTTTTACTTACTTGGTAGTAACGGACACCCTGTATATCTAAACTCAAATTAAAGTGTATTTTTATGGGTTTAAACACAAGCAGAATATTTTTTGAATACTTTTTCCGTAAATTGACAAATAAAAAACTTTTCTCTTGTGCTATTTGAACCACAGATTGTCTTCATTTGAGAAAGATCCAGACTTATTAGATTAGATTTATTTTTTAATAAGATTAATTCATTAATTGACATCCTCATTATTACTCTCATAGGCTATACTTTCATAAGTATGCTTTCATGAAATTTTAATGATTTCTATGAACTGCATGTTTGAGGGAAACTTGAAATGATTATCCATAGTTGGTGCGAGTTCCTGGTTTATACCATAATCTCGGTATGAATAATATGCCGCTTCCCCGAAAGGAATTGGGCAGAATTCTGCCTGGGCATTAATTTGCGTTTAATGTCTGAACTCGGAGAATATTTTACATGCTTTTAAAATTCCCCATCAGCGCTTAAATATTCGCGTGAGCTTCATTAAATTTTATTCAAGAGGGCAAGACAGGGCCCATCAGGATTATGTTTGCGTTAGTTTGAGACCTCAACGTGATATGACTGTTTTGAAAATAATAGTCGCGATTGCATATATCCTCTCAGAGGATAACCCTCTCATTAGCAAAACCCACCTTCCAGGATTGCTGTCGGGTTTATAGCCATCCAAAGTTTTAGATCTTACATGGCTGCAGCCTTACAATATTTTTAAAAAAAATATTTTATAGGTCGAATCAGGAATAATAAAAAACATTTATATTGGTGTACAAGAAAATATTTTTTTGTTAAAAAAATCGTCAGTATATTACTGATGTTGCTATCTACATCTTTTTATGTCGATGTCGTTGTTATTAGTGTTTTCGTTTAATATACAAACTAGAGCAAAAAAAAATGGTGCGGCATTTTACAAAGAAAACCCGTGCCAATTACTACAGAAGCGGTAAATCACATCACTATACCTACCGGTCGTTATCCCTCTTCAACTCACATAAATCCCATTTCCCTTCTCGCTCACTTCGAAGACACCTGTATGAATAAAACGGCGATTTATTGGCTTTACTGCTCAGTGGCGTATCATCATGCGCAACCAAGATGAAGTGACTTCCAAAAATGTCTTATTATGTCATATTCATATATGTACAAAACTTTAATCCCAAAAATTATTTAGTTTTGATATATGTTATATTGTGTATGCATATGTATATATGTATTTAGAATATATTGAAAAAATATTGCATGCTGTACAACTTAGTGCTCAATTTAGCCAATAACAATTTAAAATAAAAGAAAGAAATTAAATTGCTATTGCACAGCAAGGAGCACGGGGAGATAAGAGCGCCTCTTGTCAGGATAGAACGTGGTTAGCTTACTTATTATGAGTATAGGTAAGACTGTTAGTAAAATTTATAATAAATTAAATCATCAATTTGCGGGATATATTATTATCTGCACATATAGTTACACTAAAATTGGTATTTTTCACTGTCACTTATAAGTAGCACTCTTCACGAAAACTCACATCAGAAATTCATGTCACTATTCGCCATCTGAACATAAGTCACTTTCACTACTGTCTTCATTTACATTTATTATGACTGGTTTAATCCGGATACTCCCGTATCCGGACAAACCATCATAATATAGAGATCCCACATTCTTGATCCACCTTCTTCACATGGTCTATACATTTTATCCAGTTGGCCGCATTTACTTCTTTGATTGCACCACTGAGAAGTTTTTTCACGTCAGCTAACTTAAATGTTGTATTTTCTCTAGCAACTTTCCCTTTTCTTTGCGCCCAAATAAGCTCAATTGGGTCCAGTTCCCAGTGATATGGAGGCAATCGAATTACCTCTAGTCCTCTTGCTTTGACCATTTCATCCACTACATACTTCTTGAAAGCTGGAAGATGTTGCCTGGCCAGTGTCAGCAATTCAGCTTTAAGTAGTGAATCATCGTGTTCAATGTTTCTTTTTTCCAGCCAGTCTTTAATTTGCCCTTTCCGCCATGCAGTTGTGGGCAGCTGTTCTATTTTATGAGAATGATAAGAAGCATTATCCATCACTATAACATTGTAATTTGTCCAGAATTCTTCATGATAATCGCCTGTTCTCTTGGAATCGAAGGTTAAAAGACCGTCATTTACCAAACCACGTTCACTTTTTGATATATTATAAATTAAATTGAGTCAACGTTATTGGTTTTTATTTTATTTCCTATATTAGGATAATAGCGCGCGCCACTGAGCACATTACTTTACCACAAAACTTTCGATGGCATTAGGCAATTTAGGCATACAAATGAATGCCAATGATGCTGATGTGACATGGCCGAGGAACGTGTAAAATCAATCCGTAATATTTGAATGGGAAACTTTCTTATTCTGCATCACATTCACCATCCAATTGTTTAATGATATGACAAAAGTTATATAGTGTGATCAATATTTTGTTATACTACATGATAATGTCATAATATGATGGACGATGTATATAAAATCATTTGTTTTTCCTTAAATTCCTGGAAAACGGTTATACTTGACGCTGTTAAAAATGCGGTAGCACGACTGCAAATGCGGGATCGGCGCGGCGGCTCCTTTTATCGATATAATGAGGGTTCTTTCCTCGGGTTTTTATGTCTTATATTTCGATGTTACAAACTATAAGATTTCGATAGCCATAAACCCGAAAGTAATACTGAACTAGTAGGACTAGATCTACAAACCACAAAAATTTTAGGGAATTTCACCAAATCCGTTTTTACGTGTATTTGCTGCGGGGTCCCTTACAGATTAATATAATTTAAAGTACGTGTCGAAAATAAGTGGTACTAGACAAGCATATATTTTTTTCCAAGCTCATTTTAATACAAAAGCAAACAACTCAGACACAGATTCATAAAGTATATTAAAATGCGAGTTCCAAAACTGGCTAGCATAAGCTGAAAACTTCACCGCCTTTCAATATCTCTTTGACATCAAAGAAAGGTAAATTTCCCTTAAGCAGCCGCTGCGAATATAAAAGAAATTTCCCCTCTGTTAACCCTTAAAACAAAGAATGGCACTTCATTAATTTCATTCTAATATAAGGCGAAATTTATTGGTGACGGGTAGAAACAAAGGATGTTTTTATCTGCTGTCGCAGAATGCATAAATAAGGCGTATTATCTGCTTCTCGTATTTACTTGAGCTTACTTATGTGGAATATATTCCTGTAGTAAAGTTTCTTATTATTATTTGCAGTGTCTTGGCGAAGATCATGTGCAATTAATCATTTCCGTATCTTGCGATCTATGATTCGCGGATATATGCCGAAGCCACGATCTGCATACAAATAACTACCTCTTTATACAAGGTGTCTCATATTTGGGATTATGAGAAATTTCATTATATATGAAAAATATATGAGGGATATGAGAAATTTCATTACTTGGTTCAAAGTTTGGTTAGATAT
The DNA here is from genome assembly GCA_964058915.1 of Tetropium fuscum. Taxonomy (NCBI): domain Eukaryota; kingdom Metazoa; phylum Arthropoda; class Insecta; order Coleoptera; family Cerambycidae; genus Tetropium; species Tetropium fuscum. Next base: position 520,532 of record CAXKVY010000134.1, read on the forward strand.
GATCAGAAGAAACAGCATATTTCATTATTTTACTTTCTTGGGTTTTGTAGATGCTTCAAACGACTTACTGTGGGGGTCGATCTGAATATTATTAAAGGCATCGGACAGAGATATGACGGTGCTGCTGTTATTCATATTATGGTATGTTATGGTATTCATATCTAAACTCCGCAAAAGATCATCATCCATTTGGATCAGAGTCGAAAGCCCAACCCAGATATATCCAGCAGGATATGCTTAAGTAATCTTGTATTCTGGTTAATTCCGATTCTGTCGCGATCGTTTATAAATTATATCAAAATTGCTTTCCGCTTTAGAACACTTGTGAGGGATCGTTCCCCAAGTCAAAGCTGCATTCGCTATCTCTGTTTCTCATTATATCAAAATTGCATTCCGCTTTAGAAAACTTGTGGATCGTTGCCCAAGTCAAAGCTGCATTATCTCTGATTCTCTCTCTCCCTCATATCTGTCATATGCTTTATCTCACTTGCGAGACGAAAATGTTATAAAATGTGTCGTGCCGCGACCTTGAAAAATCACTCTCATGCGGCTAAAGAAGTATTCACTCTAAAGAAATGCCCAATATATTTTTCTTTCGGCTAGTGTTTAAAGATGAGAATTACTTAAGGTTGTCCATTAGGTAAAATTACGTTTATATTTAAATATATATGTACCCGTTGTTTACCGGTTGCATATTTTGTATTGCTGTAAATAAAATATATAAGTTTAAAATATATACGTTATACGTAAACATGTATTATTTTTTGATTAATTTACGTATTACGTAAAATATAGATTCATTTTAGGCGGCAATGGATAGGTTTGCCCCCAGACGCCGACATTTTTAACTACGCCACTGTGTACAGGGTGGTCCACGTAAGATAGTCTCTACCTTATCTCAAAAGCCGTAAGAGTTAGAAAATAAAGTGATATTAAGAATTAGAAATAAAGTTCTAGATAATATTCATTTCTCCTGTCAGTGCAATATTTCCTTGTATCTAGACAGGGGCAATATACTATGATAGGGAAGAGTCGGCTACAGTAGAACAGGTTTACAAAATATAAGTTTATTTTAGGCGCCAGTGAATGGGTTTGCCCCCAGGCGCCGATGTTTTTAACTACGCCACTGTGTACAGGGTGGTCCATGTAAGATAGTCCACTACCTTGCCTCAAAAGCCGTAAGAGAGAAAATAAAGTAAAGTACAAATATTGTTCAGAATCTCATGCATTTTTATTTTAAAATTGTTATAGCGGACATCTTGTTTTTCGCAATTTTTTATTTTTTTTTTCTAGAACCCGTCCATTTGATATCCATTTCATGGGGGTGCATAAAAAAACATAGTCCGCCATCTTTGGGAGTCCACCATATTGGATTTATAGTGACGGCATTTTATTTTGGTATTCTTCTCAGCAAACCCTTTTATTTGATACCCATGTCATGGAAGTGCATAAAAAATAACTAGTCCGCTATATTGGGCGGTCCGCCTAATTGGATTTAGAATGATGTCACTAAGCAAGCCATGCATTGTCATCCCAACTATTGTATACAAAATTTCACCTCCATCGGTTATGGGTAACTGCTTTAAAAGTTGCAAAATTTAATCCGAACAAACATTGCAAGTTAAATAAAAGCTTGTAAAAAGAAACAGCTATACAGTTTCTTCTTTCCCTTATATAATATTCATTTCTCCTGTGAGTGCAATATTTCCTTGTATCTAGGTAAGGGCAATATACTGTGACAGGGAAGATTCGGCTACAGTAAAACAGGTTTACAAAATATAAGTTTATTTTGGGCGCCAGTGGATGGGTTTGCCCCCAGGTGTCGATATTTTTAACTACGCCACTGTGTACAGGGTGGTCCATGTAAGATAGTCCACTACCTTGTCTCAAAAGCCGTAAGAGAGAACATAAAGTTAAGTACAAAAGTTGTTCAGAATCTCATGCATTTTTATTTTATATTTTCGAAATTACAGAGTGGCCCATAAAATATTGTTTCAAAAATACATTCTCCTAAATGGAATACCCTATATTTTATTACGAATATTGATTTTCTTTTTCTATTTTTTTTCTACTTGTAATTATAAGTATTTTTGTTATAAGAAGATATGAGAATTTTGGAGAGAAATTTGGAAGATATGAGAAATTTTGAATTAAATCAATTTAAAGAAAAGATTTTTAAAAAATAGTTTCTCAATAAATTCACTTCTTATTAATAAAATCGTTTGGAAATTTGTCTGAATATACACAAAGGTTCATTAATTAGCACGATATGTTTTTAGTTTTCGAAAAATGTGGTACAGGATGTAAAAAAATATCCCGCCCGTAAATTTTTAGTTACGAATATTATTATTCGTAACTCTAAAAATTTTTTTAATATTTGTATACTAATGGAACCCTATTTAATTGCATGAAAAAAAATTTTATCCGTAGTATTGAATCTACGCCACTGTTAGCCGGGATAAACCAATGACAACGAAGCACATGCCCTCTTTCATTATTTGATCAGCAGACGGGTTGAGGAAAATATTACTAAGATTGTCTTGTAAACAGAAGCAGTCAATAATATTTTTTTGGAACTTCCGGGACTAAAGTAATAACTTATTATTAAATATTGACGGAAAGTATGAAATTACGAACAAAAGAATGTAATAGGTGTTTTATTGATTTAGGTAATATTTAAATTAATGTTGTTACAGTTTGTCATATTGACCAGTCTTTCCTGGGTGAATGCATTAGATACTTGACCTACTTAGGCTGCCCTTTTATTAATATTAGCTACATCTTCACTCATAATCGAGCTCATGATACTAGCAATGACAATGCCCGCAAATTAATCTTGTCAATGCTTAATAATTATCTGCGTCTCTATAAAGGTTTCTATGTGGTTTTTTATATTATGTAACCGTTTCAATTTCGGTACGAAATTATAGTATATACCAGTATATACCTTGCGACTGAAGTACTTTTAATCTCTCAGGTAAATTATATATTATAAACTTTACCTCCGGGATTAAAACTTTTAATCCCTTTTAATTTAAAAGTACTACTTGATTCCCGCGGTATATAATATACTATGGCATAGATTTTTAAATCACCAGTAAAAAGTAATTTGGGACATTTAATTATATGTCATTATTAAAATTCAATATCGATCAAGGCCCCAAATTGGACCTCTGTGGAACGCCCGACGTCGCTATATATTTCTAGAGTTCTAGAGTTCTATATAACTATATGCCCACTGTGAATTTTACCGGGACAGTTATGATTCTAAAGTTCTAAGAATAAGTTCTAAACAGTATCAAAAATATGCTTGTCTCCACATTGTTGACGTTTTTTAGATCATAAAACATCTCATAACTCAATATCTACTGATAGAGAATTGATCCATGGGATCATCGGCCTTTACGTCGCCATCGGTTTATAAAAGTATCAAATTTGTCGAGAGGATTTTCCCAGATTTGTGAGTGGTTTTCCGATCGCGTCACGGACATGTAACAAATTGAGAAACACGCGACTTCCAGCGAAGAACCCTCAAATTTGACAAACGATACAGCGAATACTGTACCGATCATATGATTCGTGCATTACATGTAAATTATCCCTGACCCATATAAATAAGTTGCAGACGGTATAAGGGAGTCAAATTAGACCCCTGGAGATTGGTTGAAGTGGATGTCTACAGACGGGTAATCAGTACGTATTTATGAGTATTTGGGAGAAAAGTGTGAAAACTGAACTAAGCATTTTGATGCTGTAACGTATAAGCAGCTACTTGATTAAATATCTATTAAATAAGTGTGAGGAATTCCCGCTCTAATTAAATTTTAGAAAGCGTAAATAAGCTAAATTTTCAGAATAAAATTGTAAAACAGTCTTAGGAATTTAAGGTTAGTGACTGAATTCTTTCTAGTAGTTGCCGTCTGTTTTATTAGCATTGTCAGCAGCATTTTCTTAAAGTTCTTGGGATTTTCAAGTTGCCCCCAAAGGCATCATGAAACTGACGCATCTCTCCAATGCAGCACTACGACTCCCATACGTGCCTATATAGTGGAAGATTGCTGAACTAATAATGAATACCATATGGCAAACCTCCTCAAAATAGAACATCATACCGCCCAATTTCCTTATTGACAATTATACCCAAGCTGTTAGAAAAGCTCCTTTTGCAGAGGCTCAAACGAATTATTGAGGAAAAAAAACTTATTCCGTCCCACCAGTTTGGATTCCGTAATTCAATTCAATTCAACCATGGATCAAGTGCATCGAATTACCGATATAATTGAGAGAGAGCACTAGAATAGAAAAAGATCTGCGTAACGATATTCCTAGATGCGGCCCAAACCTCGGGGCCTGGAATACCAGCTCGATAAATATGTGCCACGACAAATGTGCCACATAGTCAGCCATAAACAAACTTCAAACAACAGTCAACAATGTCACCACTTGATCGAAGAAATGGCGTAGCAAACTAAATGGGGCGAAATGGATTCACTCCAACTTCACCAACAAGAAATATGACAATACTCCAGATTGTCAAGCAGCAAACAATATCACATGCCAAAGAAGTAAAGTGTCTAGGCATGGCCCTAGATGAAAAACTTCGATGGAAAACTCGTGTGAAGAAGAAACCTGATCAATTAAACCTCATATTCAGACAAATGTATTGAGTCTTCGGTGGTCATTCTGAGTTGTTAATTCACAACAAACTTCTTCTCTACAAGCAAATTATGAAACACATATAGACTTATGGCATGCAACTTTGGGATCCAAACTGGGGATGCACTGATATATTCAACATTAAATTAATTCAAACGTTCCAGAACACAGTACTTCGAAGCATCGACAAAGCGCCGTGGTACATTCGCAATTAAGACATCCATCGCGACCTAAATATGCCTATGGTTGAAGATGAGATCAAGAGATTTGCAGGCAAACAGCAGAAGAGGCTAGAAAACCTCGAAAACTTCGAAGTTATATCATTACTTGACAACAACGGACTACTTCGATGATTAGAGAGACTAAAACATTGCAGTTATTAAATATTTGCAGTAGCAAATGCAGTTATTAAAGATTTAATAAATGTCATACAAAATTTCAACAAAATTTTAAGAGATTTTTACTTCAAAAGCAGTGGCTTACGAAAACCTCCATATCTCTTAGTATTTTAAGAGTTTAAAAAATTACAAGTAAAAACGAAAATGAAGCCCATGAATTAGGCTACAAAAGGAAAGCTTCCATCATTCTCGTTCTATTAGTACAGCCTGCGTATGCATTTCAAATTTACGAAACAAATATAGTTGTACTAAATCCACTGTATCTCTTAAAATAAACAAACTGTAGACGTACGCAATATATATTATTTTGCTAGAACGATAGACCCATATAATAAAATATTCATAGTTCTACGCCACTGGTTTCGAAATCTACGGCGTCTAAAATTTCATTGGTCCACTTCAAATGGAGTTCAGCGTATATCTTAGATGACAAGTGGGTTTTAGTAATAAATGATTTACGAGGCCAGTTCAGGATCCAAATAGCCCGGGCCTATCCTTGCTGTCGATCCGCCCCTGGGAAGTGGGGAAATAAAAAGTTACTGTTTCCATGTCCTCACTTCTATGTAACAGCAACGGTAATATCTTTGAATTCTCAAAAGTAATTAATACGTACCTGCTCCGAACAAAATGACGAGAGCATTGCAAAATATGTAGATATTCTGCAATGGAAAATTCTGTTTGCAGTCTGCCCTGAATTTCTTGAGCCTGTCCTGATTATACAGTCTAGCTACGGCCATCTTTGCAAATTTTACATTTGTTTCTGAGACTGATCATGGATAATAGACCTGCCCCAGTGACTACGGAGAATTACAGCTCGATATTTGTTAAGTGCCTACTGTTTATCTACAGTCCCTCTCTAAAATAAATAAGTACATATTAAGCACACGAAGGATATCTGTTCAAATAAGGTTGGTCTGGTACGTATTTACGGGGAACGATTGTTTGTTTAAATACCATTGATATTAGCAGTCAAAGTTGAAAAGGCAGTGCTTACAAAGGCATTTTCATTTGTCGCCAGGAGATTTACATATAAACGACTTGAGACTTCCACCACGTACCGTACCGATCGGTATCTGAATATTACTACGTCATTGTCGTCATTAGAGAATATTTTCAATTTTAATTTTACTCGTCGAGATGTAACAGTATATTATGCCTTTACGTTCATGCATCGGCGTCCAGTGAGAAATTATAAAGAGGTGCAACGCTTACGGCGAAATGCGTGTCCAATTCTGGATCCGAATATATAAGCCAACTGCAGCTTTTTGGTTCTAAAATTCTTCTATCTGTCGAAAACCGATGTTCGCGGATGTTTTCCTGAGCTATTGAGCCACTGAGTTACAAAGCACACAACCTGACCATCTCGTTATAAAAAATAGTTATCGACATAATGACAAAAAGCCCCTAGTGTAAAACACAGGATGTGACATAACGGAAGGTCGAATATGAAGGACTGTATTGCTTGTCTGAACCTAAGAATATTTTGTCCTATAAAGATTTTTTTATTAAAGCCTTAATTTCCAAGTTACAGGGCGTTAAACTTGTAGATTGAGCACGCATTTCGCCATAAACGTTGCGCCTCTGTAATTTCTCACTCAACGCTTCCAGCAAGATGGTGCTCCTTCCGCCTCGCTATTCGCTAATACCGAGGAATTCATTAGATAATGCTTTAGGAGAGGGATGGATAGGTCAAGAAGTATCCATCAAATGATCACATTTTCTCGTAATTTCACGATTTTTATAGGGGCACCTAAGGTACATGGACCAAATATAGACACTGACCCAAATAGGGGCACTGTCCAAAAAAATAATGAAGAGAAAACTTTTTCTGCGCATATTACAGTTTACTATGATGAGTAAGTCTAGACAACTTCGCGGTGAACGTTAATTAGTCTACCAACTATGAAATGGCGCTCTAAAGAATAAATCTAGCAGAAAGTTAGATAAAAAAGTAAGGCTAGGTAAGTAAAACTTCATCAAATTTAAAGTAAAAATTTGAATCAAATATTGATTGTTGCATGTCAGTGTATGGCCAAAGAACTATAGTTGCATGTAAACTTATAGTTCTTTTCCTGTACTATCGTGAAAAAAGTTTTGATGGGAAAATATGGTGCCCATATTTAGAGCCCCGGGTCCTAATCAAAGCATTAATCGTTTTTTTAATTTTGAATTTTTTATAAATACCTTATAAAACAATTTCGGCAATTATGTCTACAATTTTTGAATCCCCATAACCTAGAGATTATCTACAAGTAATTTTATTATTTGGTTCGGTTATCTTATATGAAGACAATATATTACAGTTAAAATCCCTCCAATTTAAATTAATTAAGTGAAAATATAACTAACGTATTTAATACTACTTATCCTGATATGCTCCAGAAAGCATTTACAGAAATTAGTAAATTCGTTGCTTCGTACTGCGTTTCACTATGTCCACTGTAGTCCATTCTCTACAGTCTCTACAGGTCATTTTCAGCAACTGATTTATTAGAACGTTTCAATTTTCTGTTTGCCTTTAACATGAATTATTATATTATTTTTGTTAAATAAAGATTTATTTATTACAAGAAACTTCCTTTATCTGTTTGATTTGGTACATATCTAAGGTCATATAAGGTTCAAATTAAATTGAGATGGGTATATATATAGAGAATCAATATAAATATTATAAAATGAAAAAAACGACCCTGTCATGAAGAATATTTACAGAAACTATATTTTCGGTAAATTTTAGCAGCAAAACTTAAATTAAAATGGATTGCTTAAAATTCTGTTAATTTGTCTTTAATTATTTCATGTAACTAAAATTCAAGGAAGATGTTTCATTTATGCCATAAATATCTAACCAATTATTTGCAATATATCTTTGCAATCTATATACTACAAAAAAAAAGAGCGAAAAAAATTATATAAACAGGTATTGAAAGTATTTATTGAGCTATATTGAAATCAAAGACCCATATAAATAAATAGTTATTTGTTATTACTTAATATTGTTTTCATTATTGTGAGAATTATTATTAATGTTAAACACACAGTTATTATAAACAATTCCTGGTTGATTTTCTAAACCTGATGAGATACTGTGACTGGTACTGGAAATGTCTCTCATAGCTTGTATAACGCTTTTATGATGATTAATGTCCATTTGTAAATAAGCCTTGGATTGACTGGCAGTTATTAGGTCCTGTGATCTTTATCAGCTGATGTTTGCTGATCCCTCCTTTTGCTACGCTGAAGACTGCAGTTGCCCTCACTGAATAGTTACTGATCCTCACTTTCTTGGTAGCAATGCCAATCTCAGTGGCAGCAGATTTTAACCACGTAGAAATTGTATTTTCCCCAACAGGGCAATTTTGGTCATTCCAAGAGCTCATAAGGTTTGCGCGAGAAAACCCTATTTATACCCGTTCTCCATATAGAGCAATAGGAACTGATTAATCAAAATCGAGTCACATCAGATATCATTTTATGAGACGTAGATATAAGAAGTGTTGCTTTCAGAGACAAATTCTCTGCATTAATTCACCATTATTTTTATTAATTTAATCACGGGGAAACTAGTGTAGGCACAATTAAGATCCAGTCTGGAGATTATGTGGGTATACACGTAAAATAACAATTATATTAGCTGTAGCTATGTGGAAACGCTGAGAAACAGATTAGAGCCTATATTATACACTGGTTCCTACTTTGCTGACAGAGGGAATGTTTTAATTAAATAAATTTCTACGGGAAATTAATTTTAGAACACGTGGGTTTGCTACTGCATGGGTCTATTTCATTTTTGGCACTGCTACGTGACATTTATGAGAATACGATACACAAGAGAAATAGACTAAGCAGGTTGGTATAGAGAGCTTGAGAGCACAGATAATAGAAAAGGAAATTGATTATTCAATTAAGACATTATATTAAATTATCATCCACGGATATTCTCGACTAGAGACTTTTTTCTTGGAAGAAGGGGTTGTTATTGTCTTATTAGCCATGTGAGTTGCATACACTGTTATTATTTCTACAACCACTTTATTTCTGAAATTCATTAATAATAAATTACAATTTAGAAAATATTATCGAAACTATTATAAATTGAAGACAGAAATATTAGAAAATCAAGGTTTAACAAATAAGAGATATTATTTTTTATTTATTGTTACATTTTGGACGGTAAAGTTATTAAAATGTATCTGTGACACTACTGGCCGCTTTGTTACAATAATGGTGAACGACATTGTTGATGCTGATGAAGAAATGTTTAGTAAATTGTTGGTTTCGTTGTATTCAATCGAATTCTAAATTTCCTTGGCAACGTAGACTTTATTTTGGGTCGATTCGTCAATGTAGTTTCGGCCACTGATGTGGATTTCCATTCACCACGCGCGCCGCTTGGATTATCAATGAAGTTATATCATCACCAGCATTAATCAAAATTGTAGCAGAACTGCAGCGAAAACAGTGTCCTGTATACAACTTAGGATCTGGAGGATTTACATAAGTAGCAATTTCTTTTCCAAATTTGTTTATTCCTACGTTTTCTACGGTGCATTTTCCGTTTACATATGGCAACGAATTGTATACTACGTACCAGTATTATAGAGTTCATTGACCTATGTACTTGATAAAAAAGGATAGAATTACACACTTTTTTGGACGAATATTAATATTATGGAGAATTTGCATTTATTTTCAATTGACTTGAAAGACCATGGACGTATTTTGTCCAATATTTAAAAGTCATCAACAATTTTTTTTTAAATGCTCAAAAAAATACTAGATAATTGATTGTTTTAATCGCGCTAACACGCCCACGTCGCCACACGTTCGAAAACGGGGCGTTCGGCTCTCGTGACGTCACCAGGTAAACGAGTCTTGCTATTGGTTGTAGTTAAGCAGCTAATTTCAGTGGATTGACGTTGCCTTTTTTGCAATTGTCAAGGTCTTCTTCAATTGTCAAGGTCTACTAGAACAAAGAAGAAAATAGAAGAAAGGATAGAGAGGATATAGAGGAAATGAATAGAGGAAAGGAAAATAGAAAAATCTTGTAAACCATTGGAGCTACGATATTTGAATTACGAAAAAGTAACACCCCAGTGCAGCCTACTATATGATGTTTCAAAATTTGCGAATTCCGATTACATACTTTCAAAGGTATTTTAGAAAGGTAGATTTCCGGTTTCTTTTTAATTTTTTTCCAACTACGTACTTTAAAAGATATGACAAAAAAAACACATTCTCGTTGTTACTTTTTCTGCTCTACAAGCCCATGTTCTTAGATTTTCAATTCAACGTTTCGTTTCTCTGCAACCATCATCAATTTCATAATCTAAAATAATCGGAAAATGTTATTTATTCTTAATAAACTCTAATTTGATTTCTAAATCCAACGGTATATCATACTCAACATTTTCCGATGATAAAAAACAATAATTCTAGTTGAAAAGGGAGTTGATGAGGGTTGCGAAGAAATGAAACGTCGGATTGAAAATCTAAAAACGTCGGCAGGTAAAGCAGAAAAAGTGGCAATGAAAACGTGAAATTTATTTTGTTGTTTTGTGATGTTTGGTAAGGAAGTGAGGTTTTGTGATGTTTATGTTACAACCAAATCGCTACTGCAAAATTTTCTCAGTCTATTCAAAATTATCTCGATACCATTGCGGTCACAAGAAAAAGCAAATTCGTGTAAATTATATCGATCTTGGTTGTGAAGTTTTGACAAATATTGAGAAAAAAAAACTGTTGAATTCCTAACGGTTTTCCTTCAAAACATTTTAGTCCTGAAACCGGTCAGGCCGGTTAAAAAGGTGTTATAAATTTTAATTGCTATTAGAAATTAAAGACTTCCTTTGTTAAAGTGAAGCTCAAAGATGAAATGTTTACTGTTCAATTATTCATTGTATTTTTATATAACCAATTGAAGTTACCAATCCGTAACTTTCTGCAGCATAATACATTTTTAAACGATCAGCATTTTCACTATGAATACCAGTTAATTTGTTAATAAGTGGAAGAAATGAGAGCGGTCCAAAGTTGGGCCCCTGTGGTACTCCAGAGGTAGTAAACTTATTTTTAGATTGAGATCCATTATGAAACACATACTGAATTCTATTAGGTAAATATACTGGACAACAAAATAACAAATCATTGCAGTTCGCTTATTAGAACTCGTGACGCAAACTTTGTTTAAAAGACATCGATCTGTACGTGATTGGCAATTTTTAATGGACACATATTGATAAAAAAAATGTTAGATGTCTGATGGTATAACGTAACGGTGAATAATAACAGTTTTAATGCAATAAAATAAACTGTATCATAATAAATATATCGTTCTGTGGTAAAGTTTCACTTTATATGTCTTTTTCGTACGTATGCATATATATATATATATATATATATATATATATATATATATATATATATATATATATATATATATATATATATATATATATATATATATATATATATATATATATATATATATATATATATATATATATATATATATATATATATATATATATATATATATATATATATATATATTTATATATATATATTTGTATATATATATTTGTCTAGATATATACTTTGCGCTTCAGTTTTTTTAATTTCTTATAGTTATATATTTGCATAAATATTCCACGGTGAGGCTATTAATAATTTATTCATGCATGGGATTTGCATTATCTGCGCCCATCTGCGATGGTTCAACAAACAGTTTGCAATTTTAATTATATGTTACGTTTAGCGCTAGCCACAAGGTACATTTTGAAATTCTAATTGCTATAGGAGGTAATGCATTCATCTTACCGATAGGTGCCTATAAGAGGTCAAAAATGTTGCACTTTTATTAGATTGCATAAGAGCAATCAATTTTTGTAAGAAGATATCGAAGTTAAATTATTGAATCAGGTTTTGTATTGCTCTCACGTCAAAATATGTTTTTGTGGAGTGGAAACTTTTCTATTATTACAAGCTTTTATTTAGCTTGTATGTATGTATCTATCTATGTATGTTTGTTCGGGTCAAATCTTGCAACTGAATTTTAAAGTAGTTATCTTCAACCGATTGAGCTGAAATTTTACATGCACGTTTAGTTTGGATGACAATTCATGGTTAGATAAGTGGCGCCGTTTTAAAAGTTTCTATTTAACTTGCTATGTATGTATTGTCTGTAACAGACATATGTGAATGAAAAAATGCCGCATCGTGAAAGGATGCGGCTACGCGCTTTGACGAGATCAAAGTCGGATCGCGCCGCTCATCAAATAAATCGGGTTTCCCTTTGACGATGCGACATTTTTTCATTCTCATATATGTCTGTTACAAACTATATATATATATATATATATATATATATATATATATATATATATATATATATATATATATATATATATATATATATGTATCTATGTATGTTTGTTCGGGTCAAATCTTGCAACTGAATTTTAAAGTAGTTATCCTCAACCGATAGAGCTGAAATTTTGCATGCATGTATAGTTTGGATGATAATGCATGGCTAGATGTTCGTTATAAATCCAATATGGAGTATAGTGACGTCGTTATAAATCCAATATGGCGGACCACCCAATATTGCGGACTAATTATTTTTTATGCACTTCCATGACATGGATATCAGATGAAAGGGTTTACTGAGAAGAATGCAAAAATTAAATTACGTCACTATAAATCCAATATGGCGGTCCCAAACATGGTGGACTATGTTTTTTAATGGGGTGTATGATATCAATTGAAAGGGTTAAAGAGGAAAAAATTAGCCAAATGGCGGAAAACAAGATGGCCGTTATACCAATTTTAAAGAGTTATAACACGGCACAGGTTAGGGATCGTTTGGTGGTGCTCGAACAAATGTTATAGGGACCGACAAGGGTGTTGTAGGGACCGACAAATTTTTCAAGATGGTGGATCTAAGATAACGATCAAAAACTTAATTGCTCCAATCCGTCTGAAATTGTTATCCCGGGGTTTTTGGAGTCCCGATTACAATTTTGGGTCGAATTGTTCGGGTCAAACCTTGCAACTGAATTTTAAAAATACGCCTTGGTTGGCTTCATACTATTACTTCTATAATTTGTCGAGATGGGCGTCAATAGCATTGGTTTGCAACCTGCCTAGGAGAAGGAAAGCTCCAAAATCAAACCAGGAACTGTGTTTTGTTAGGCACAATTAAGCTTCAAGCTGAAATAAGAGTTAAGTTGAGTCAAATCACTAGAAGGTTCCCTTATGGAAGAACTAGACTGTACTAAACGAAATGAACAGGCTTAGAAACATGTCCAGTGATAACTAAAAAATAAAAAATAAATTAATTTAATATTAAAAAATTTAAAAACAAGCTTTTATTTAAATCTCTAAAAAGAAGAAAATAAACTTTAAATTAAATTAAACCCATCAATTTATTACATTACACAATTTATGTGATAAAAGCTTGTCGACTTGATATTGACATAAGTAATTCTAGGAAAAAAATTATGTTTTTTATAAAATAGGCAAATCTCGCGACAAGCTTTTATATTATATAAATTGTGTAATGTAATAAATCGATGGGATAAATTGATGGGATTAAAACTTTAAATTAAATTAATTTAATTTAAAGTTTATTTTCTTCTTATTAGAAGATTTAAAAAAAAGCTTATTTTAAAAAATGTTTTTTACTATTAATTTATTAACATATATTTTATCACCTTGTATAAATGATAAATCATATAAGTATTTATTTATATATTGATTATAAAGTATTCAATTTTCTCATGAAACAAATAAATGTCGGAAAACACCTGCTACGGATATTAACCATTTTTTTCAGTACCTGCTCGTACAGGGAGGGCAATAGGGCCACTGCCCAACTGAAAAGTTTTTTTTAATAGATACATTAATTATAAATACCTAATTTGTAAATTTTCTGATATGTTTCGTAACAAAAAGTAAGTTTAAAAACAGAGAACTTATATTTTTGAAAGTGACAATAGTCAGCTCCGACCTCAAAACTTAGTTCCAAACCGAGTTCAAAAGTCGCAGTCTACTTGGTCGAGTCGTGAGGACATCTTACACATTGACCCCCAACTGAGTTTCTCAATTTCGTTGTGACTGCACGTATGACTTATGTGCTTCATTTACTGTACTTTTGTTGACGCCGCAAATATGAATTACTGCAAAATGGTGACAGCGCCATATAGTTAAGTGTGATAATGGTTGCTAACGTTAACCAGACAAACCTGTCGATAAACCTAGGCTCAACCATCAAGGAACGATCGCAAATAAAAGTCATATTGAAAATAAATAGATTAGTACATCAGAGCAGGCTACGATGGCGTATAATTAAAATGGGATAATTTATTAGAGAAAATTATGTATTTAGCGACATAGTTATGGCCAGCCGACCAGCTTTAAGTAGAAGCTCAAACACCAATAATAAAATGAGGAATTATAAGCTTTAAGCGAGTCGTATGATAGGTCAACATGTTATTTGCTATGTGAGTAGGCCGTTATAACTTTATTACATGTAATTAAGTTTGTTTTCACAACTTCTTCGAAGATTTATCACAACTAATTGCGATCATATCATGGCCAATTCCACGTAATCATTAGGTGTCAATTTAAATTCAAATAAAATATCTACCCAAGTCTTGTTCATGCATTCATGAATAAATACTTATTTTATTTGCGAATTTAAATTATAGATAAGAATTATATGCAACCGTAGCAACAAAGTGACATACCCTATGATCATTAAGTTCGACACTTCTCGATATTTTTTTTATATTTTACTTTGCATTTATTTTTTTAAGTTTTCATGTATACCACATAGTGTGTAATCCTTCCGTGTGAATTATATGTATGCAATTATTTAAAACATATTAATATATTATTATTATTATTTGGTGCTGGTCAGTCCCCCCTGGTCTCAGACTAGTCCAGAAAGTCCCGCCAGCCTCGTTACTTAACGCCCCCCCCCCCCACGTCCGCGGGGTAAGTGGTCAAGTCACAACTCATGTGTTCTGAGTAGACGCAACGAGCTAAGTATAACAGCCTTCTGCATCGTCCCAGCGATGACTTCTGCCGATTGACGGCATGCTGGGATGGTTTTTAATTCTGAGAGCAATGATTGTCGCATACCTCCAAGAGAGCCAATATTAAGAACCACTATTTTAACAGAATAACCCGGGTACAGCCTGCGGGGTTCAGAGAGTAAATCTCGATATTTTGTCCGTTTCTCCTCCTCTTTCAAGACAATGTTCCTTTCGTCGGGAGGCGAAAAAACTATAACGAAGACTGTATAAGTCTTCTATATTTCTATAGTACACTCCGTGCAATGGCTTATCTCTGTGCTGTTGAAAACGAAGTGTTTTTCTAGCAGACCGCAGGTGGGCTTTCAACTGAACAGGGTCCTACTCGATGACAGAGTTTGGATTATTTGGAGCTCGGTGTCGAAGTCGAGAGCTAAGCTATTAGCTTCTCTTTGTGCTGCCCTTTATTATAAAAGCTCCTACGCCAGCTCCTTCATGGTCTTTGATCATGAGGAGTAGGGGATCCGAACTCCTGATAATCTTACAGGCTCTGGAGACAGCCTCCAGAGTTACTCTGTTGTAGAGACACTCCAATCCCAAAAGTCCACGGCCTCCCTGTTGTTGTGGGAGAACGTTGTCGCGGAACCGACGATCTCGGATGCAAATTCCGACAGAGATGCATAATTTTGCGGGTACCTACGTCGAGTTGCTGCAGCTCCTTTTGTGTCTATTTGATTACTCCAAAGGAGTAGAGTAGAACCGGAACGGCAAGCATATTTGTCAACACCTTGTTGGTCCCTGACAGCTCTGAGGACCAGATATGTCGAAGTAGGCGGCGGTACTTGCCGCGGAGAGCGTCTTTTGTAATATTTACCTCCTGGATGTGACTTTGTGGCACACCCAGGGTTGTAACCACGGGTTCTTTTAAGTGCAACAGATAATGGCAGGAGTAATATGCAGAAAAGGAGGGGACTAAGGGTATCACCCTGGAATACACCTACAAATAACCGGCTCCGTTTGAACCCTGCTATCACCCGATGTAATGGTGAAGCGGGTTCTGCAGAGCGGCATCAGTTGTTCTATGCATGCCACTATTGGATCTGGTACCGCAAGGCATTGGAGCAAGTGTATTATTAGCAGTGCTGCCAGATCTACCGTTTCCAACTAGATCTACCGCCCTACCGTTTTAAAATCTGATTTTACCGTAATTTTCATCCAAAAAAATATATATGGAGAAACCGAAAAACTATAACATGTTTTTGTATAATATGTCAAAATAATCATATTTTATTTCGTTAATGATATTTTTATTATCTATATATATTAAATGACACTAAACATAAAGCAATTGCACGCCATGAGTCCTATGACGTAGGAACGTATGTGAGCTGCTAGGCAAGATTGCGGGGATTCACAGACGCAGAAGATTAGTCATTAGAGTGTGAAGTCGAAGAGTCAGGCGACAGACTACTACTACTACTATTTCAGCGACGTATTTCAGAATAAATTGGTATTTGTGTGCGATTTTCAGTGCTTTGTGCATGGCATATATTTATATTATTATTTATTACGTATAATAATGTCTGACAGCGACAACTGTAGGTACCTCCAGTAACAATGATACTGATACTAGCAATGGCAAAGTCGTTAAAAAAAATAAAACATTCCCAAGTTTATAAAAGTTCATGGTAAAAGAAGATACTTTTAAGGGTCGACTTGAGAAGAGTAATAAGGTAGGATTCTTTTGTGTATTTTTTTGCGAGAATTCACATCGACACGCATCAAATTCCGTAATAGGCACAGAACCATCTAGCAACACTGATTATTAGCTCATGTGATGTGTCGAATGCCTTGCGGCAGTTGATCCAGTCCATAGAAAGGTTTCGCTTGTACTGCCTGGAGTCCTGCATGATACATCTGTCCTAAGAGTTACCTTAGGTATCTATCGTTTTTTTCACTCAAACAATGTGGATCAACTTGTTATCATTTCATGTATTACAGGAGCTTCCACAATCCGATCGCTCGATTTCACTTTTGCGCTTTAAAAAAAATACCCGTTTATGTATCTTAGAATATCAGGAAACATAACATCAGAAAGCCTCATATGATTGTCGAACATTGTAGGAAGTAAGCGTTAAGATTTAAGTGCGTTATTAAAATTGTGCCAAAACCTTTGCGCTCATAAATCTCAATGTTATGACAATATGACAGCAGCACACGATTTCTATTTGAATATAGCTCCTAAACAACTTAAATTCCTCAAAAACTGATTAATCTTGAGTTGTCTGTAGTCTCTCCAACGCATTTATGTTTCAATCTCAGACATTTCATAATATGCGAGTAAGTTGGATAATTTCGTTTTAGGATTATCTTAACAAACTTCGTGATCGAACAAGGAATATAATTTTAAATCGGTAATAAATTATAAAATAATGTGAACTCTTCTCGAATTCAAGTATTTAATGTAAAAAACAAAGTATTAAGCCAGAACTTTTCAATCTCAAATAGCTTATCAATTTAATTTACAAAGTAGGATTAGGTTGGGATGAGGATCATGTTATTAATGTTAATTAGTGTTAGGAAAAAAACTTGTAATAGTATTAAATAGAAGACAAATAAATCTTCTCATCTCATGGCATCTATAATGTCTATTATGATAGAAAATTCGTGATCCGCTACCCCAAAATCCCCGAGAAAAATTTGGGCCTCATCGCCGAGCTATCAAATTTGAGTCCATTCGGCCATATAAATGGGAGTCTATAAATGGCAATATTCATCCACCATTTTTTAAATTCATCAGTATTGTTACGGAATCGTCATCATTAATTTACTGAAAATGTGTACAATCTGGCAATACCGCGCCAGATAAAACCCCCAGAGGCGAATCTCAACCGACCAGGACCTCAAATAACCGAGATACACCCCCTGGGCCTATTTAGAATTGTTACCGCATAAAATATGTGGACTGCCCCCTGTAGAACTTTTCGAGACAATTTGTATACAATCTACAATGGGGTGGAATAATCGAGAAGCTTTCAGAAATTTCTAGAACCTTGAAAATAGTAAATAAAGGCCAATCGATCATCATTTGTTCTGGACATTACCAATTATTATACGAACCTTACGAACTTTACAGGTGAAACCAGCATAGACATTTTAAACTTCCCAAAATATATTGTAAAAAATAAGAAATTTAGTGCATATAAAAAAAATAATAAACGTGAAAAAGAAAAAATATATGGTGTTGGCAGGGTTCCCACCCGGGTACCCCCGACTCCAATTTATCTGAATTCAATCCAATAATTTATTTAAAAAAATTAACCTGCGATAAAGAGACTAAGTACTGATTTCCGTAACCGTATTTATTAATCAAATTTTAAGAAATTCGGGTACGCTATGCTGTATGTGCGGCTTAATGAAGAAAAAGAATTTCAAAACTGTACGATTTGTTATTATTGATAAATATCTTCATGCATTTTTTGGGACGCCACTGATGAAACATTTGTTATTGGATTTGGCTGAAAAACAATTCCTTTATCCAAAATCGATTTTTTCTGACAAATCTTAACTTAACTGAATATTTCGGTGGTGTTCGTGTTAACAGGAAACACGACGTACCGACGGATATTTTTTTAAATATTATATTATGGTGATGACAGCAAACACAACTGTACAAAATGTTTGTTCTTCGAAGAAAATGGTCAATTTTAGTTTTTACGCCAGACAAGCAAAACATCTGTCAGAAAATACGGAGGTATACTACACTCATATATCAACAAGATGCATGATATCAGATCATCCTAACGTATGGACATCGTAAAGTATAGCCGAGAAATCTCCAAAGATTAATGTTTTGTATGTAATTCATTGCTAAATATACAAGATTTACTATGTATGGAAATTAATGGCCATGTAGCGTGGTGCGTACTAAATAGTGTTTATTTATATGGTTTTAGAAACTTTTAATTGGACTTTAATTACTTTCTCATTGTTACCGTCGAACTGACTTATTATTTTGCAAACTATACTGATATATTAGTACCTAATCAAGTGAATGCCTACCGTAATTATTAAACATACCCGTTACACTAAGACGCATTAACTTTATGGTAGGGAAGAAGCGGGCAAAACCAAGAGACAATCTAGAGTAGGGATATTAGGAATCTACACCAGCACACCTGAAAAGAACATAATTGAGGAATTGGAAAAGTCACCAGTTAAAAAAACTCATACTAAGAGAAAATTGGTGACAGATATTACATCAACGAAAACACAAAATTGCAAATAGACAGTAGAAATAAAGAAAAAATATGAGAAGGCTACATTGGTTCTGCATGATATTTCATCGTCAGATTCTGGTATAGACTTACCGTTAGATGTCACAGACCCTAAATATATATTTAGATTTTGAAGGTGATAATAGCAAGAACTGTTAAGCAATGAAAAAATCCTAAAGGATCACTATGTATTAGTGAAGTTTGTAACAAAAATGTGTACTATTCATTTTTGTTAGAAACTTATGTTGGAAAAGTAGTTGACGTATTAGAAAATGGTGAATTTGTAGTAACATTTTTAAAGAAGTATACGCAAGGAAATATATTTATATTTCCGAAAGACATTTCCAGTGTTGAAAGGAAGGATATTGTAGCAAAGTTGCCCAAACCCTCCACATCCCCAAGAACAACAAGAGTGGCATCCTATCTCCACTTTAAGATCAGTTTTTTTGGTTACGTTGTTCAATAATGTTAAAAAAACTAATTTTGTATTAATTTCTGCCTAAAATAAATTTTATAAAAAAAGCAGTTCTTAAAAAATTAAAAAAGGCCGGAGCTGACCCGCATCTGCCCCATCATGGGACAGTTTCGGGACAAATAATGAAATTATTTGGCAGAAGAAAATTTTCAAAAATCATTTATGGCCTGTTCCATAATCGACATAAAGCTTCCTTTAATATTAAGTCTCCTTTAAGTTCTAAAGCGTGTTCCATAATCGAATTTTAAAGCCACTTTGACTGAAAAGCTTCCTTTTTGCTAAAGTTTCAATTTTAGCCCTTTTGAGAGGAAAAAGTTGACTTTATTGTAAACTTAACTTACAAATTTATTTCTTACTGTCCGCATAAACTGTCGGTACTTAATATTGATCGTTTTGGGGCTTGGTGTGTGAAATACAATCTATCGTTTACTGAATTCTCGTTCAAGTTCTTCCTCAGAGAGTGAAGAAGAAGACATAACGGTGTTAAGAAGAAGGAAAATATATAGACCACGTCTGCAGTGTTTTCATCAAAATGATGCGACGACAGAATTTTTCCATCGTTTTTGATATCACCCCCTCCCTCCAGCCTTGTCCTCAAATAAAAATAAAACTTTAATCATACTAGGGATGGGTAATCCAAAGATTTTTATGGATCAGATCCAACCTGATCCGGTTCCAAACATATACCTGTTCCATGGATCAGTTCCGAGTACGCGTACGCGCGCGTACACATTGGGAGTTTCAGTTCCGCGCAATGCAACGGCCAAATCGGTACTCTTACTGGCCGCATGCGTCCGGACTGATTAAGACTGTACTGTACATATTACATAAGACTGTACTGTACGTGTATCTGCTCTGTATAGATCAGTCCAGATCAGTCCCACTCACTAAACTAAGCCCTTTGTTGGTTGTTGGTTTTACTCGTTCTCATAGTAGATGCATGACGGATCGCGTACACGTTTATACGTAATAATAAGGTTTATAGTTTTATCAGTTGAAAAATAGAAATGGCGACAGTTAATAAAAGAAGTCCTGTATGACTTTTTTTCACTATGTTGAATGACGATACAAAAAGCGCAAAATGTGACACATGTAAACAAACTTTGTCTTACAAACTTACAACTATGACATTTCTTATTCATTTTCAAAGCGTTGTTATAGCAGCCGTAAATACACAATCAATAAATACACGATTGTATTAGAAACGAATGAAACGATACACTCCGGTCCGGACTGGAAAAATGTCGAATCATCAATCATCCGACAAATCAGAATCTGGTGCTGCGCCGATCGCACATCATCCCTAGCTCGTAGCTCGTATCAATTGTTTTTACGTATGAATACGCGTACGACGCGTATCAGTTCTGCGTCCGAGTCCGAGCGACTAAGTTCAACTAAGTTGATCCTGCACTCGTTCGATCCTCAATCACCAACTACGGCTCGTTGGACTCGTACGCGTTCTGTTTTATCTATGGATCAGTTCCGCTGATCCCAAAGATACCTGTTCCAAAGTATCAGTTCCAGTATTGGGTTCCTATCCCTAAATCATACTCTCACATAATTGACAAGAATATCTTCTCCGCATTTGTCACTTTATTTTCGATAACTTTTCTCTGCCATATATTTGCATTCAGTAATTAAATCTCATCATCTTTCCAGAAAGTGACTTTTTTGCGGATTTTTTCCGCCTGACGTCGACTCATTATTTATTATATATACTAACACTTTAATAACAGGATAAAAATATAACCACAAAACGAACAAAATTTATTTAAATTTCCATCACAAAACAACTTCGAAAATGTTAGGTTATTATTAAATAAAATTGTCATAATTGTCTCATTTTGCCTCTCGACTAACTTCACACGTAACTTTCAGGCTCGCAAACACTATGAATATTCACCAATTAAAGCTTTTCCTAACGGGAGATGCATTTCACTTTATGGAACAGAATCGACTTTAGAGAGAATTAAAAGTCCACTTTTTCTAAAAGCTCTTTTCGAAAAGGGCACTTTTGTTCATATTTATGGAACTGGCTGTTACTTTTTTATTTAGATCTGACAGGGAAACATTGAAACTGACAGGAAACAAGTGAACTTAGCTATATTTAATTATTGCAAATCTTTATGTCAAATATCGATGGATATATAGCAGTTTGAAAAAAGATGTCCGCACTTGCCCCTTTCTCCCCTATATTTTTTGAATATGTTTTGCAATCAGGGGCAGATTTAATGATTCGGGAGACCCGCCCGCTCATCACATCACATCACTTGTTTTTCATTAATTTTCTGCCGGTTTTTGCTGGTTTTTCTACTTGCTGGTTTTTAAACATGCCAAATATACACATTCTGTATTGTAGTTTAAAAGTTTTTCTCGTCCACATGTCTTCGTAGGTTTTATTGTATCCACTCCTTTGTTGCATTAACTCTGGCGACTCGAAGAGGTTGAACATAAAGCCATATACGATATACGGCCCTTGGCTAACAGCAAAGTTTCCAAGCACTCTCCCAAGTTTCTATGGATAAAATTCCGCGTTTGACTATATTTTATTTGATTTTATTTTTGTAGTAACCCAGCAGATTTTATAATCCATTTACGTGGCATTGATTACAATTTTTGAAAGTGGAATTAACAATAATTACAATACTTACAACTATAATTACAATGTAGGTACCGGGTAAGTCTCTTAAGATTGACACCGATAAGGGCGGTGTCAATCTCACTTATCCTTTGCCGATTTAACTCATTCAAAAAAGGAGTAGACACGGTTTTTGATGAATTTTTATAATCTGAGAACAGATATTAAAAATCTCGTAAAATATACAGGGTGGAAAATAAAACATGATTTTTTTAAATAGAACACTCCGTATATTTTTAGACCAAAATAATGGCCTTAATTTTCTGAATTCAAAAATGTGCAATTGTTATATAATCACTCCACCTGTTCGTGAGATATTACTAAAAACTTATCACATTACGGGTGTCAATTATAAAATAAGAACATCAAGATACCTCTGGAAACAATGCATATTTGCATTGTTTATTTGTTGACAGATGTCATCCATTTTTTTGTGAGATAGTAGTTCACTCTCTTAGATATTAGCGTAAAAAATACGTAGTGTTCGTAAAGAAGCAAGTTATTTTGAAAATGGTATATTCATTGGAAGAGCGAAAAGAGTTACTTGAAATTTATATTCAGTGCAACAAGAATAAGTCTCTTGCTCGGAGGGAGTATGTTAGGTTATTTCGAGAAAGGCTCCTCCTTCCAAAAATAGTTTTAAAAACATTTATGCAAAGTTTAGGAATACCGAATCTCTGAGAGACAAGAAAAGGGAAAGGCGAAGAACAAAAACAGGAGAAGACACAGAACTCAACGCGTTATTATATTTTGCTGAAAATCCATCCAAATCATCCCATGCCCCAGCAATAGAATTGGATATATCACAAAGAAGTGTGATAAAAATATTACATCGCCATAATTTTAAACCATATAATATTTTGCCCGTTCAATATTTAGACGACGACAACCTTCAAGACAGGTTAACCTTCTGCAGAGACATACTTGATAGAATAGAGGAAGATGATGAGTTTCTAAGTCATGTCTTTTGGACTGACGAAAGCAGTTTTTCTACTGCGGGAATTTTTAACAGAAAAAATGCACATTACTGGGCAGCGGAAAATCCACATATTGTAAAAAAAAATAAAAAAACAAGGATACCAAACTGTAAACGTGTGGTGTGGCATCCACAAGGATGCTATTGTAGGTCCTGTATTTATAAATGGGCCCTTAAATGCACAACGTTATGTGGATATTCTTCAACATCCAGTTGAAAATTATTTAGATAATATTAATTTAGTGGACAACAGATCTGTTATTTGGCAGCAGGATGGAGCACCACCACACTCTGCAAGGAACGTCACCGATTACCTAAACAGAAAATATCCTATTTGGATAGGAAGGCACGGTGTTATACATTGGCCCGCTAAAAGTCCGGACTTAACACCTATGGATTTTTTTCTCTGGGGTACGATAAAACAAGATATATACGAAACTGGGATTTTTAATAATATGAATGAGTTAAAAGAATACATACGTGTAAAAATTGAGGAATTAAACCAAAATGGTGATATATTTCAAAGGGTGAGAAGCAATTTTATAAAGCGATGCCAAATGTGTATTCAGAATGGTGGTGGTTACGTGGAAAATATTTAATTACGTTACGTGTAAATAAATCAAATTGTGTTACTCTATTGTGTTACTGTATTAATATTGACTTTAATTTGTTTTTAATAGGCTTATGTTGTTTATAGTTATTACTCGTTACTGTTATTGTTACCTATATATTATTTATTTATTATCTCAATAAATAGCATTGTTTCCAGAGGTATCTTGATATGTTTTTTGTTTTTTAATTGACACCCGTAATGTGATAAGTTTTTAGTAATATCTCACGAACAGGTGCAGTGATTATATAACAATTAGATATTTTTTTATTCAGAAAATTAAGGACATTATTTTGGTATAAAAATATACGGGGTGTTCCATTTAAAAAAATCATGTTTTATTTTCCACCCTGTATATCTTACGGCATTTTTAATATCCGTGCTCAGATTATAAAAATTCATCAAAAACCGCGTCCATTCCTTTTTTGAATGAGTTAAATCGGCAAAAGATAAGTGAGATAAGGGGGGTGTCAATCTTAAGAGACTTACCCTGTACAGTCCGTCACAGGAGAGTTGAATGCGGGATAAAAATTACGATGTTGCAACATTCTCTATTTACGTATTTTTTTACTGCAGTAGCTTACACAAAGAAGACAAATTTCCATTATGCTGTCATCTTGGCCGAATCTTCTATTGCATTTTTTATCGCCCATCCCCCTCATGCTTGTTCAACTCTCGTGAGGCGGACATTATATTTCCTCGCTATCTAAATAAATTGGAACACTACGCAGCTTCCGGTTAAACCGGGAACAAAGTGAATTTGTTTTTTTTTTACGGAACTTCCAGCTTTTACTTCCAAATATACTCATACCACATTTAATAGGTTTATCTTTGATAACAAGGACGATATTTCTACCCGCAAGTTAGGAAAAATGGAACGCGTTTTTTTAGGGGTCTCCCTGTAAGCCTATTCCAATAAAAGTTTCGGTATTTATTTATTCAGTATCGATTTCGTCGGTATTTTCTGAATTAAAACAGCCTTACCCGTGACATTTTGTACAAATAACTGAGCATCTTAAATCAATATGTTTTATCCTCGTTGCTATCGCAGATAAACTTATTAAATTTGATACGAGTGTATGTGGGACGAAAAGTTGTATACAAACATGTACAATTTACAGGATATTTCTACTAAAAAAATTTAGTTGCTCAATAAATGTCACCTTGTTAGCAAAAATTGTGCCGAGATATTTTAATGATACCACTTGTATTTTTATTAGATGCTCCATTTATAATTACAGGCAATTATTGTTTTACGTTTTTTAAAACTTTTTATGCAGTTGAGTACATGCTCATTGAATTTAAGACTGTGGACAAAATATACACCCAAAAATTTTATAAAACTGACAGTTGTGCGTAGTATCAAAAATTAACTCATATACACTCAGAGGCACAAAATTCGATCCATCTAAAATTTACCTAAAATTCAAAAAATTTGAATATATTTTCCTAACTATAGGTTCGATTTACATGATTTTTTTTTAATGGTAGGTTTATTCGTGCGGAATGCAGATGTGCTACTGAATTTCAGCTCAATTTTAAATTTTGACCATATACAAGGTGTACCAATTACATCGGACATTTGCATAAAGTTTGCAACACTCTTGTGGTAAGTGCAAGCAATAAAAAGATGAAAATTTTGGTACAGAACTTTAGCGTAGTCTCTTCTTAACAATTCATTTTTTAATTAATATGATAAGTTAAAATAATGACGTAGTTTTTCAATTTATAATTAACATTAACTTTTAACCTCACAAACAAAGAACCAACATACAAAATTTCTCGATAATGAATGTAACAATATGTTAAAATTAACAACAAAAATAAACTTAAAAATAACAGTTAATATCTTGTATTGCCTCCCCGAGCCAGAATTACAGCTTCCATGCGTCTTGGCATCCCCTCAAATAAATGCCGAATGGCACCTTGGTCACATTCATCCCATGCTTGTACGACAGCTGCACTAAGCTCCCTCAGGTTCACAGGAGCAGGAACTTGGGCTCGAACACGTCTTCCTACCATGTCCCAAACATGTTCAATAGGGTTAAGATCTGGGCTTCTTGCAGGCCACACCATACCATTTACCACCACTAACTCTGTACGAGCTTCAAGACTAATTCCTCCCCACACCATAATTGAGCCACCACCAAAACTGAGCCTTGGCACAATATTGCACTCTGCAAACCTTTCGCCACCTCTTCGCCATACTCTGTGACGGCCATCTGGAGATAACATGCAAAATCTCGATTCATCAGTAAACACGATTGTACCCCATTCCTCAATTCCCCAATTTTGGTGTTTACGGGCGAAAAGAAGGCGCTGAAATATTGACATGAATTGTTAAGACAAGACCACGCTAAAGTTCTGTACCAAAATTTTCATCTTTTTATTGCTTGCACTTACCACAGGGTGTTGCAAACTTTATGCAAAAATCCAATGTAATTGGTACACCTTGTATATGGTCAAAATTTAAAATTGATCTAAAATTCAGTAGCAGATCTGCATTCCGCACGAACAAACCTACAATTTCAAAAAAAAAATCATGTAAATCGAACCTATAGTTAGGAAAATATTTTCAAATGAATTTTTGGTAAATTTTAGATGGATCGAATTTTGTGCCTCTTAGTGTAGTACAATACAATTTTGGCCACGTTAAGCACTAACGCATGTCTTACTTAGATTTTTCGGAAAGAGTGTAAGTAAAAATGTTCGAATACAATTTATTATTTTAAATTGACAGTTCTATATTTTAATATATTTTTTCTACGACCACTATAGTAAATGCTAGATTACATACAACGCATAAACGTAAGCGAGTAACGAAATTCCAAATTGTAACTGTCATTACCACATAAGTATTGATAAATGTAATTTTTAGTAAAATATATCATTTTATCGACTAATTCTTATTATTTATTGAACTATATTTAATGCCAAAATCAATAAATATTTTTTATCGCCATTTTTGTTCATTTTTATAAACAATTTTCTACTACATTTCATGGTACTTACTTTCAATTACTACTTTGTGATTCTTAATAGATAGATGATGGATAAAATCAGATAATTTAAAATGTGGCATACATATTCTGGGGCGTTGGAAATATTTTTCTTCTATATTTATGAAGTTCAGTTAATTTACATTAGAACCCTCAAAATACACGTACCTAAATCGATAATAATCTCCTAGAATGCGTTGACTTTATAAACACGAGTATAATATTATGCAGCTGGCTCTAATCCATTATCAGTTTGACACAGTTAACTTTGAAAAATATCGATTGGTAGCAAGTTATCAAGTATTATATATACACGTTGTTACTATTTAACAATATGTAAGGTATAATTATTAAAATTATCATAATTATACGCTATGAAATGGAACGTAATATAAAATTGAACCTGGTATTTGAGCTTTATTTTTTTGCAGGTCTTTCATCTTTGCATTTATCAGTGAACGACTCTTTGATCGAAAATTTGTTAGGTAATTCATAGTAAATGTTGGAATGCGAAGTCTTCAAGGATATCTAGTCAGGATTCACGCCGAGGATGTTTTGATTATGGACATTTGAATAGTTATAAAAATTTAGCTAGTCAGCTTGGTGCTCAGAGACATAAATTAATTAATATAATCTGTCAAAGTGTAAAGAATAGCCGGTAATATGCGATGATCTGTTGTTTTATCGTATTTAATATGATTTATAAAGGTTTACGTGCAACTCTATAACACAACATAACATTTTCCTAGCAGAATACTATAAAAAAAATATATTTAAGGTTTAAGCAATGATATAATTTATTAAGTGATTGTAAAGAACCCATAATATTAATATGCCAGATGGGACGTATGCCACGGTCTTTAATATCAGGCTAAAGTCTTTGCTGTCCTAGTGGCAGAAAATACGGAAGAAGTAAGGAATTGTACAAGGCAAAGCATTTATTTCTGCTCTGACAGTCAGGCGGCACTAAAGGCCTTAGTATCTCCAAGGACAAGATCCGCTCTTGTCCAAGAGTGTGCAGATACCCTGGAGGAGTTGGCCAGAGGAAATGATGTGAAATTGGTAAGGGTACCAGGCAATAATGAGGTCCCAGGGAACAAAAAGACCGACGAATTGGCCCGACTCAGATCTGGGACCCAGCCAGAAACCAGAACCGACTCTAAATTTATCCTAAATTCAGGCTTGTGATGTCGGTGATATCACAGATGTCGGTGATATCTGGTTCCAATTCTGCACGAAGAGGTGATCGAAAATTAGAGCTTAAGAATGAAGCAACTAATGCATAGCCGGCCAATATTTGAATGAAATAATATTAAAAAAATAAATTGATATAGATTGGTCTTTTGGTTCATAATTAAGTGTTCACCATCACATTCAATTTCATTTTTATTCAATCACAGTTTTATTTCAAAATATTTTCCTGGGTGTTACAGCAGTAATTTTTCTTTTTTTCGATACTTTTTCATCTATTATGACTATGCACTATGCACTATTTAGCGATCGGACAGATAATTGGAGGTCGTGAGAGAGCATTTTTTTCCAAAGCGGATGAACCGATTTAATCCGTCATTTTCTTGAATCCAGATAGAAGTTATATCAAAATCTAGTATTAGATATGTATTTCGAAAGCATTAACTTTAGAAGAACAAGCTCAAAGTGGCCTTTTTAGCAGTCAATCCGCCATGTTGAATTTTGATGTTTCGGGATATCCGACCGTCTGCCCTTTGTATCGGCTTATTAAATGGGCTGACCAATGACCATGAACACCATTTTTTTCTCCTCGGACATAGCAGTATTTGCAAGCGAAGGAGTTGCCGGCGCCAACCTCCAAAAATACTTAGATCTGCTAAGATGGTTGATGATAAAATGAAATGGAGGCAAATCAATGCAAGTTTGCACGTATAACTTTTACTATCCGTAAATATAAGTGCCAATTCGTCAACGTCAAACAAACTATACTGTGATACACTCAAAACAAGGGAAACCAACTGACTTACTAGGCAAGCTATGAATAAAAAAGTCTCAGAACCTCCCAAAAAAAGTTGCCGGATTGAAACCAATTGGAGTCGATAAGTTACGTTTTATGGAACAAAAACCTTAATAACTTTTTTGTCCGAGTAGCAGGTAATTTGTTATTAACAATGAAACTGCAAAGTTAAAAAAGATAAAAAAAAAAGGATTTGAAAATACATTTTGTAAGTTAACTGGGCAAAAGTAAAAACTTTTTATCACTTATGATGTTTTCAAAAAATGCACTGTTTTTGAGATATAGGCGATTTAATGTCCGAAAATGGCCAAAAGATGACATATTAAAAAATTCATATCTCGGCATCTACTGAACTTTTTTTAATGTTTTGGGTCGTAAAATGATCCTTAATACTCAAGCTTAAACATATTATTTTTTGTAATAAAGCAACTTTTCATTTTGATCCTGAAATTTATCATCGAAATATCGCTATTTTTTCTTGCGTGCGCAGAATGGGTGAAAATACACAGATGTCGAATAACTGATCTGCTAATTTTTGCAAATGGCTTCAAATGAAATATTTTATGAAAACAATACAGATTTGATGATATATAAATATAAAATATTAATATAAGGCACTATTTTATAATAGAATATAAAAAAACATAGGTGTGTGTTTATGACCAGCCGATAGAAGTGAAAACTTCTAATTTTCGAATTTTAAAATATATACTGTAAACGTCCGCCCATATTACCACAACCCATAATACACCGCACCCGTTAATACCCGTGAATACAGTTTTCACTTCAAAAATGCTAGAACATACCTGAGTACGAAATATTATCGCTATTGGTAAGACGCAGCAAGCGTCAATCTTGTGATCTTAAACACACACTATTTCTTATATTGATGAATAATAACGTCTTATACATACACAGCAAATTCTGTCACATTTACATATGTACACACATGTAGGATATTAAATTACGTTCAATTAAAAATAATTATTTAATCTGAGTGTTTTGAAACAAAGTCAAATTTTAAAATATATACTGTAACCGTCCGCTCGTACACCGCACCCGTTAATACACGTTGACCGTACACATCCGTGACACAGATGCTTTAGGCAACCGGCGCTAGATGCCGCCCACTGTATGTCGCTCCAAAATACCTACTCATACTTAGCAAATACTGCTACGGCAGTCGGTTCGAATCAATCCAATTCAATTCAATTCGATAGAGCGTGGAAAACAATTGGACGGTAACCCGACCAGATGGAACGTCCTGATATATTATCCTGAACAATAGGCCTATGGAAGCTAAAATATGCTGTAAATACTTTAGATACAAGTTTATCTCTCTCGTTTAGTCAACGAGTGCACTTATTGTTACATAGACTAACGTGGCTCAGTCTCATTCAATACCCACAAACTCTCTCTACTGTCTCGCTCTGCCGACTGATCCTCTCTCATTTAGTCGACTCGAGCCGACTTTACCCGAAGGAGCGTTACATATCCGATCCTGACGAGTGACGGCCCAGTCTCATTCAACACCCACAAAAATAAAAGTGCTGAGCGCGCCTAAAGAAATTTTCACTTCAATAAAGGTAAGTAAATTACCAATTTAATCATAGATTATACTTTCGTTGAATATTTCTGGGTTTTTACATTTAGCTGAACAACTGAATAGTTCACACCATTTAAAATCTTGTTACAAACATGAGCAAATTTCTTAATCACTGCAAGATGACATTCCGCTGCATAAACAAATGAATTTCTGCAAAAGTTCCATTGCTTGCATTGTGATTTTTTATATTTTCATTTACTTCGCAATTTCATTGTTAATAAAAAATTACCTGCCACTTGGACAATTAAAATTATTGAGGCTTTTTGTTCCCTAAAACGTAACTGTCGATTCCAACTGGTTTCAATTCGGCAACTTTATTTGGGACGTTTTACTTTTTTATTCAACTTTTTAGGGGTGCCCCTATATCGGTCGATCTATCAATCAATCGACCTCAAACTACCAATCTGCAAAACCGATGTGGAAATATGGCTTTGAACTTTGAAGTTGTGCCAGCAAATCCAACATAAGCATCATACAAAGAAGCTAAGAGGACCTTGGGGCGTATCCAACCACACATACACTTCATACCTCAACATCCGATTCCTAAGCGAAGTAATACAAGGAACCAATAAAGATTGAAAACTAGAAACTCGTCCCATTCAGCTACTAGGACCAGTTTGACAATCGATAATAGAAGATTATGGCTGCTGGAGAAGTCGCATATTCGTTTTGAGGTTGAGGAAGTAGACAGGCGAACAAGCAGTATTAGGTACACCCTAAACGTATCAACCTGTCACGTTCCGCAAGTGCCGAAGGCAGTGGAGAAACCCCATGGCATTCAACCTTTCTCTTGTACCTTCCCTCGTTATTATATTCAATCAATTCCACCATCGAGCTGTCTCATACTTAAATTAATTAAACCAAGTGTAAGGAGTAAATTACTGAGGAAAATACTGCGAAAAGGACGATTCTTTAGCGCTAATCAGCCGGTTTGTTTGTTTCACGAACCGTTTCTTATTACCCTACAAGTTTAATGAGTATAAAATCATTTTACTATAAAGGTAATAATTTTAATTATGATAGTGCCTATTATTCGATAGAGTAGTTCCAATAAGGCATCTGTTTGATCTTTTTAACTGAGAAAGAGGGTAATTGCAATGCATTTTCTTGATGTACCTGTGCACAAAAATATACTAGTAAATAAACTGTTTCCAATTATAGTACCTATGCAAACAATTGTTTTTGATGTAACAAGTGCGGGAACTGGTATTTTGTCGCACCAATATAGGGGAGAACGTGGGTGCTGCCATGCAGAGTTAGTTATTATTATGTCACATCATATTTTATTGCTTCATACTGAATCGATATTTATAAAGTGATTAGCAGCACAAAAGTGCAATTTTAAAACCAACCACCTCCCAAGTTGGACGTAACGCAAATTTATTTGGTTTTCTCACCTCAGCTTAATTGAAATAGTTCAAGGGATACTTAATTAATCCACCTATTAAGAAGAAACACGGCTGACGAGGACATAAATTCTCTTTACGCTTTGTAACTAACCGTTCTTTATATCTACAAATGGGCACAGAACATTAACCATACCACGTCTCGGGTAATTTATGGCCAGTTGATAAAAAGTTCCAGAAATGTGTATTCTTTAGGTTCACCGCTGCATTACCATGAAATAGGTTATTGTTCCCCTCAAAATGTGAAATGAATGCGAAATTTCAGCGAGTCATCAACTTGTTTGTTTATTGTCCCATTATAAGATGAGTATGGCCTAGAGTTGTTTTAAATATAAATAGAACCGCGTTCAATATTAAATAATATACCACCTGTCACAAACCGTTATAACGACTTTAATCCGTACAGATTGAATTTCTGAACAAGCAGAATTAAGTAAAGTGGGACCTAATCACCAATAATACAATAATAGCCGCAATCAAAAGTTAGAGATAGAGAAAATTTATCATTTCGGTACATTTTGCGACTTTACAAGGCCACATATCTTTGAAACAGATACTCCTATTATTAAAAAACCCATAGAATGAAAGTTGTAGAGAATAAAATTTCACGTTATACAGACACTTCAATTTTCAAATTCAGTCATTTTAAAAGACTAAATTTGGCATCAATTGAAGGTTTGTTTTTTTCTGTCCTTCTGTTGCACATTTCCCGTCATTATGAGGTGTGTGGCCTATATTTAATGCATTGTGACGGTGAAGAAAATTTCAACAGATCTATTCTGCTCAAGCTCCGATAGTTTCCCATAGAATTGTTCCATAATGCTCATGAGCGCTGGTCGATCCAGGCGTTGTGAAAAATTTGGAGCTCCTACATCATTCATCCTATCCAATATTGCCTGATTCTCGTCGTCAGTAATGGTCATTGTTGATGATACAGTTCCTGTCAGTGCCAGCTGAACTAACATATCACC
The DNA here is from genome assembly GCA_964058915.1 of Tetropium fuscum. Lineage (NCBI taxonomy): Eukaryota > Metazoa > Arthropoda > Insecta > Coleoptera > Cerambycidae > Tetropium > Tetropium fuscum. Next base: position 553,568 of record CAXKVY010000134.1, read on the forward strand.
ACTGAGAGTTCTTGAATATGCGTGCCTCATCAGCATCTTTTCTGTAGTATGTAATGGAGATTCAGAATTGCAGGAAGCCAATATCCCTCTGGCTTTGTAATACAGAGACTGGTCAAACGTCACAAAATAGCATTTTTGTTCATCACCTCTCCGGTCAGCTAAATTAAGGAGAACAGAGTATATAGTGTCAGGGTTTCCTGCATGTGCATTGAGTAATGGTAGACACGGAGTACGAGATTTCTGAAATGGCTGATTAGACGTAATCTTCTTTATGAATCTGTTCCACCCTGGGACATCCAGGCCCTCTCTCCATTTCCCATACAACCACATGAACACGCTGGCTGATTGTTTTACCTCATCGATTGGGTTTCGTAAGTTGATATCGTTGCTACAAATTTACTTGAGGCCATCCTGCTTGATTTTCGAAAAGTGTTTCCAAAAAAGTGGGTGTGTTTCCAAATACCCCAGTTTCCTTGCCTTTGGGTATCTTCTTGAATCTTGCAATTGTTGCCTCTGACCAGGCTGAGGAGTGGGGTGTTATACATTGGAGCCCTCACATAGCAAGCCACGTGTTGGAGAGGTTAAATCGTGTTAATGTGAACATCAGCATTGTCACGCACCCATTGGCTAAAAAAATCTTCCAGCACGAGTTTAAGGACAGATGCTTGAAATAGCTGAATTTACGAAAAATGAAGAAGATAACCCAAGACTTGAAAACACCTCCAGGAGATCCGTACTTCTTATAAAGCGTTGCAGCAAGTCTTACGAGCAGTGCAGACAGGAAGGACCGCGGTCTCGCAGCATTAATTATTGCGTGTGCGATAGCACAGGTTTTCGTTTTTTGTTTGGGCCGAGTAGGGTTTTTTCCACTTTTTGGGGTTTACAATTGACCAAATAAGCACCTTACGGTTCCTGGAATGTCTTTCTCAACGTCCTTCAGAAATTCGTTCACTTTGGGGTAAGTATCAAGGGAATAAATTACCGTTCTGATATCTTCGCGGACGGCAGCGGCGGCTTTCACTATGAGAAGTCGCACTTCTTTTTCGTCAGCATTCCTGGCGTAAACATTTTATAAACTGTATTTCGAAAGCATATTACAAGTTGCTTATTTTTACAGGTGGGTTTTCCAATTGGAGTATCTGTTTCAAAGATATGTGGTCTAAGAAAGTCGCAAAATGTAAGTTTGCACAGAAATGAGAAATTTTCCCGCTTCCTAACTTTTGATTTAGGCTATAGCACTAAACCGAGTTTGAAGTTTTCGATGTTCAATCGAATTTGTATGCAGAATTCCCTCTTCGATATTGAATGGGATGACATTTTTCGTACGACGCACCGTTTTCCAGGTACAAGCAATAATTTAAAATAAAAGCAAAAATTTCGTAGTTTTTTGGTTATGCTCACCTCCTGAGATGGTGCAAACTCCCACGAAGTTTGTGGAGGTACCCCCACTAAAATATTACACGCATTTAGGGCCAAATGAAGGTATTAATACTATTTCTACCTTACTGGAAATTAATTCCTCAAAACATTCTAATTTGACTGGCCTACTGGTCTGATTATTTTTTATGTTATTCAGCATTTAGTACTTATCCAAATCCCAGCTGTTTTTTGATTTTTATGATTGTCGCTCAACACCCTATTTACACATACCATTTTAGATCTCTTTGATATTTACTGCACTCCATAAACTGCGAGGCAGTTAAAACATTAAGGATCATGAAAACAGGTTATAAGTAGGCCCGTTAATAATAGCTATTAACGATAGGTAGTAATAGCCATTGATAATATTATTTTTCTAAATAATTTTAATATTCTACTTATCATGTATTTATATTTATTATTACCGGCTATACCACTTCACCGAACTTTAAGTTGTAAATATTCCCTCTCTAATATTGAATGGTACGACACTCCGTCCGATACACCGTTTTCCAGCTACAAACAAAATTTTAAAAAATGGAAAAAATTCGCGGATTTTAGCTTTCAAAAGTTATGCTCATTGCTCACCTTCTGGGATGATGCAAACTCAGATTGCACACATTTAGGACCAAATGAAGGTATTTAAACGATTTCCAGCTTACATTAACTCCTCAAAACACTCTTTTTGCATCTATGTTTATTGGCATACAGAGATCATTTACTTAGTGCTATATAAGATATTTTCGGCATCAGCAAAATATCTGTCATATCTTAATCCCAACTATGTCATTTTTACATTCATCACCACTTTCATTTGCACAAAAAATATTTTGTGCAATTTATTTATTTTGACCAAGAATGTTGATTTTGAGCTGAAAACTATAGTCTTGTAATTGTTTCTATGACATGCATTTGTTTATTTGTCAACAACACCGAAAAAAATGCAAAATCGACACAAAAAATGAGTGAGAATGATGAGAATTCCTTCATTCCGGCTGAAATCGAGCCCGAAGCTCAAGAAGAAACATTACGTCTGTTACCAGCGAAAGGCAAAAGTGTATACGAGAAAGAATTGGTAGTGGGGCGTGGGACAATTTTTAGTGAACGGTCTCAAGAACAAACTGTGCAAACAACGTAAGATTTGCCAGAACCATCGTTTTTGGGTCAAAGAAGAACCATAGTGTTTTTGAGCGTAATCTAATATGTAATAAATTCTCCCCAAAAATATGAAAACGTATGTGTAAACAATAACAGTTCTGAAATTTTGTACTACATTAAGATCGTCAATGGCCATGCAGCATACCTATTGTGAGTGGAATGTATTGATTACATCATCCAGTAAGTTTAGCATATGAATGTCTTTAGTTAATAAGTCTTTACGTAGTTAATATATCTGTAAAAAGTAGGATAAGAAAATAGATAGGTACGAACGATAAGAAACGCACTCTGTTTTGTACTGCGAAATAAAGTGGTTACTACAATTAAATTGTGAGTAATTTATTGCCCCAAATACATAACTCCTATCATGCCAAAATTTCACAAAAATCGATTAATAAATGGCTGCAGCGTTGATAGCGAAAGCTATATGTCATGTTTGATACCATATAATTTATTCAGATTTGACCACTCAGTCTATTTAGCGCCGCGGGTATTTTAGTCGATCCACGACAGAATGGCCCGGGTTCAAGCCCTACCACTTCCGCTTAATTTCTCATTTTTCACATTTAAACGTTTCATATTCCGGTGCGGGTTTCGGCTGTGAAGATGCTACATGATGCTACAAGGACACTTCGCGATGCATAGCCATGTACTGCACCACGCCATTGTGCCTATCACAGCCTAGCGTTCGCATACAGCACCTAGAGCTGTGACCTTCATCTCTCCTTCTTACGTAGATGCCTCCTACACGATAGAAAAGACGTACAAGAGAAAACAGACTAAGTTTTACTGCAATTAGCATGCAGCAGAGCTGCCAAATCGTGCCCAGGCGATTCACGTGTTAATGCGAACGCGTTTTGTGCGCAAAGCAGCAATCCGTGGGCTTTTAAGGACACTTCCCGATGCCTAGCCATGTCCCGTACCACGAGAATATGCCTATCATAACTTAGCTCTCGCATCTAGCACCTAGATCTGTGACTAGAACTTAGCTAGCATCTAGAGCTGTGACCTTGAACGCTCCTTCTTACGTAGATGCGTGCTACACGATAGAAGTCCTACAAGTATTGATGAATTTTCGCGGATAAATATCGCTATTATGATCCGTGCCAAGTGACTCAAAATTTTTATCGAGGTTTTTATAATTACAGGTCAAGTAGTTTTAGTGAAAATGCAATGAGTATTCAAGATGGCGGCTCCAAAATTGCCGACGTTTTTGCCATTTAATGTCTGAGTCGACTAATGACAAATCGGTGTCACGGGACTTTTGGACTCACTGATGGCATTTTTTTTTGTCAAAATGCTGCCAAAATTCTGCCACTCCTTCAACTTAACTTACGAGTTCTTGATAAGTTATGTTGTAACATTCTTCTTATTCACGACTGACATGATACAAATAAATAAGTCAAAGTATGACTCAATCAGATGAATGAGGAAAGGGTCAGACTGAATCTGCATTGATGAAAGGAAAGTGTTACTCTCTTATATTATACGCCTACGCACTATAGGCCTGGCGGCAGAGATTGGAATTCGGACGTAATTCCAAGAAAGCTGCAAGGTATTTAAAACGCTTTCTTTTAAGTGTATGATGCATATATTAAGCTCCTCCACTATAATGTAATGTAATAAGGCGGCATATTAGAAAGAAGGCGTTAAAACGAGAATCATTTTTATAGATAAACTTATTCTGAGCAACATTAATAACCTGTTTAGTCATAAAAATAACGGTTCTATCCAAAGCTTCAGTTTCAGAGGAAAATTGATTCTTTCATGGATCTTCCATGTATCTTCTTGAAAATTGTAATTTATAACGTAATTTTTGTGCTTTAGACAACGCCCTGTAAACTACAAAATATAAAGATTTGTATACTCGATAAACCGATTTAATCCGGTCAATTTAGACATAAAAATAGTGATCAAATAAAGAAAAGTCCGACAGAGCTGAATCTTCGTAGAGACCTTAGGTTTACCACAAAGAATAAAGTGTCAAAAGTCCCAATCGGTCCCATGTGTGCTAAGGGACTTATTCGGGCCCAAAGGTCAAAATTTTGGGTTTTTTGGATTTTTCTCGAAAACGGTAAGTTTTATCGAAAAAGTACCTCAGAGCAAAGTTGTAAATCTCAAAATTCTCTATAAAAATGGTCCTCATGATTTTTTCTCTAAGACCCATCATTTCCCAGATATTGCGCTTGTAAGAATCACGTTCTACATAATATGCACACATATGCCACGTATATACATATTCAGGTACTCAAGCAAGTAAAAATGTCTACTTATGTCTCTTTCATGTATACATTATACTATTCTAAGAAAATATACTCTCAAAAGACCGCCAGTCCCTTACAGAATCCCCTCTACTTGTATGGCCTTGAATAACATCTGGCTATTCTTTTGTCCGTGTGGTGTCGTTCACGTACCTGCTTCTTTTAGTGTTAAACGTACAGTTCGAGTGAATATACGTATTTATTACAAGCGTCTACTATTGTAGTTTGTGCTGATCAATATTTAAAAAAAATGTCACAATTTTGCTTTATTTGTAATAAACTTTTGACTGAAGATGAAACTGTTGTGGTCAGTCGTGGAATGCCAACTTTAATCGATGCAAGTGTCGCGAGAAATGATGAGTTTGCTGATTATTTAAGAAGTCAAAAGTCTGTTACAATTCACGTGGATTGCAGAAAATCATACACCCGGAAAACTTCAATCTCTGCAGCAAAAAGACAACGTGAGGAAGAACAGGCCAGTAATTCAAAAGTAAGTCCACCTCATACTAGAGCGCGAGTAAGTGAATCCAGATTTTGTTTCAAAAAACACTGCTTATTTTGTGGCGATGAAGCGGATGAAGAAGCAGAGAAGAAGAAAGCGCAGAATTATCGCCGAAAAATGTATAAAGTTTCCACACTTACATTCAAAGATTCCATTTTAAAATTAGCTAAAGACCGTTCTGATGATGTGTCAAAAGCTGTCTTTGCACGTATTAATTTTGAGTATGATTTAGTCGCTGCTGACGCTAAATACCATGACAGTTGTTACAAAACCTTCCTGAGACCTAATACTGGTGGTAAAATTGGTCGTCCTCAAAGTGAGGCTATAAACTCTGCAATGGAGGAAATTTTCAATTTCATTGAAAGTAGCGATGACTGCCAGTTTTCATTGGATGAATTGAAGAATGTTTGCCAAAATGTAGCTTTAGAAAACGGGATTATAAAAATACGATTGAAATTAAAGTATGGTAGTAGAATTATTATTACAGAGAAGCCTGGAAAATTAACATTTATTTGTTTTGTAGACAATTACCAAGACATTTTAAGTCAAGCCTGGTCTGATAACAAAAACTTGAATGAAAAGGAAAAACGGTGGAAAACTTTAAAAGCTGCGGCAGAAATTATTCGAGAAGATATTCAATCTTGTGCGTTTGATAATACTATGTACCCGCCACCGGGTAGAATGTTTGAAGATATAAATAAGGATATTCCCGAATCATTATCTTTTTTTTGGAACAAGTCATTCTTAAAAACAAGCGTCATAATTTGGATCATTTAAAGTTAGTTTGCACAAATATTAGTCATAGCATAATGACTGCTGTTCGGCCTAGATCCTTTAAATCTAAATTACAACTGGGTCTTTCAGTTTTTTTCCATCGGCGGTTTGGTTCAAAACGACTTATACAATGTTCAATTAAATACAAGAGAGGAAGATTCATGTGATTTTGATGAAGAGACAACTGATTCATCTTCATTTGAACAATTTCTGAACATTCCGCAACAGGAAGAAGAAGAAGGAGAAGAAGAAGAGGAAGAAGAAGAAAACATGATTGTTGAAGTTGAGTATGAAGAGTATGAGTCAGATTAAAGTAACAAAAATGAATTCGAACGACAGTTAAACTCAATAACCAATATCAATAATCTTCATACTATTAAATAACTATTGTTCCTGAAAATAACGTCATACAGGTTCGTGGAATAGGCCTACCGGGGAAACCACGTTAAAAAAAACGCGCCGAGTACACTACCTCACAGGTGGTGTGGAAATGTGTGCATATTATGTAGAACGGGATTCTTACAAGCGCAATATCTGGGAAATGATGGGTCTTAGAGAAAAAATTATGAGGACCATTTTTATAGAAATTTTTTGAGATTTACAACTTTGTTCTGAGGTACTTTTTCGATAAAACTTACCGTTTTCGAGAAAAATCCAAAAAACCCAAAATTTTGACCTTTGGGCCCGAATAAGTCCCTTAGCACACATGGGACCGATTGGGACTTTTGACACTTTATTCTTTGTGGTAAACCTAAGGTCTCTACGAAGATTCAGCTCTGTCGGACTTTTCTTTATTTCAATTGTCCAAATTGACCGGACTAATTAGAATATCGGCGCGTTAAAAGTAACATTTTAGGTATCAAGCAGTTTTTTTACATGAATTTGCCATAAAAGTGGATTTGGTCGGCTCGAGGTGGGGAAAGCATTTTTCTTCCCGTCGCCACAGCGAATAGATATGACACCATAATCTAAGCGTTTATTAAATATGATTAATTTAGTGTAATGCCCTTCTGAATAGAGTATGTGCCGGCTTCCTAGATTAACCAGCATAATTATCAAGTCACTATAATTTTCTACGAGTACATGAGAAACAAGTGGAATAACTAAATCCGTACTGATTGGGTTCTGGAGTACCAAAAACGTTGTAACACCTCAACCCTAGGGGGACCCTAATTAAAGTAAAGATTGAGGATTATTTAAGGTCAGACCAACCCATGTCGTATTTTGTTCACTAATGATATTTTGTGAAGCCCATTACTGCAGTTATCATAACTTTAAGGGTGTAAAACCACACCTACCTGTGGGGGTATAGAAACCCATTTTACCCAATATATATTTCGAGCAAGCATCGCATGAAAAATATTGCGGGAATAGAAAATAATAATTAAAGTGTCGAAAAAATTTAAAAAATGCGAAAGTAATTAAATATTGGGTATTCTGAGGCACAAATAAATTTGATTTTCGTGTCTACCTCGTGCAGCTACCCCAGATTAAGTATAAAAGGATTTTTGTTGGTGATCTGGAAGCCGAGATACTGAAGATTGTGCAAGCGCGAGTCATTTTGCCCACTGCAACTGCTCGGCACTTTATTATTTAATTTCTGATAAAAATCAATGAATCTTATAGTGGTATTTTTTATAGAAAATATGAATATTTAGCATTAACATGCGTGGAACTCAGGCCTCTACAATGTTTACTGTGCCTTCCAGATTTTTTTGTAAAAAAAAATTATCTCGACTCCTAATGGTCGTATGAGGTTATGTTTTGTTTAAGTTCGTGAAAAAATGCCAGTAATTGATTCCCGTAGCTGCCATTTCCACTAAATAAAAATTGAGAAAGGTATTTAAAAAAATATGTAAACAAAATGCAATGTTTTCAAATTCATTTTCTGATCCTTGAAATAAAAAAAAATCGATTCAACTGTTCTATAGGATGATAGCGCAACTCTTCGCGAACAAAATGAGCGCTTACTCGATGCTCAAGCATAAGGCCCTGAGAAGATATAGCGAACTTAGGAGAGCATCTTTTTCTAGAAAAATCGATATATCTGGATAAATAATCAATATTTTTAAATTTTTCAAAAAACGTTTTTTTAGCTTGCTATTAGCTATACTTGTCCCAAACAACAAGTATGGGAACATTATAGTTAAGTTCTAGTTCTAAGTTCTAGAGAACCCGATTTTTAGTGGTGCTTTCGATATAACTCGAAAAGTACGAAAAATATCGAAAATTATTATTGAAGAATTTTGATTTTTTTAATATCTACAACGAACGCTCTCATTTAACTTTTCTCGATAGGAGCTATAGTTTTTTAGGTATTTACAAAAAACCGTTTGTTTTCAACTTTGCGAATTTTTTAGGTTAAGTTCGCCATTCAGGCGCGAGTTGAAAGAAATAGAAACTCATATTTAAATTCCCGCCCATATTTTTTTTATCCAGTTAGGAATTTATGTCACCACTTGCCTAGAATACTTGGACTATATATACGGGAGATAATAACGAACAGTATTAAATTAAGAGATCCTTAATTAACTACTTTATTTATGGCCTTGCTGTAGTTTCTATTTAATAAATTAAATTCAATTAAGAAATTATACCCTATTATTTTTTTTTGCATTGCAGTTTCTATACGTTTTTCCAAAAAACTTAGTTAATTAATTAGCATAGTCTAATGGATTAGACATTAATGGATTAATGGATGTGGTAGATCGGAATTAGCGAAAACATTATTTTTTCACAAATTTCCAATTAAATAAAAGTTGACAAGTTTTATTTTGGACGCTTTCATTTTATTGGATATGGTCAAAAAAACCGTTTGTATTGGTGGTCCCAAAAAAAACTATTTTTTTAACTATTTTTTATATATTCTTTAAAATTTTATTTTTAACTGATTTTAATTAATGAAAAAATAAATTATAACTAAAATATTATGTTAAATAGAATATAGTCATATTTTTATTTTTAATAATATTATAGGTGGCGCTGCGGAACCTAGGGGTCGATTTTAGTGTTTGAGGTCTTAAAATATTCACAAATGTTTGTTTTATTATACTTTTTCATTTGTTATTTCATAAATAAATGAAAAATCCAGCGTATCAAACAGAAAGTTTGGTGACCAGCGCAATCTACAATATTATTAAAAATTAAAATACGATTTTACATTATCAGGTACCTTTTGGTAATAATTGTATTACCTTAAAAGACGTATCTTTTAGTTATCATTTAATTTATCAATATTGGTTACAAATTTACAAAATTAGTAGGTAAAGAAATAAAAAAATACGTTTTTTCAATAACCCGATATACAGGGTGTTTAAACAAGACCCGGGAATATTTAAGGTAGTGATGGCCCAGGTGATTTTATAAAAAAGGTTATATTAGCATAGGTTAATAATAATTTTGAAAAAATTAAATTTTACAAACACAAAAACATAATTAAAAAAAACAGTAAAAATTAGATTTCACTTTCAACAGTTTTTGTAATTTTTGGTAAGAAAATGGTGATACTTATTGTAAAATACTTAGTTTTGCCCTTGAATCAAACCCTTGAATTTGTAAATAATATTTTTGTGTGATAAATGGACATGCATTACAATGGCTTTTATTTTTTTACTCAAAAACATTGCGTAGATCGATAAAATCTGTGGAAAATTTTCTTCTTCATAATTGAACAAGGTATTCAATAGTAATTTTTATTTTTAGAGAAACCAGCGGAGACATTTTTTTCTTTGAAAATGGTCGGTGACGTGCCAATACGCACGCCACTGATCAGACTAAAAAATCTTTTTGTATTGCACATTATGCGTCTCCCATAGGTATTAATACTCCTAAAATATCATTATAATATATCAAGCTGTTTTGGAGAAATCTAATTTTTACTGTTTGTTTTAATTAACAAAAAAAACTTCAACATCCTGTAGGTCGGTAACGAAGCGTTTGCGGACCGATATTTGTATGAACTTTTTTTTATAAAATGACTTGGGCAATCACCCCCTTAAATATTGCCGCGTCTATTTTAAACACCCTGTATATGTACAATTGTACACCCCATTTTAAATGGGGATTTAAGATTTACAGTAAGTAGGAGTAAGTAATAATTGTAAATCTGCTTCAACTTTATTTTTTAATTTACTCCTGTTTAAATCTGTATAATAGATCACCGTAACATCTGCGAATGAAATTATTTGTCCCTGACTTTCGAGAAGAAATAAATTATTGAGGTATATAGTGAATAATAGGGGTCCCAAACCAGCTCCTTGTGGAACACCATATTTGATTGTCTTCGGGTCATTATATGCTCCATTCAATACATACTGGATTCTATCCAATAAATAGTATATAAATAGTTAAATAAATAATAAATAGTTCTATCCAATATAAACATTTTTAGGTTAACACCTCGGTTGCCCAGATCCTCTAAGTCGTTATCAAGTAGGAGGTAAGGCAAGTTTTTATTTCAACATTTTCAAATATTTTTCTAAAATTAGTTATTAGCGAAATTTCTCTATAATTGCTCGCATCCAATCTATTTCCTTTTTTATAAATAGGCATTGCTATTAATGTTTTAAAGGCTGACGGATCATTTCTGGTGTCAATGATAGTGTTTATTAAATAATATTCTAATGAAATTCAAATCTGTGAGGCGATTCGTTTTCGTGTTTCTGATCGTATTCCGTCTATCCCTGGTAATTTTTTATTTTTAAAATTTTTTTAATGTCTACAATCTTAGTTTCATTTGTAAGACGAAGAAAAATTGAATTTGGCAATAGCAATCGTATAGGGTGATAATGTGCATCTGTAACAATATTTTGGGATAGATTTTCACCCACTTCTATAGCGTCATTTAAGGTTTTTCCTATATAATTGTTTGTTATTATTCTATTATCTTTATTGTTTAGTAATCATGTTTCATTGTCTCTTTTAGTATATCTACTATTATTATTGATAGTTTTCCACAATTTTCGTTAAATATTTTTATTTTGTTCAATCATATACTTGTAATATTCAGTTTTCAATTGGTTTATCAGATTAGTGAGATTTTTTTTGTAGTTTTTGTATTCCAACTGCTCTATATTTTAAGTTCACATTTTGTTTTTAAATATAACGAATTTTTATGGTTTACTCTGATTTTATTAATGAGTTGGTGACCCATTCCTTTCTTTTAATATTTATATGAACATAAAATATTTTTTTTTATTAATCTATAGAGAAATAGGGTTTAACCTGTTAAGCTCATCTAACAACCCCAAAATTACCCCAACCCCTAACCCTATAACCCCAAATATTAAAAAAAATTAAATCATATATTTCTATGGAGTAGATGGATACTATATATTATATCTTATGGAAATTAGTTACTTTATTTTTTGTTTATTATTGTGTATGCATTTATATTTTCTTATACTTAACTTTGTACGCTGTTACACTATTATGCTATAGCAAATGGTGGCTATTTTAAAATAAATACCAGTACATTGCAATTATTTAGGTAATTTATCATTTTCCTTGTTTTTCATTTAAAATAGTTTCAACTTTAATGTACGCAGCGCTAACAATAATATGGATATGCACTTATTACCACATTAATTGCTATATATGTGACATTAATTAGCTAAAACATGTACGCTGAAAGGAAATAATTGAAGAGATTTATTTACCTATATTTAGAAGGATCAACCTAGCGCCGCTAAAATGTCCTAAGTTCATAATATTTAGCGAATTCTTTTCACATAATTGGAAACAACCGCACAACTATTTTTAAATGGTAATTCTTAAAAATAAAAGAGTTACGCCCGTTCGTGGTAAACGTGCGGACAAAATAGGTCGGTGAGTTATCTTTGCGATTTATTTTTTCAGTGCTTATCGAGAGGATGCACGAAGGCACTTCCGTCGCTTTGACTATCGTAACGTGAGGCCGGCTGATACTGACTACTCGCGCTCGCGGCCGTTTTAGCTCAACAATTCTTGGTCCGCCCCCAACACGCGCGAACTTTTCTTCTTATTACACTGTCCATACACACGGATGTTATTGTCCGGACGTACCTGTCAGGCAGAAATAAAAATAACGCAGTAGGTATTGTTTATTCACCAAATTCACTTGAATTTATCATAGTTAAGAAGTAAGTTTGGTAGAAGGAAAAGAAGAAGTCCAGTCAATAGAAATATGGAAAGGAGTGTTACCTTGCAAAAGATCATGGAGAGATAATTTTTGACATGGACCTCTATTGTGGTGAGGTCAAGAAAACCCCAAGTATTCGCTGCTATTTGAAAACGGGTAACTACAAAAAAAATGGTTTTTCTGCGAGCATGCGCAAATTTCAATTTGCCCACTAGCGAGGAAAAAATTTTGCGCACAAGTGCGGAAAAAAAATTCGTATTACTGCGGACAGGAGTTTATTGGATAAAAGCGTTATAATGTCGCCTATATTGTTATGTTGAAAAATAAATATTGTATATAATAAAAAGGTTAGTGTAAATATGAAACTGATTATAGCGGAATTAAATGAATTCAGACGTCGCGACGCCGGGGCACAGCCCCCGAGCAGGGATTATCAGCAATTCAGGCAATTTTCTGATAAAAAAAACACTATTTTCAAATTTCTAGCTTTCGAAACTTTATTTGTTTCTTCTTCAGGAAATAAATTAATACGTCCGCAATTAAAATACGTCCACAATATATACTAAAAAAATAGTTTTTACTCGTGCTGTAAAAATCAGCCTTCTACATCGATATTATTTCATGGGATAATGCGACGACTCGCTCATTGGTCCGTATTTTCTGCCTCCATGGCTAAATGATCCGGCTTTTCCTCATTTCTTGGAGAATGGTTTTACAGCAGTCTTAGATGACATGCCTTTATTTAATAGAGCACGCATATGGTTGCGGTTAGATGGACGTCCTCATTATACTTCACCAGTCCGACGATGGCTGGATCATTATTTTCTGGCAAGATTGATTGGTCGCAGTCAAGACTGCCCCGTTCTTGGACTGCGCGTGCTCCGGATTTAACCCCTTTAGATTTTTTTGTATGAGGAACAGAAGAGCAAGGTTTATATTGAGCCCGGTAACGACGAAGCTACTCTCCGGGAAAGTAATGTTCAAACAGACGCAGAACTCGCACCTAGATTGGGATGGATAATCGAGAAGCTTCTAGAACTTTCCATAACATGGAAAATAGTATACAAGGCCCAGCCGATCTCGACATTAGTCAGCAACTTAAGTTTCTTTTGAAGTTGAAGGATCATGAGAGTTTTTTCGCCTTTTTCATGTTGTGTTGTTCAATATTATAACCCTCAATATCATCCTAAATATCTTCAACATCTGTCTCATATGCCGGGTCTGGTTCATAATGTGCAGAATATTCTGATTGGTCTCTATCTACACTGCGCAACTTATTTAACGCACAACCAAAAAGTTAACTCAAATTTGACGTTATGTATTTTCGACAATTTTTGTTCGTTTTGGTCGATTTTTTTTCAAATTGTAGGTTTTTCTCTTAGGAATATCACTGTCTTAGTTGTTTTGGTAAAACGAATGATTTTGATATTATACCAGGTGCTATAAAAATGTTATGTTTTTTTCCGAAATTTCAAAACGTCCTGTGGGCTATACAAGGTATTGCAAGTTATTGCAATTATAGCCAATTTAAAGCCTCATGTTTTTTCTACATTTTCTTTTTTTATTCATTTGTTTATCTCTGTTACCTCCTGAAATACACCGTTTTGAAACACCATATGCTTTTATTCACATGAAGCATGAAGCTATGGAAATCGAAGATTACACGTCATAAACTGACAACTGTGTCATTAGTTTTTTGTTGACAGTCCAGCAATAATTAGTGAATAATGGAACGCCAAACCAGAAATTTAACTCGTGATGAATGTGTTGAGGCAGGTACATTACATGGTAAGGGTGGAGTTACAACCGCATAGCTGGAAGGTTGGGAGTGTCTCACACAACTATAGCGAGAGCAATTCAAAGGTACGCGGAAACAGGAGAACATTCCAGACGGGCCGGTCAAGGTAGATCTCGTGTTACCTCTGCTATCCAGGATCGCTTTTTAAGAGTAAATGCTGTAAGACAACGATTTATAACTGCAACACATTTAAGAGCACAACTTCAAGGCGCAGGTGGTCCACTCATATGCGTTCAAACTGTACGCCGACGACTGAGGGAGGCAAATTTAAGACCCAGGATTGCTGCTCCAGGACCCGCATTAACAGTAGATCATCGAAATAACTTGCAATACCTTGTATAGCCCACAGGACGTTTTGAAATTTCGGAAAAAAACATAACATTTTTATAGCACCTGGTATAATATCAAAATCATTCGTTTTACCAAAACAACTAAGACAGTGAAAAAAAAATCGACCAAAAATTGTCGAAAATACATAACGTCAAATTTGAGTTAACTTTTTGGTTGTGCGTTAAATAAGTTGCGCAGTGTATTTCTATATCGATACGGAAGTTCTCCTCGTAGTCTTCATCGTATAATTCGAACACTTCGATGCATTCGAACAAGATTGGTTGACGCTCATTTACAAGAAATAGGCTTCAGTAATTCTTGGGGAGCTGCATCTTGTAAAGTAGCAATGGGCAATAACCAATCCTTTAAATTTTTCCCTCCCCAATCTAAATTAAAAAATAAGTATCTGTATTTATTTAATTTGTCGCATTTTTTTTTTTTGGTTCATACAGATGAAGAAGAAATTGTCCAACAACGTTTTCTATATCCTCTCTGTAATTCTTTTTTTTTTCTGTAAAACTTTAACGAATTTCATTTTTCCCTACCTGTATCCTGTATAATGCCGATGTAGTATCGCACCCACTATTAGATATAAAATGTTGTCCATAATTGAGGCATCGCAATTCATATTATAGGGTGCATACATTCTACTTTATGACTTTCCTTGCCTGGCTTTAGAAAATAAATATTTGAGCAAGACTTATTTAAGGCGCTAAGAATTACGAGTAAATCGGTGTCTTCGCTGATTATAATTACCGTTTTATAGTGATTTGTTCTTCAATTGCACTTTTGACAATTAATCAGCATCAGAATCTTCATCTGTCTCCTTGACTTGACTTCATGAAACCTTCATTCTTCAAACGATTATGCATCATTGAGATTATTCGACTTTTATTACTCTCATTTGACAGTAATATATCCAGCTTTTGATACCTATATAACTTCGTAACAATATTACGTTCACTTTTAGTAATTATCAATTTGAGAATCCGAAATTTATTGTAGGTATATTTGACGGATAAATTAATTTTAAGCAGTGACTACGCGTTCCCTTTAGCATGTGTTTAGAGATTCAGGTCGCCAAATTACTTTCATTAGTCGATTAGTAGATTCTTTGTCACAGATTTGCCACAAATATCTTGCATATCTGTGTCGCTTTTTTTTTGAGTTGAACTTTGACAGTTCTGTGACGCTAGCCTAGGTCGCAGATCTATGGTCTAATTTCCTGGGGCGTTGGCCGCGCAGCTAAGCTATCTTTTCTGTGCCGTTTTCCAACTACTTAAGCTTCCTTGTCTTTCGGCGAGTGTAAGTCACACTACCTTTCACACCAGCTGCCTTAGCACCACCTTTTACATCACCTTTCACACCACATTTTTGAACCACCTTTTGAACCACCTTTAGGACCACCTTGCTGAAGTGTATCGACCGCTGTACCGGCGTAGAGTCACAGGAGAGATCCACCTTACTGGAAGACTCGTGGTATATCACAGATAAGCCTAGTTTTAAGTATAGTTTAAAAGGGGACACACCCTGTTATATTTACTTGATATTGCTAGTGTGTGCGCTTAAGAATATACAATTATTACGAGCCCTCAGCTAACGTTTGACAAAGTGTCTATATGTATCCACCTGGTTATTCCCGCTGTTTAATCAACCTATGTAGGTAGGCATTGCCTCACTATTTTTAGGTATATTGATTGCGGAAAGGTCATCGTGCACTTTGACATTCAACCGTTTTCTGTATAAGCTGCTTATGTATTTTATGCTGCGTTTCCAGGTATAATACCACATTTTTGGTAAATTTTTGAATTCTTTTTGTTGTATCACCATTTCTAACTTTCCAATTTGTAAAGTAAACCTAGTAATAAGTATACTGTGTGTTTTATTTTTCTTCCCACCAAAAATTACAGAAAGTGCCAGAGTAGATTCGATACCCAGGATAATTTGGGGACTATCTGACTTAGTTGCGCATGGTCAGTGCAAATTTAGTACATGCGCTTTTTACCACCAAATCAAACAAATTAAAATTATTTCTAGCTAGTCCGGAATTACTCCAGCTATCAGCTATTTTATACGACTTGAGGGCCCTGTAGGTACAAATGTTAGGACTGTGAATGCTAGACAGGTTATAAAACAAAACACTAACAAATTACGTCTATAAAAACGCTTTGGTTAAATTTGACTATAAAATATGATATAAAATACGGCCACATGCGTTCCAGTAGACTAGGCACCCAAGATAATATATATTAGGCGCTCTGTGTAGGTATATATTATCCTTGTTTATAAAGAGAATATCCAGCTATGGCACCTATGGAAATTCAACTAGAGAGAAAATATGAATTAGCCCCAGTCTTTTTGGTTACATTTTACATTATGTTTTCGTCCATTTTAATGCACATGGTATCCATATACTTTTAATAATTGTAACGGAAGTTCCTTTCGTTCATGCGAAAATAACAATAAAGAATTTACTGTACTTCACAAAGTTTTCGCATAAAACGTTAACGTACACACGCAGTTGTCTTTTTCGGGCAATCTTGCAAACGGTTGTTTTTACTGCTCTAGATAAGAGATAATCGTGTTTAGTACAGTCGGTCGGTAGTAGAATGCGTAAATATTATTTTGCTGGTTAATGCTTCCTTTTATCTGAAAGTTGTAAAATATTTTTGCAGACGAATACTCGGCTATAGTGAAGAGGATGTTGACAGGGGTTAATCGAGATCTCTTCGATGGCGTGTGTGAAACAGGCGTTCAGTAAAATAAGACGCGTGATGTAAGAGGGCAGAACTGCATGTCGGCCCCAGTCCTCACTAAATACTGAACTCACTAAAAGCTAATTTTTCTTTCTGGTAGTTATGAACAGTGGCGGATACAGCGCCACTGGGCAATCGGGCATTTGCCCGGTGGGCCGGTACCGAAAGGGCCGTCGCTGCCTACAATTTCAATACCCACAACTTCGGTTCCTGCCTCCTAATTAGGTACACTCACTAAACATTAAATCCCCAAAATTAAAAATATCTCAAACCCCCTGAATCCTGAACCCCATCTCTAGTATATAATTTCGCGCTACTCTAAATCTCCGCCCTGCCCTCCATACAATCGCAAACATCGCAATGTACATGGTGCACGCACGCACTTTACAGATTCCGGAACTCATCCCAAAAACTTCTCTATTTCGATTATTTAACGGAATCATTAGGTCACTGTGTACAGATACATATCGACGAACTTCGAGATGAATTTCTCGATTCTGGATCTAGTTAGCAAATAGGTGACTCTTATGTACTCAGTATATCATAGTAATTTACAAGTAGATTCAGATTCAGAAGAGGACAAAGAACTTGGAGAAAATCAATCAGTATCTAAAACTAAATATGATTCCTGCAAAAACTGCATAATTTGTATTTATAAATTACTGTTCAAATACAGTTTATAAAAAAAGATTTTATAATAAAATCGTGTATGGGTCGGAGCAAAAACTACGAAATACACGACCATTACATTTTTGGGGCAGCGTTCGCTGAGTGCGCTTGAAAACCGCCAGTAGGGTAATCTCAATGCCCAAAGACATATTAGACATATAAAGACATATTGAGATTGAGATTACACTGCTGGCGGTTTTCAAGCGTTGCTAGTTTTAGAATTTTTGCGATTTTCCCGCCAAATATGACAAGCCTGATTAACAAGCCGAAAGCTGAGCTTTCTAAAAGGCGAGAATCGTAACGTATGTCCTAAAAGTTTTGGCACAAAATGAAATGACTTAATAAAATTAAAATTTAAGTAATATCAAGTTGCCTTTGGAAAGAAAACATTGTTTACTTTGTTGACTTTAAGATGACAGTTAGTTTTTTCGAATTTGTTACTTTACAATGTCGTATAAATTAGAACTCCGAAAAAGAATCTATAACTTGGTTGGGCGAGTACCCAATGCCGAAATATTCCGAATCTTGGAGAAGGAAAATATTTCACGTAGAACGATTTATCGCAAAATAGCAGAGTGCGAGCAGGGTCGAAACCTGTCGATACCCTGTCTAAACCTCCCAAAAGGTGAAAACTACGGGTATTTACAGCAAAGAGGACAGGGAGGGTGGTAAGAAGAGCGAAAAGCCAGGTCAGGATGTCAGTGAGGAGACTGGCTCGTACGGTACTTCAATACGGTACTTCAAAGAGTACGGTATCGCTGGAATTGAAGCAGAATGTGCAAAAATATCTAAAAGACGTTAATAAACCCAAGGCTAACTGTTACATATACCACGATGCTGCCATTGATTGAGGCGGGTGCATTTTGGGAATGAAAAACCGAAATCTTAGATGACGAAAAGTATTTCACTTTAAGCAACACTGAAATGAAAGGAAATTTTCGTAGAGGAGTGCCCTAATAATGTTAGGTACAAAACATAAAGTAGTACAGTAAAGAAGTACATAAAGTTAAATCTGCCGATAAAAATCTCGTCTGGTGCGCAATCTCTTGCAAGGGGTATAGGGCCCGACCTTTTCTAGGAAGAGTGGCGAAGCTTTGAACAGTCAGGGCTATAATAATAATTGCCTCTCCAAATTGCTCCAATTCATCAACGTACATCATGCTGAAGACAATATCATCTTTTAGCCAAACTACTCTAGAAATACCCAAAACTGGCTTCGACAACAACACATACCTTTTGTTCCCAAAAACGATAACCCTTTGAACTTACTACAGTGTCGCCCAATCGAGGATTTTTTGACTTGTCGCGGAAGGTTTATCATGGAGGGTAGGAAGCCCCAAATTAGAAACAATTAAGACAGCGAATTTACGAAACACTAAGGGAAGTTGATTTGGAGCCCGTCCAGCGCCTGCTGAGAGACATCCGCAGAAAATTGCGTCTGGTCGAGGAGCATGGGACCTTGCACTTAGTTTAAGAGCGTTGTTTAGTTAAGTATTAAGTTGTAATTTATGCCAAATAATAAGTGGTTGGATAAATTTGTTTGTTAAGGAAAAATCCAGATAAATATTATGTGCCACGACTTTTAGGACATACGGTATTTAGATATTAATGAAGAAATCGTTTTTTTGAGCTCCTTGCCAGTTATATATATAGCTACGGAAAAAATCAGAGAAAATGCTCAAAGTTAATTGAAACCTACAAAGAAGATCTTGATCATAATTTGGAAAGCGAACTGGTTCAAATCAAGGAAATAGGTTTTCGTTTAATGGACACTTGGCACAAGATATAACAGAAGGAAAGGAACATGTTGGGGAAGAAAGTAACCACGATATAGAAGAGAAGGGTATTTAAGGGGACAGACGACAAGAATCTGGAGGGGGGACAAAAGACGAGAACTTGGTGGAGGAGACGCAGAACAAGACCTTGGAGGAGATGACAGAGGACGAAGATGTGGAAGAGGACACAGAGAACGAAAATGAGGATGAGCTGTAGAACACTAAAACAAGCGAAATCATGAATTAGGCCCACTGGAGAAACCATAAAAAAACTGTTCCTTGCAATCTGCCTCTAAGGTGGTGGAGCAACGCGACCCTTTGTTTTGTTGTCGTATAGTGTAAAAACGATTGGTTTTACGTGAAATGTGTATATATCATATTTTGAAGAGCATTTTTTATCTCCATCAATCTTTATTTTCTGTAATAACCAAAAAAGTCATAAGACATACATACGGCCGTAGCCAGGTGGGTGAATCAGGGCGTGCGGCGCCCTGGCAGGCGAACATTTCGCCCTAGCAGAGGTCCTCTAAGCACGGTGATGAAAATCTCATACAGATTTACTGCTTCTTATAAAAGCAAATATAATTTTTTTAACATTTTCTATTGTGTTTGATTATAACATATTGTCCATATTCTGTGATTTTTTTATGATTTCGGACATGACAAACATTTAATTTTTTGCTGAAAAATTATATTTATAAATTTATCACTGGATAGGGCTGGAACCTTTGATGTAATTATAACACTCGGAGTAGTTTCAACAAACACTTTCTTTACACACTTTTGAAACTGAAAACAGTTTTTAATCGTCTCCGGATGATGCAAACTTGGTTGGCGAAACGCGCGTCGAGCGAAGTAAAAGTGTTTTAGAGTTTGTGGAAACTACTCCGAGTGTTATAAGTTTATCGTTTGTATTGATGATTTCATATATTATAAGAGCAACAAGTAACTCTAAATATCTCAGAATATAAATGGGTTAGCAGGTATAATAAAAAATAATAATTATAATAAGTACCTATCATAATATATTTTAAAAAAATAATAGTATCCTCCTAACAAAATTAATCGTATTTTTTCTTATATTAGGTCACTGCAGGTTTGACGTGCGTCAAAACTCCCCATTTTTTGCTTAAGTCTAGTTAAAGTTCCTACCTAAAATATCAATTTTTGAACTGCAAGATTCGAATTCGAACTCGACATTCCTGAAACCATTAAAATCATCCTTACAAACTCATTTATAACTCATTAATATTGATAACCAGACGAGTAACCCTGCCCACACAAAATAAAACTTCACAGCGTTGGATATTCATTTTGCTTGGGATACTTTTTCCACATCTCAAACCTATTAAGTTTGATCTAGAAAGCGCCGCACACTTCGTTGCATCCACCCTTTATGCATTCCGATGTCTTTATCCGCCTCCAATTTCTTGCTTCCGTTCTCTGGAGATTCCAGGAATCCTGCGACAATCGATGTCGCGTCCAGTTTCAATTTTAGAATTGTATTCAGAATGGGATTTTACTTATTGAAGCGAGAGATTACTAGTTGACCCCGGGGGTGGTGTTGGCACGGTGAAAACGGCACCGGGATGACACTAAGGGTGAAATTAATTCTGTCTACATAGGTCTTAGTTGGGTAGTGTAGGGGAAAGTTGGTCAAAGGGGTACCTCCGGAGAAATGACCCCTCATATATTTCTTATAGATACTCATAGAACACAAATGCACCGTTCTGTTTAAAATGCTACATTGAATACTACTGCACCTACCTATGTCGTAGTAAATTCTGAAAGTATGATAGCTGTGCATATCATAACCTAAAAATTTGCGTGTGTTTCTGTGATCTTCGCGTAACCTAAGTTTGTATCTATAGACGTTTTAATTACCTACGTAAATATAGCATCTTCATGACATTTAAATTTTACATTTTCCTTAAACATATATTTATTTTCCTATTGAGGCAAAACATCCCTATAAGATGATGTTTGTAAAGTAACTAGTTATTCAACGAGCGTTAATACTGTAGTGTCGTTGATAGATGGCGTTGAAAAAACGCGAGCTGATGAAAACCAAGAAGCTCTCAGTAGATATTTACATGCATAAAAAATAAATCGTTGATAGATGGCGTTGAAAAAACGCTAGCTGTCATTTAAAACGAAGAAGCCCTCAGTGGATATTTACATGCATTAAAAATAAATCATAGACAAAAGATCTACAATATTTTATCAGTTTTTCACGTTACCATGAGCGCCATCTATCAATGATCCTGCATTACTATCGGCGGTTGACTAACTAGTTAATTTATGCTGGTAATAATAGAATAAATAACATCTAGTGCCAAATAAAGAAACAAAGTCTTATAACAAAAAATCTAAATCCTAGTAATTGGTACCTACAGTCAATGGATTTTTGACATTGTTTTTGTTTTAATAATTTTTCTATATTAGGCATCAGGTCAGATGTTGATAGTAACAAAAAATCAGATGTATGTTGCTCAGTTAGAGATGCTCGGTATTTTTGTTTTTACAAAATTTCAATTTAAAAAAACCTATCACAGACATATATAATGTTGATCCAAAACTGCTTAAAAATTGAAAGGCCAACTCAGTTATTGTAAGAAAGTCTTTTTTGGGCACAATTTTCCAGAAATATCCAAATTCTTCTGAAGAAGGTTGTGACTGAAGATATTTTTTTCTGCAAAAGGGTTTTTTTGCAGAATAATTTTGCAATTCATTGGGTTCCAACTGAATATTGACAGGAACTGATTATTTCAGTCAAACTGATTGTGAAAGGAATCCTGGAATCTACTCTCAAATTACTGTGCAAATCATCTAATTTTAGTTTCATACATATCACAGTTTATAGTGGCAATATTGAGCTTCTCTTTCAAGTTTTTGAGTGTGGAAAAAAGGTCAATGTTTCCGTTGCCTAAATTAATTAAAAGCAGTTTTAATTTAGCTCTGAAACAGCTAATCAAAGAAACATAGTTGGAAGTGAACAATATTTGTCTTGTAATTTGATATTTAAAATATTGAGGTAAATGGTGATATCAGGAAGATCACTCAACCAGGATTTATTATTCCGTAAATCAGTTTCAAATGATAACTCCCCTTTTTCTTATAAAAATTGTAACACCTGCTCTATCAAAGAAATGTTTCAACATGTTACCCATTGAAATCCATCGCACAGCGCAGTATAGTAGTAACTCTCCCATTCGCTGATTTCTTCTTCAAATAAAACTCCGAATCGACGAGCTTTGGCACGTATGTAATTTATGCAGCGTACTACCGTAACAAGGCTGGTACTGAGCGTAAAATTTTCAAATTTAGTAGTGTAGCGGTTACCTATAGGTTCGAGGTCTTTTTAATGGAAACACCATATAGTATTATGTCTTTATTAGCACTTTATACATCGTTTCGAACAGGGCTACATGCCTCTTCAGAACACATATTAATTAGTAACGTTTTAACCATGTTCTAATATTGATCTAACAATCTAATAGTAATAATAATAATAATAATAATAATAGGCAGTCTGAGTGTAATCACTCATACATATTGAAATCGTATAATTGAAAGCATAATATAAACATTTTACAAGTCTGAGTCTGATGTTGACAGGCTTATAGTAGAAATATTTTTGTCCTCGGTAAATTGTCCTTTGTAAATTGCATAGCTTTCCCATTCAAATACATAATAATACAATGAGTGAATGAAGAGAGGCATTTTCAAATACCCTGATAATCTCTGTTATGGTTCATTTCGTCATATCGTCAAATGTGATCGTTATTAGTTCCCCGGGTAAACAACTTCAATTTTTATTGCAAAGAGGAGATCGCGTAAAATCCGACCTCTAATGAAAAACACCGACTTTGACAAAGCGCTGATTTCCCCGAAAAGTCGTTTCATCTCATAGGCTTCATTTTTTACGCCGAAGCTCCCTCCAATCTCGGTTTCTTACTGTGCCTCTCCGATGAAATATCTTAATAGGGAGTATATTCCCAGATAATAGTGATTCCACCACTGAATATGTTTTATTAATATTATTACAGTGGAGATGATCTGCTGGAATCGGCTAATAACTACTTATCTGTCAGATGTATCAAGAGCAAAATTCTGCCTCAGTAAACATATCTGATTATAGGCTTCACTTATATAAATAAATGTACAGGGCAGGCAAAAATGTTGCAGGGCGAACACTGCAATATCCTTAATGTATCTGTGATCGTAGTACTATTTGTTTATTGTCTCGTAACTTTTAAAGCCATGACCATGTAACAGTATAACGTATCGATGTTGGAAGAGCTTCATTAATGCTACCAGCGGCGTATTTAGGGGGTGGGGGGGCGGTCGATTACGTTTTTTTAAACCAAATATTTCAATATTTTTCTAACTTTTTATTTGCATTACTTTTGGATAACCATCATAAAATGATTGTCACAAACGCTTGGACTCACGGTGGTATGCTTCACCGACAACGATACGTATCGAGAATAGTTCAGAACATTCGAGGACATTCCACGCTGCAAGCTGCATAGGGATCGCACACCAGTTAGTCAGAGATGCTAACCTCTCTGCAGTGCATCTAAGAAGTATGAAAAGTTGAATGACCGGCTACACTTGCAAAGTCACCGCTAGCCATGGGCGTAGGCATTTTTTTAGAGGATCGAAAGTAGAAGGTTTTTTTAAGCATATTTTAAACACCACAGCTGATACTGAATGCAAGTTTCCACACCACTCATGAACAGTAAAACGGGGTTACTTTGGCACACGCACTCTACTTTGCCAGGGGTGCATTGATCATGCGCGATGCCCGTTGCAACAAGTAAACTCAACATACTTATGCGCACATGTGTCAGTCTTGTTGAGGAAGCCGTATAGTACGCAACGAAGAAATTACACGAAGAAACTCGGCGGACGCTCCTACAGGAACTACACTAAAGATGCTCTTAACGCAGCGGTGGCTGCAGTTCGAGGCGGCATGACGCAATCGGAGGCGTCGCGACGCTTCCAAATTTCAAGGGGTACTATTCAGAATAAGCTATTGGTTTGCTTATGCAAACTCTCCAAGTGGATGGTTCGATATGGCGCTTTTCGAGCGGTGGTTTTTCTCCATATTGCTTCCTGCAATCCAAGAAATAGACAGCCCAGACCAAAAAATCGTGGTTGGAGATAATCTGGCATCGCACTTTTCCCCAGAAGTGATCGAGGCATGCGAACAAGACAACATTTACTTGATAATGTTGGCAAAAATTTAACTTCCGGGTTCAGAGCAACGGGACTGGTTCCTTTCAATCCAGACGAGGTTTTAAAAAAGATTCCTGGGGATAATCAGCCAGGAATCCACGTAAATGACAGCTTCATCAGTGTTTTGAAAGAAATGCGCGGGATGGACACCGAGAAAACAACTGGGAAGCGTGGAAAGAAGGTTGAGGCCGGTAAGCAACTCAGGACCCAGGAAGCACTTGAAGAACCTGAAGCAGCACCAGAAGCATCTGATGCAGCACCAGAAGCGACTGTTACAGAGCCAGTAGCACATGATGCACAAGCAGCAGGACCTTCTGGAGTCAAGAATAACCCGAGGAAAAACCCCATCAGAACCAATACGAATCAAAATTTGTGTGCCATTTACAGCAGATTGTGGCGCAAATACAAAGGACCAGAATGGATTTGTTGCTCTCGGTGTCAGCGTTGGATTTGTGGTATCTGCAACGAAGAAAGTATTATGTTTGTACAGGTTTGTATAGACATAATACAGGTCGGCGTATTATGTTTGTTCAAATTGTAACCACTGGGGTTTTTACCAGATTGACCGATGTTAAAATGAAAGGGAGCGTCGGGGTTTGCAAAAATATGTATACATACATAAATATATACACACATGATCTCATAGTCCTGGGTTCGTCGCGTATGCTTTAAAGTTAGAAGGGGAAATCTTAATATCGAAACATGGAGATTTAGCTTACCTCATATGCTCTCATGATGTCGGTGTAAATCCTGTATGGCTAAAACCTCACATCATCACTAAGATTCACGAACTAACTTTATCGGATAATATTGAATTTCGTTGGTCAAGAGATTAATTCAAATAACTTCAAACCAAGATATATATTTAATATTTAACAGAATAAATTACGCTGACAATAAAACATTTACACTAAACAAACTATAAATTTGAACACAACCAGATGCGTCGCGCAAATAATGAATCTATTCATATGAAAACAAAGCTAACCGCTAGGGTTAAGTAGCCCTGATTCTAATAGAACAATTTTGAGTGCCTTTCCGCTTATTAAACTATTTGACTTTAAACCCGAATTTACTGTATGAAAACCTGCCGGAAACTGCATAATTTTGGCTAAGATTGTTGTTCCAGTCCTCGCTGGGCGGGACCAAATTCGATCTTTCATCCCCTTTAAGTAATACCACTTACCGGGGGTGAAATCTCAACCAATCCTACGGGACCTACTTTACCCCTTACATTATCTCAGGAAACTATTCCCGTACGCTAACGACATCTGGTTGCAAAATAGAAACTAAACATTTTACATGACATTTCTGAGATTACTCTTTCTGCATCAATTAGTTAGCTGTTTGGCCATTTTTCCCATACCCGGAAACCATAAATTAAGTGACGCTTCTAACGGACAACTATTATTTATGGTCGAATCTTTTCGTGACATTTTTATGGATCCTGTTAATTTTACAATTGATTTGAGATATTTTACTTTTTGGTAGTTACACATCTGTTTGCGATTACGAAGTTATGCATTTACGAAGCTATAAAATTTTGCTAAGACCGTACTTAAAGAAAACACACTATACAAGATGAATTACTCATTTAATGTGAACCTTCTTAGAATTCTCTAAATAATAAACAAAGGACTTCTTGGGTTGCTATCCCCTTTCCGAACAGAATTATGACCTGCACTTTACCATTTTGTTACAAAATTGTAAAGATAGGTAACCCATTTGACAGCGATGACAGTGTGCGGGATGCAGACTTTGTGCCTTAAAAGTGTCTTAGAAAGTTCCTTTATCTTTATTAGACTGCTGTTTTATTTTTCTGTGATTTCAAAGTGAGAGATTATTTTTAAGTTTTTTTTATATGTAATCATGAAGCGAACATTTATTTTTACAAACAAAATTTTGTATTGTTGATGAAAATGTTATTTTTCTTACATTTTTACAAATTAAAAGTTTTACAAGTTTTGACTGCTAATTTGACCCACTTACAAAAAAGAATGGTCAAATTTAAAGGTTGCGTTGGAATCCTCAGAGTTTTCTGCGTCCTATGGATGCCAATGTAGGCATCAGCGCTCGCCTAGTGTAGTACAATATTTATTTTTCGAGTCTGCCAATTTAACCCCACTTTGGCAGACAAAAATACTTTTCAAGAGTTATACTTTTCAAGAATCTGAAGCCATTCGGTATGTTGGTGAAATAAAAACTTCTATTGGTCAATTTGTTTAAAAGATATGCTGCCAAAATTGTTTACGTTTTACGGTACTGCTTTTAGCGCGTTACCATTTTTTAATTGGTGGTTCTCGCCAGTAGCCATATTTCCCACAAGAAACAAAAATAAATATGTACAAAACAGCTAAATAGCCGTGAAAGAAAACTAAATCAAAATAATCAAATATAAATATATTACAATAAAGCAACAACATGCAAACAAAAAATAAAAACAATAAAATAAATATAATATGTATCATAATATATGTTAGATACTTATTTAGATACTTTCTTCCATTTCTGGGTGCTTTTTACAGCTCCTGAGCCCAAACTAAGTTTTCTAAGAAAGTTACATAAATCTGGTACTGTTTTTCCAAAGTTCTATATCCTCTTTTTGTTGGCATACTTCGCAGCTTTCGGCACTACTTAATAATTAACCTCTAGAATGGCAGAAATTTGAAATAAAATGAATATCTCCTAACCTAAAACAACCACTCTGAAGTTAGTTAGAGAGTATATTTGAACTGAATTTAACAATCCTTGTTATGTATGGGCTTGTTAATTTGAGCCTAACAAGGTGGTTACCATAACACAGGTTTTGCCCAATATTGTTACAACTGTCTTCAAGTAACAATAGAACATAACAACTTGTAAAGTTAACAATGTGTCACCATAGTTAGGCCGTTAAACTGGCTCCCAAGCTATAAAAAAGAACACCCGTAAACGACTTGGGGCGGCAGCTGCAAACACCTTCCAAATTAAATTAATCTAAAACAGCTGCTGGCGAAGGTTCTCTGACATTATGCCGGCTCAGCGTTGATTGAGGTCTACAGAGACAGAGATAAATTAGCTTCAAACACAAGCGTTTAAATAATGTAAAATCTAAGTATTTTAAATTCTTGCTGCTGTATTGTTAATGAGGTGTTAACGATATGTTATCGAAATTGTAAAGATATTTTGTTTTAGGCAAGTAGAAGAAAGAATGAAGGTGCGTGGGAGACGATGACGAGGCGTAGCCGAAAAAAAAAATAGGTCTAGAACCAAGGATAATAATTTATTTATGATGTGCTAAAATTTTGATGATGTTAAATATTGTCAAATGTCAAAACAAAAATTTACTAGATATATTTTTATGTAACCTTATGATATAACCTTTTTTTTTCATTTGTAGCAGGTCAAAAACAAAAAGATACGATAAGATATGAAAAAAGGATAGGCTTTTCAATTCGACTATGTTTTTTTTTGTATGTTTGTGACCTCAGAATTCCGTAATTTATTAATCAATTTTAAATATTTTTTTGTTGGAAAGGGGGTATTTTCAAATGGGTCCCATTTTAGTTTTATTGGCATTAAGGTTTCCGAAGATATACTGGAGAATTCACCAGATATACTTAAAAAAAATGACGAATGCACCGATCACAACCCTAATTTATAGATATATAAATTAGTTTAAAAAAATTTATAGTTTATACTTGTATTTATTTTATTTATATACTTGAATTTACCATCAACACTTACCATTCTTACAGTGACACTTTTATGTGACATTAATTTTGACAGAGAGCTCACATTCATAAAAAACGACTACCTAGTCTAGTATTTATAATTGTTCTCCCTGAACATATTGATATATAAAAGTATAAATCATACATTTATCTAGATGTTAAACTTTAAATTGCGTAAAATCTTGTAGAATATATTAAAACAATTACTTTTCCTAGGTATATGATAGAAAATCTTAAATTACATATACAGTGCGTTAAAAACTAACGGATAAATTCAATATTTCTTAAGAGTGACGTTTCTATCTAAAATCCTCGGACACTTCACGATCATTTTTAAGTCCACGTATTTTGACGTATAAAATATAAAAATAGCAATTGGAAGAAGTCTGCTATGGCTCGCTTGAAACAAAACACTAAGGTGATAGTAAATAATGTGAAAAGAAATATTAATTATATTAATTATGATAAATTATGATTATTATGATAAATTATGATTATGAAATATTAATTATGATACGTAGCCTATCATAATTAATATTTCTATTTTTCTTTTTCGGATAACATCTTTACTTCTACTGATTAACACTTTTGACAGTGACATTATTTACTGTCACCTTAGTGTCACCACGACGTGATTTAACCTAAACACAAAGAAGTTTGTGATATGTTCAATTCGAAATATGAAGGTAAGAACGTCAATCCGTCAACAGTAATCAGGATTGAAGAGAAGTATAGAGCATGGTCCAGGCTGTGAACCGGAAAATAAAAAAAAATGTAGCTTCGAATCGAAATTTTTCAGGATCAGGAAAATCAGGATCATTCATACACCTTAAAACCTCTTGGGAACCCTAATCCCACCTTTTGTGGGGGCAAATGGCTGAAAATCCCCCCCAAATTATTAAAATATAAAAGTATTTTGGCATTTCGAGTGCACCTAGGAGGTTTTTTGGGTCGCTGAACCCGAATGCGACATCAGATTTACTTGGACTCCGTCATAGGGGTGGTAAAATCCATAAAGTTGACCAATTTTGCACCCCGGAATGTTTTTCGCAATTTACTTGTTTGGCTTTGGCTTCTCGAATGAACCAAGGGGTTTTTTTGGGTCGCTGAATACGATTCCAAAGTCAGATTCATTTGATTATCATCGTAGGGGTGGTAAAATTGCTGAAATTGGCCGTTTCTGCACCCCCAATTTTGTATATTCAATAAAGATTTTATTGAATATACAAAAAACACTTGATTGATAACACTTAAATGCGTAACGATCTGAGTAACGATCTCAGGGCTGTAAAATGAGATAAGTTTAGAAGGATACAGTCCTTGGTTTCTGTATATTAAATATGTATACGAAGGGGCCCAACCCATTAAAAAAAGAAGGAATTTAAGAAATTATATGATGACTACCTTTTTTACATTATACCTGGGTACGTTTCTTACGAAATGGTGCACCTGTCGGGATAAAGATAGAGGCTGTATATTAAGACCCCACCTATACACATAGTTCCTTCGACCCCTATGATGGAGTTCGAGTAAATATTATGTCGTATTCGGGTTCAGCGACCCAAAAAACCTCCTTGGTGCATTCGAGATGCCAAAAACAAGTAAATTGCTAAAAAACATAAAAACATTCTGGGGGTGCAAAATTGGCCAACTTTATGGATTTTACCACCCCTATGATGGAGTCCAAGTAAATCTGATGTCGTATTCGGGTTCAGCGACCCAAAAAAACTCCTAGGTGCACTCGAAATGCCAAAATACTTTTTTTTGTAAAAAATACTTACCAAGACTTTGCATGTGGGAAATTTGGGGGGATTTTCAGCCATTTGCCCCCCCCCCCCCAAAGGGTGGGATTTGGGTTCCCAAGAGGTTTTAAGGTGTATGAATGATCCTGAAGACCCCCTGAAGCGAAATCCTCAAAAAATTTTCGATTCGAAGCTACATGTTTTTTTTATTATAGCATAAATCCCGGTTCACAGCCTGGATTAACTGTCAGAGATCTTCCGAGAATTGGACGTACCAGAGTTGTTAGTGATGAAAATAGTTTAAATGTTTTGTTGTCCGTCCATGAAAATCGGCATTCGACGACGCGAGGAATTGGAGGTGAATATAGAATTTCAAATTCACAAAAAAAGTTCACAAGTTCAGAGAAAGAATTCAAGTTCACAAAATCTTGAAGATCAACAAGTATCATCTATATCAACCGTATCAACAAGTATCAATAAATTCGATTTTATTTTCGGGCGAGGCGACGTTTTCCTTACATGGCGTTGAGAACAGGCAAAACTGCAGATGCTGTGAGAGTGACAGGCCAAATTAGGCAACTGAGGCTCACACTCAATATCCACAAAAAAATTAAAGTATATATGGGCGGGTATTATAGGAAGCAGGATTTTGGGGGCCATATTTCTTTGAGGGTTTAACCGGAGACACTTATTAAGACTTTCTCCGCAACGACTTGCCCCCGCACTTGCTGTAATGTTCCCAAATATTAACGATCGTTTCGATCATTTAGAGTGAGGGAACGGTCGCCATTTGGAACATTTAATTTAGATTAATATGTATTTATACCTACGTTCCTATTCTTTTTTATCTATTATTTATTTTGTTCTTTGTTTGTTACTAAGTTTTAGTTTCTTAGTTTCCTTGAGTTAAGTTGTTTTAATAAAATATTTTTAACGAAAAAACAAAACCGACTTCGAAATCTTTTCTAAAAAACTGCACTGAAAAGTAAAAAATAGTTACGTTATTCATTCATACTTAGAATACAATCATATTAGTAGGCGAGTAATATACAGTTATTGTTATTTTTGGAATCGGTACCAGCCAAGGTTAACTAACGTGTTCACTTACAATTGAATACAACTGCCTAAAACGACACCACAATTACAAATAAACATACATTCAAACTTCTAGTCGAATACAATTAGAGATGTATACCGCTACGCTACTTCGTTATACGTTTGTAATACTGATGTTTTAACACCTGCAATTTTTTACCAGTTTCAAAATAAAAATCGAAACGTATGAATTGAGTTTTTCACTGGTAAGAAGAAGTTGCTAACAAAAATAATGAAAAAAGTCTGACTCTCCCTTATTTTCACTCATTGACCGGTTGCGACACCACCTCTTCTTTTTTTGGAAAAGGAAAAAAGAAGTTCTAGGAAGCTTGGGAATCTTTTACGGCGGTTACGCCTGCGTTCATTGATTAGTGTTACATCCAAAAGAACTTACATCGGAACAACTCAATATTATTTCAAAATTTGTTATAATAACGTAATAACCTGCGATAAACATTCCGACACCAACGATATTGACGTTTGCGAATGCAACTTTTTGCTCAAAGAAAACCAAACCCTTGAGAATATACCACCAACAATGCTTTAGCACTGCATATTAAGTGATGCTTTTTTCAAGCAGGTTTTGTTTGAGGTAACCTGTGCCAACTGCCAACCAGTGGTAGAACTTCAATTCCAGAAACATCATTCGATATTTTATTCCAATGTAAATGTAAAACATTAAAAGTAAGTACATTAAATTTGATTTCATAATTTTATACTTCTGCTAACCCTACATATTTTGCCATTGTACGCCACTGGTTTATTTCTGCAAGGAAAATTAGGCACTTATTTATTTATTATCGAATCTTATTTATTATCGAATACACATCGAATTTATAAACATATTACACAATTATTTATTATTATTACTGTTATTATTATTATTAAAATTTAACTGACAAGACTCAAGTGAAAAACCCGTACCACTCCATTGCAGCATTACATTCTGAATCTATGATAGAAGGGAACAAACAATAACCCATAATTAGAAACTCCGCGGGCTCTCGATCGGGTACATATGTTGTTGTAATGATCCAATAAATTCGTGCGCAGCTGTTCGCATTAGCGCCACATTCATGCATCTTATATACTGGACTTCTCGAGGAAATCAGTTTATATTCCGAGCATTTCTACCTTTCCTCGCCATCCTTAACAGGACGTCTTAATGCTCAGTAGCTTGACGGGTTGGAAGTTAAAATCCAACATGTACTAGAACTTGATTTGTTCGAGACTGAGGCTTGTGATGGACTACTGCCTTCAACTACGAAGCTGCATGCCTTGTTTTATGTCTTATCGACAAAAAAGCTGCTAGGTAGATATATACACGCAGAACCAATTGTTATTTCCAAGGTCGTTTACAGCCATTATCATTATGAGTAAAATCGGTCCTAAGTTTGACCCTTGCGGGACCCTTAAAGCTGCCGGATAATATCAGAATTGCAGCTGTAATTAAAATTGTAATTGAGGACAGGGAGATACTTGCAGTTACACAAAGTCCTTTGCTAAGTTTGGCTTCTACGGTTTGGATTCTACGATCATAGTGGATTTCAATTCGAGCAATTCTTGTAACAAATGAATTTTATATGGATGTAATTTTTCCCGCTTGCAATTTTTTTAAATGGGATATGATCATGTTATGATTTAAAGCCCTCTGTTGCGTCAAATTTATTGGATTTTCCACCACAGTACATGACATTCATAGAATTTTCTTCATTCCTAACGCTCTCTAGTTACTTCCACTTTTTCGTCGGTCTATAATACCTCCAGTTTCATTGAAACGGTGCACGGTTGATTTAGAAATAGGTTCCCGATCGTCATGCAATTCATAAAATGTTTCCACTACTTCGACATAACTTCTTCTGTCACTATATCCTATAATCATTATAACTTCAATACTCTCGGTTTCACTTAACTGTTTGCTGTTTGATTACTTGATGTTTGCCATGTTTGCTCAATTGCTCATAAAAATGTATTTTTACATGTGTCGTCAAGATAATCACTGTTAGACTAAGGAACGGCACACGACGCGGTGTTGTTAACGAGCTAGAAACTTTCAAAGGTAACTTGATGGACACTAACCAGTGGCGACTTACCAGTAATTTCAGAAATTATAAAATAAAAAGTAAATATCTAGATATATTCTAAATCAATCAATATAAGTATATTGACATATAATAATGCCTGCAAAAAGCATATGTTTGTAATAAATAGTCACAGAAAGCACCGTTTCATCTTAATAGGTCCAAATCTAAACGCCAAATCTATAATTACTTAATTGTAATAGAATTTTTAAAATCCCAAAACTTTTATATTCTAATACTCTATCTTCATCATTTAACTTTTTTAATTAAACAAAAATTGGGACAAATCAACATATTTGGTACAATTTGGATCTACGATTAATTTCAGACTGAAGATTATAAAGATTTGGAAGGTAAATCTGTGTTCTCATTTTCTCTCTCGGTCTTAAAATAATGTCTGTATTTGGTTCCCCTAAATGTTCCCTCTTTATTTTAGTGCTGCGTCGTTCCATGTAATTTTCGTTGACTGAGATCTATTCCTTTGGCTGCATATTGATCAAACTGGAAGTACTGGCAAAATTAAGATAAAATGTTGCACGTGGTATTTATATCCATGTCTATTAATTGACCATATTAGTTAGGTTATGATCTCAAATTGGCGCGGGTTCCTAGTTTAAAAATTAATGTATTGATGTCTTATGGGGACTCAAGTTCAGGGCGTTCAAAAGTTGAATATTTATTCAACTTTTTTCACTAAAAAGATTGGTAATAATTTTATTTTGATAATGTTTAATCAATATTTTAACACTCTCAGTCAAATAAATATGTAAATACATTGTTTGATATTTTATTTGACTGAGAGAGTGTTAAAATATTGATTAAACATTATCAAAATAAAAATATTACCAATTTTAGAAGGCGATGTTTGTATGAAAAACGTATGTTGTTGCTTGATCCAATGGTTCAGAGAGGAAAGGGTTTCACACTATTCACAGTATCTGTGTAGGTACTGTAAGGTTTTGGGTAAACTTATTTAATAAGAGTTCCTTACATAATAAATTATAATTTCATTGTGTTAATTTTAAAACCGGCAATATTTGTGCCAACATCGCTGAATTTATATTATATTTGTGTCCTAGGTAACTTCCAATCTCATTTTATTTTGATTACCTATTTCACGTTTTGCAGTTTCCATCACAGACTTATCTGTTTTTTTCTGATTGCAAATAATTGATTTTGAGTGTGGGTTAGAAAATGGGTGAAAATAGAGTACCTACCTAATCAAACTCGGAACCATAAGTGATTTTTTCCTAGAAGCCAGAATATGTAGTCTAAGTTAACTTAAAATCTTTTCAATTTGATGACTAATTAAATTTATTTAAAGTACATTATTCAGTATCAGCATCTTGATCTTGATCAGCATCAGATGTACCTTGTTCGACCTGAACAGGGTATTCAGTATTCATATGTAAGGAATAAGTGCAAAAAACTATTCGATCGAAAGATGATGCACAATACCATTGTTTTTCCAAGGCTTTTCCATTAGTATCATCAAGTTTCCTGTGCGGTATCTGTTTAGTTAGTTAATGAAAAACCTTACATAACAAAAATGTCCATTACCGGATTATTATTTATATGAAGAAATCCACATTTGAGCCCATTTTTTCCATTATTCTTTCATAAAAGTGTACGTATAGTACACTTAGTGTAAGTATAGTAGGTATATTATTACATCATTAATGTAAAAAATCGATAAACATTGACCAAAATAGTAATAAACAAATAAACAACCCACCGGCAATATCATAACATAACCCTTAACCTTAATTTTACAGCTGGCCTGGCGCTCTTGCGTAAGAAATGTCAAAACTAATACGCGACGTACGTCTATGGAAAACAGACAATTTAACTTAAAAGCATTTATTTAATTAACTCATAGGTCTAAAAAAATAATTTGGACTTGAATTCTAGAGAAATATGTTTAAAGTTTGACGTATAATACGTTTAAATACTAAGAAATGCCCTAAACCCGAGAAATTTCAATTTTTTTTCAATTTTCATTTCAAATTTCGCGCCCGGATTTTGATAACCTAACTAATATGGTCAATTGTAGTAAGATTACCAGGACCAGGACCAGGAGACCAGAGTCTGCCGAACTACAAGCCGAAGATCATCGGAAGCAATGTCTACTGGACATGAGAACCGAGCATATTTAGAAATTCCGCAATATTGGCAGGTATCTTACTAAATATGTTAGGGCCATAGCATATATATTTATTCATAATGTATGTTATGAAAATTCTCTTAAATTCTTGAATAATTAGTGTTCGCTGGACGAACGTTTTAATACATTTTATAATAGTTCAAATATAATGTAGATACCAGTAATAACGTTGTATAAGTTCGTTGCATATTAGTTTTTGTGTCTGGTATATGCACAACTAGGAAAAATGCATGTGTTATTAATATTGGTAATATAATTTATTATATTGTCCTATCAAAAGTCTCAAAATATAATTATATAATGTTATTAAATAGTATTTATTTACACATAAAAATCACCAAATAACTCGGAAAAACGCTGCGAAACTTGAAAATAAACTGTCAGACGTCTGTCAAAATACAAAGATGACATCACCTCCTGCCGGATCCCCCCTCAAAAATTACGTGGCAACCTATCTAATTTAATCGATCTTGGGTACTTCCTACCAGTAAGTAATATTGTAATTAATCCTTTATAATTTAATATTACTTAATATTATATAAGAGATGGCTGGGTATAACAACTGTACTCACTGTACGGTAGGTGCGTGTAAAAGTAATAGCGACAAAGCTAAAAGTCTACAGGCTAAGCTAAATCCCGCACCAGGCCGTCTCAATAGTTCGATAATAGTTCGATCGAAAATAGTTCGATATGTTCTATCACAAATTTTGTTTATTTGGAACGCGAAAAGAAATCGTGAAATATTATAGATGTGTAACATAGCTGTTAATATATTTGAGTGTGTTATAAGATGATTTATTATTTATAAGTTTACTCGTACTTTATTTAAAAAAATGAATAGTTCATTAAAGCTAAATAGTGAGGTTATGTTTAACGTTTTATTCTGCTGGGAATGTTATTTGAATAAGTCGAAAGATCTGGAATAAGGGTTAAAAATAAATAGGATAATATAGGAGAAAAGTGCATTTTACGGTATTTGTGGGAAACTGTTGGTTTTCTTTATACGTACTTACTATTAATTTTCTGTATAGTCCCATCAATATTTATATTTTCTCGTAGGTATTAGGTACCCAAGTATATTTTTGTGTAGGTGTAAAAGATATCAATATCGTACATTATCATATTGGCACGATAGCTCAGCGAGCTAAGACGTAGTGCGACAAATACGTGTAGTTTAAAGACCACCGTGTTAATAGGTTCGATCCCCAGCACAACAGATGGCAATGGTTGTTGTGTAATAGATGTTTGTCTGCATTTTTCTTCAATATGTAAACTCCCTTCCGCACAGCTTCGACTTTATGGGGTGATGTCTAATTTTTTTGGTGTATTTATTATCACGGACTGTAACAGTTCTTTGCCTTTTTTAATTGCGTTATGGCAGTGGCGCAGCCGGGGGGGGCAAGGGGCCAGCCCCCCCCCCCCCCAAGCCACAGTTAGTCGACGAGTCATCCGCCAACTAAAAAATCATGAGCCCTTTTAGTAAACAACCCTTTTGGGATTGTTTATGTTGTCATATTTAACGAAATAAACTTGCGACTATTTTTAACAAAGTATAAGTATTGAATAATCTCTATATTTCAATGGGTTAGTCATGTAACCCTAATTCCGTTGTGTTTATCGATTAAAAATAGTAAATATGTCACTCCAATGATTGTCAAGCCCAAAAATCGTCTACAATAGCTTTATGCATTCCAATTCGCCTAGTAAAAATGGATTTTGTCTGTTACATTACTGAATAAATTACGAAGGTCATCTTTCGTCGTGTATAATGGGTTTAAATTTTTTTTCAAAGTAAAAAATGCCGCGCCGAGCAACCCGACAAAGGTTCCTCTGTCGGATCGCTTTTGAGCTTTGTCGCAGCGGCATTTTTTATTTGGAAAATAATTTGAAACGCACTATATAAAAAGGCGACTTAATTTGAATGTTTAAAAATTCACCACGTGAAGTTTGCTAAATATATATTATATGTATAAAATATTTATTATTTCTCTGTTTGTACCTTTTTTATGACTCAAAATATGACTTTCTTTTCTGTGATTATGACTGTGTATTGTACAGTACATACTTATTTTTTATACATTTGTATGATTACCATACCTCAATAAACTGTATTTTAAAAATTCTGCATTTTATGAAATTGCATAAAAAGTACGTCTTGGCGGCTGCCCCCCCCCCCTAGAATATTTTCTGGCTGCGCCACTGCGTTATGGTATAATACCTATTTTGCCATTTTTAATTTTAGAAATCTAAAATCTGTTAGGTGGAAATAAATGACCTTCATTTTGACGTACAAAGAAAAAAAATCATTGCCAAACTCTCCTTTATAATTGTAACACTTTATACTAAAATCCTTATACTTTTTTGCTTTAATATTGTTTAAGCTTGCAGACTGTAATTTGGAAAACAAAAACCTTATAAAAATAAGATCAATGTGATATTAAAACTTTATAATTTGCATTCGATCATGCTATATTGTCATGCCAGTATATATCGAAAACATTATATAACTAAATTAACAAATTAGTACCAAAATGGTCATAGTGATAAAAGCAAAAACAACCTTATTTTACTCAACTGCTTTTAACCTTTGATTTTATATACCTTTAACGCTACCAAACAACTGTTTTAACGTTTATATAATTCTTTGTCTTTTAAACTATTTATTCAATAAAGACATTATTATTATATGTATGTTATATACTTACACAAGTAGTTAAGAGTATATAGATAGAATAGTAGCTAGAGTATAATAGTTAGGTATATGTTGGAATAGATAGGTATTAATGGACTTTTATACGATAACTATTTTTATAACATATTAATAAAATTTTACAAGAGCAGAGTATTAAGTATATTTTTAACAGACACAGACAGAATGAACTACTAAATAGAATGTTGACTTCAAACACGCAGATTGGAATAAATATAATTCCATACATATATATCGAGAACGCAAAACAGAGTACCTACAAGTTCTTCTAAAATAATTATGAAGCATCATGATCCTTGCATAGTTCTTATCTAGATCGACAACTAACAAAATTAGAACAACAAAATTGTAAAGAAAATGTAAGGAGCCACTGATCTCTTATGAATTTTCTTGATGTGCCTTTTTCTTGTGCTGCTGTCAAAGAATACTTTGTTACAATACTGACATTTATTCGTCATATCCATGATGAATGCTAAAATTTTAATGATGAAATTTAAGTAGGTAACTACTTATAATAATGTGGAGTATAGGTAGGTATATATAATGTTATACATACAGTAATTTTAATGTGCTCTAATGTGTTTAATAAATCGCAATCGAAATTCTGAGGGCACCTTTTAATAACTCACGTGGTAATCGCTAAAAAGTATCACGCAGAATGATGGCGACGATGATAGGTTATATTATGTATTCTTTTATTTCAAATTAATTTCGCGATCGGCGCGCAACTCGCGCATGCGCTGTTGAACGGCCTGGTGCGGGATTTAGCTTAGCCAAAAGTCTACAAGTTGTACCAATACTACCAATCTAATTTAATCGATCTTGTATCGACACGCCTATCTAACATACAACGCTGTCGTTGCATCGATACTAAACACTTAAATTTCAATCCCTATCAATACACAATACATACATACCTAGCGTGTATCGCAATGGAAAATGGAAAAATTTACGTTACATTCAAATTGTTTCTTTTGATATGAGGGAGAAAAGGCGCAATGCCAAAACAACCCTATTTAACCGATTTAGGTTAGGTTAAAGCCCCATATGCACAATGCACATGCGTGCAGATGAAGGGTACCCCCAACTGTGGGTACGTCACTACGTAACGTACAGCACAGAAGTACGGACACCGGCAAACTTGTTTTGTTAGGACTTACAATTTACATGACGAGCATTCTCTGCGAGATGTAAATGGTGACATCTACATGGAAATCTATAAACTCCTGTTCTGAATTAAGGCACCACCAAAATCTCACCATATATTTTTTATACATTATGTTATATTTTATACATAGGTCATGAGTCAATTATTATATTATAAGAGTCAGTAACAGCTTTTGAGATTTTGATGTAGTATTAGGGAATGTAATCAATAATGTATCTTCATCAGATACATGTCAGGAATGACTATCCCTACACATTGTGGAGAGACCGAAGAATTATTACCAGGTAAAAGAGGACCTGGTGCCTAATTCAGGAAAATGGTACATTCTACATACTGACCTGAACAAATCCACTGAGACTACAAGTACAGAGGACTGTGGTTTGTAATTAATATTTATGGGGCGACCTGCAGAACTAACGTACGCACTGTATACGGAAACATTCGAGTGGGGAAAATACGGCACGCTTTCCACAGATTTCATGCATTGCAACTTATACCTACTATTGTATATTTAGTTTATGTATCGGGTAAGTACTAGATGAATACGAAACAGAACGCACCAATCCGGCGACAAGAAAGGCAATAAAAATCCGTAAAAAAATCCGCCGTCGTGCCCGGCCCATTACAAAGCGGATAATTGGTCATATTAGCGATGCCGATTACTGGCCAAATGAGAATGGAAGTTGACAGTTAACACCGTGAATATTTATTAGGCGGCAATAAAAGTGAGTTGTGATGAGCATACACTTTATATGCCATGGGTAATACAGGTAGTTCGCACCTCGGTCTCCGGAGGCAGTAAATAGGAATCGACGGCAACAGGTGGCTTGTAATCGCGCAGTAGGTCTCGATTTCTTCGCCTCGCAATAAATTAAATGGGGGTTTCATTACTTGGCAAAGTGCACCGGTGCACGATTTTATTAGACGTTTTCCTTGCAGAGAATTATCGCCGCAGAGGCGTCCCTTTATATCAGTATATATTAATATGTTTCGTATTTAGACGTTTGAAACATAGGGGCGGATCTATAATAATAAGTGCGCGCACACTGCCGGCGAAAATACTATTTTTGGTATGGTATATTTTAATAAATTGTTATTTACATGTTTTTAAACCGTCCATATTTCTCCTACTGCATCTATGAATCTAGAGGCAAAATTAGCACATCGAGGATCGCAGAGTCAGCAACCATTAATACATAGATACTCACATAATGTACGTATAAATGTACGTAAAGTATACATAATGTACGTATAAAGGCGGGTATCCATATGAGCCAATGCCCCGTAACGTAACACCGAACATGTTACAGAGTGTTGCAAGATGACACGACACGCATTTTGACTCTTTTTGATTTTGGGCCGTGTCAATCACCTCGTAACGTAACCGAGCGGGGTTACGCCACGTACGGAGACATATTCTCGACGCACATCAAGGCCCTCAGTCTTTTAATCTGACTTCAGCAATATGAATGCCGCTCTGCAGTTACAGCTAGCAGCAGCTTCATATATTTTTATGCACCACCAGATTTTGTGCAAGAAAAAACGAAAATCTCCGCGAGGGTGGATTTCGAAATTATATCAAAGTAGGAAGATCTACAGTGGATCAAACTTGATGGCGGATTTAAAATTCCAGCATGTCAATGCAGACAAAAAGATGCAGACAATCAAGATCAAGATGCAGACAAAAGCCAGACCACAACATAACACTAAACTATACAATAACACAGACGAATGACAGACAGTTTGGAAATTTCGATTGCAACAGTAAACGACACACAACTCTGGCCCCCGTCCCAACTTGTGGCTGCGCGTAACCGTGTCCTTTCTTTGATGCGACGGGTAAAAACCGACAAATGGTGGTTCGGGTTGTAACAGTTATGCGTGTCTAGTTGGTTACGGGTAATATGCAACAGTTTTTCGTCTCCACTAGCCGTATCGTAACATGTTCGTGGTTACGTTACGAGTCATTTGTTACAAGTGGATACCGGTCTTAAGATATCACCGTTCGGGTGCTTCTATTCGGCGCTCCAACTCAATCGTAATTTTCAGTGATCGAATATGTTCGTAAAAATAACCGTATAAGCAATCAGCCGTGCGCTGTAAAAAAAACACTTCCGGTAATTCTCATGCCAGCGCTGCTGTGTGTGGGGTTGATTTTGATTAGATTATTTCATTGTTTATACGTTTTTACGAGACAATCATTATTGTGGCTACTACTTCGGGTTATGTTAGTGGACAAAATAATTGTGATACTGTTATTAGTTAACAATAAATGTATCCAATGATTGTAGTGGAGCGAGTAGAGACTGAGACATAGGTTATTTATTCTCGAGATGATTTCAATCAAATATATGGGGCTACGCGTACACTGGAATTTATTTAAAAAAATTAATTAGGAAACACATCTTCGGAGCTACTTAAAATTATCATGACACCAATGAATACTGCTGAAGCTAAGCGTTCCGTTTCCACTTTAAAAAGAGTACAGACCTTTCTTAGAAATTCCATGTCGAACAATCGACTTAATACATATATGTATCTTTATTTCGTTATATAGGTAGTTTAAAAAGTATGGTTTTACTTGTTATGATTTTTTTTGTATGTATTGTGTTATATTTCTTTATTTCTAAGAATATACATTATTTTCTCAAATGTAGTCTTATTTATCCACTAATCCAAAGTTATCCCACCATTTTTTCTGTGATTTACATGCCTACTGATTTCTAGTCAATTTCTGAACGTATTTATATATTGTAGGAATAAAGAGTGACCTGGCAACATTGGATTTGATCAGCTGCCCCTTAGAACCCTTAAATTAATTTACGAATATATTCAAGCATTGAAGAAAAACATATCCAAAAATTCTCGAAAAGGAAAATGAAATTGTGACTTACTTCTCTGTAATTTTCCAATTAAGAAGTCGAAGTCAAAAATATAGTCGCCCTTTTTATACAGTAGAAAGTTTACCCACTTTTAAACAACTTGGAAAGCTGACCGTCTCAAAAGAGAGATTAACAAGATAGGTGACTGGTTGACAAGACAAGAACAATGGGTTTTAATAGAAATAAAGGTGCAGACGATTTTTTTTTCAATTTATTTTTTAACAGGTTTAGTAACTACCTATTTCAGAGTAAGCAAATAAATTTTTTTTGACTATAATATAATTATTTACACACAAAGAAGTGAAATTTCCGGTATGCTCTGAGCTCGGCAGAAGTTTCTGTTGTATATTTTATCACCCTTCCCCCTCGTACGTCGTTGTTCAACTCGTGTGACGGACAATAGATTCAATTTGATGTATAGTGTTCTTCGATGCAATTACGAAAAAAATCTATCAATGCCGACGCTACCAAATTAGGATTTGAGATATTGAATATTGAAGTAAAACTTGAGCACGAGTTGTATTCAATGAAACAATTCAATAGGACAATTCAATGGAAACTCAATGGGACAATTCAATGAAACAAGAATGTTCATTTTGAAAGAAATTAAAATAGTATATAATTAAATGCCAGTGTGCTGATAATTTATTTGACGTTTATCTGGCATAATTTAATTTCTTGTAGAGCGCTTCGTGTAATTTCCAAAATGAACCGGTTTGGTAACAACGATTTAAGTACCAACAATTCGCGAAGAAGTAGCAAATTCAACTTCAAGTAATACAAAAAGTTGCCATACTTAAGTCAAATTGGGACCAGTTCATTGTTATATAATATATAATAATGTAATAATAAAATTCATAGTTTTTTTGACGTTTATTTGACATAAATATTGTCGCTGGGAATAATTTGTTGCCTCTCATTTGACGTAAATATTGGCATATATAATACAAGTACTCTGGGTTTTTTTGCCGACAATATTTTTCATTCTGAATACGAGTTGCTGCGGTGACGAAAATAATTACGAGCGCGAAGCGGGAGTAATTATAAGTCAATTGGGACCAATTTGATTGTTCTTGTTGAAATTAAATTTATAGTTTTTTTGACATTAATCTGACATAAATATTGTCGCTGGAATACTCTGTTGCCTTTCATTTGACGTAAATATTGTCATTGTAATATGCTATTGCATAGGCAAATCAATTACAATGGTAAAACACGTCGAATTGTCATTGAAACATTGAAATACATTCTTTCAGTAAAGAAGCATTTTCATTTTGCTACTTTTTTGTCACAAATACTTAAATCATACACTTTTATGGTCTGAAATATAATTGAGGCCATGCATACATTCTTATCCTTATTAATAAAATAAGGCTAAAATCTAGGCAAATTTTACACATTAATTTATTTTATATAATTACAAGGATTGCAAGTACTTACTTATTTCATCATAAAATAATTACCAGGGCTCGCTGTCTACTTCCTTTCAAAATAAAGCTGCCTGACATTAATAACGTTTCAATGGAGACAGACAACACAATCAATTAAAGTGGAAAGGATAGTAAATTATAGCTCCTATTATTTATTGTAATACGATAGTAAATAATAACGACTCGGGCTGTCATTTGAGGCAATTATATGTTAAGGACGATGCTAGAGATTTTGAAAAAAAACGTAAAATAGCGGAATATTGAATCATGTCGATGTCAAAT
This sequence comes from Tetropium fuscum, assembly GCA_964058915.1. NCBI lineage: Eukaryota > Metazoa > Arthropoda > Insecta > Coleoptera > Cerambycidae > Tetropium > Tetropium fuscum. The sequence continues at coordinate 597,639 of CAXKVY010000134.1, forward strand.
TGACTGTAATTACTGGCCATTTAGCGGAAGTGAAAAATGGCGGCGATTCACTGACAAGCATCATTATACACATACTACTTGGCACACGTAGCTTTAAAACCTCAAGAATTATAATGGTTCCAGTGGCGTAGCTATCGATGCCCGAAGGAGCCCAAAGCGCTGGTGTCCCGATATTTTACATTTACTCTCAATCCGGCAACGTCGTAACACGTGACTATTAAATACCACCACATGACCGGTACGTAATTTAACATAACGAATCACGGAAACGGTTACTCTGGACAAAACAGTCGAGGCGCGAAGCTTGTGAGCTTTTTACAATTTTATTTTTGTTAGAGCTGTTTTGTTAGATGAACCTACAAACACTGTGGGCAGCTATAAGTTCTTTTTATTTCCTAAAAGTTTGTATTCCATATTTATCGTTAAATATTAACTTTTTATGTTATCACTTATTTAAAGGACCTAAATAAATGCTATACCTACGAATTTTTGTTTTGTAATGTTTATAAAAATATATACAGACACATTTATTTTATTTTATTTCAATAAACTTATTCGTAATATATAATATATATTTTTTTATTTGAAAGAGGTCTCAAAACTTTTTCTTGTGAAAGTAGGGATTTTTGTGTAAATGGATTTTTCATTGAAATTCTGAAATGCCAGAAAAACGCGTGACCTTGAAAAAATTTTATTAAGCTATTAAGCTCTGACGGAGCAGATCTAATATACCGGTAGTGATACTCGGACCCCTTCCCCCATAATTAAATACTGGCTACGGCACTGTATAATTACCTCAGATGAAAGATAGACAATTACCTCCTGCTTTTCAATTTTTCAAATGTTGCAACCTTATCGCCACATGTGGATCGTCCAACCGATCCGTATTCCTGATTGTCTCCTCACACAGTTCACATGGATACAGTATCGAAAAAAGTGGCAACTCAGTCCTTATGTTACCCAGGAGGAACACGACCCCAATGATCCCCTGTAGTCGCCGCCTATGTACAGTAGGTGCTTCTGTTATATCGCCATTATCATTGTCACAAAGTAAGGGCCACAATTCAATTTTCATCATATATAGATATTCGTTTTTCAAATGTTTCATGTTAACCAAATAAATTTTAGCTTCAGGGTTTTATAAGACTGACTTTTGTAACTTTATAAGACTTTGATAAGACTTTTATAAGACTTTTATAAAACTTCTGTGTAATCGTAATTTAGCACTACACTCTGCTAACAAAAAATCTCTGCTAGCAGTGCTAGCTCGAACCGCCGCGTGTCACGTGTATTGTGTAGAGACACAAAAGGGAGAAGATGGAGCTTTATACAAAGCTAACCTCACTTTTCTGATATGCACGTGTGGCGATATTTTCGTTTAATATTTTTAGAAATCGCAAAATATTGTAAATCAAAAGGTAGTCGAATGTATGTTGAATGTGAACGTATGTAAACCAAACCAGTATGCAAGAAGTGGAATGCAAGAGTTGCTAGAGCTCGATGTGCGGTATACGGCCCGAAATTGCAGCAATATAATAACGGGAATATGCCGAATACAGTATGATAAGAAAAATACAAGAAAAACACAAGTGCAAATATATTGTATACATATACATACGTATATTGCACAAAATAAAAGCGAAAGAAAACAGATAATATACCGGTGACATATTTAGTTCAATGACTCATATTTAATTGCATTTGGTTGAATACTTTATACATTTTGTCATATGTTTCTCTTAAGTCATTTCTTGGCAGGTTCTCGACTGGATGGACGTTCCAATGGCATTTTCTTGCTCCCCCTTGTTATGCCGAATTTGCTTATGTTTAATGCTGTAGTCAATGTAAGCTGAAGTTTGATCCTGATCATTTTCACGATTGTTGTGCTGGTCATTATTTTTGATGAGCAATAATGCGACATATAAATTGATGGAATCCTCGGTACTTGTGGCTTGTGGCCATTTCAGTCACATCGTCACATATAAAAGTTTTTCTTCATTTTCATTATTATTGACATTTGTAGGGACTAAATTATTTTGTTCCATTTTGTATGCGCGTTTGGCACCGATTTACACTGCGTACACAGATTTCGCACTCGAACTCTGATCTCTGATTGCTTTTAAATGAGCATCTGACCAATGGATATGTGCTGGGTGCCAAACACATAATTATACGGAATGTATAAATGCGTACGGGTTATACCTAGTCCTAGCATGGCCCTCTGTGTATGTGTTGTTTTATGGCCGGGATGCTCCTCACGAACTAGCTAGCCGTTTGTACTTACCTTACCGCAAATGACAGCCCGTATTTGTAAAAGTAATGTAGGTACACATTGTAAAACAAGATTACCAGTTGGCTATGA